>LNAC01000008.1:1355599-1385665 GCA_002007465.1 Ailurus styani
ATCCACCCCGGCCCCCCGCCCCCGCCCCGCCCCTCGCCTACCCCCGCCCCGCCCCGCCCTTTCCTCTCGCGCGGCCGGCGCCCAGCACCGCCCTCGCCCCGCCCCTTCCCCTCGTCCCGCCCTCTCGCGCGAGCTCCCGGACTTCGAGAATCGCTCCCGCGGAAGACAAGCCCAGAGGCGGGGCGGAGAACGTCGCGCCGTGGTGACGTGATGTCGCCGGCGCGGGCGGGTGACGTCATCGGGCCCGTTGTCTGTGTGTGGGACTAGGGGCCCCGGGGCGGCGGGGGCTCCCGGCGCGGGCGGCGGTGGGTCGGGAGGGCCTGGACATGGCGCTGAGGGGCCGCCCCGCGGGAAGATGAATAAGGGCTGGCTGGAGCTGGAGAGCGACCCTGGTGAGAAGGGTGCTGGGCGGGCCGGGGGCTGGGGAGGCCGGGTGGGCCCGAAACGCGCCCGTCTGACCACTATCTGCTCCTCTTGTCGCCCCACCCAGGCCTCTTCACCCTCCTGGTGGAAGACTTCGGTAAGAGCCTCTCCTACCCACCGGATCCGGGCTGTGGGGGTCCGCTCCTGTGCCCTCGCTCCACAGCCTGGGGCTGCCCTTCCCGACTTCTTTCCTTCCCTGATCGCAGGTGTCAAAGGGGTGCAGGTGGAGGAGATCTATGACCTTCAGAGCAAATGTCAGGGGTGAGTGGCTTGGTGCCAGGGCCTTGCCTTACACCCCGAGGGCAAGGGAAGGGCCAGGGGAGGAGTGCCCCTCAAGGGAGGTAGTGTAGGAATCCCAAGTTATAAAATCTCCTACATGGAAGCACCCCTCATCTTTGGGTGCCCTCCTGATCAAGCTGATATTTTTGGTTTTTTTCCAGTCTTCCTTCACACTTCCCTTTATGTAGTAGTCCCTTTCTCCCTGTACAAATCTAACCATCCTTTGGAGTATAGTTCAGCTGTTTTTTCTGGTCTTATAGCAGAAAGGGAGCCCCTTTTCTTGACCCAGGTCACACAGTGCCTGCTGTAATTTACTAATTACTGCTTTCATGTACCCACATACCGGTGGCTTTAATCCATTCACAAAGATCTTGTATTGATTGGTTGGTGTGTGGCATCTGACAAGGCCCCTCCAGGGTGACCAACCTCAGGGCCTTGTCTTGGTCATTCTGCAGAATAGAGGTGTGGAGTGCACCTCTACAGAGACTACAGTGCATGAACTGAGAAGTCTGTTTTTATCTTCCAGGAAAGAAGGGGCTGTTACAGGTGTTCATTTGCTTTCTTCACTGCACTGGGGCCTAGGCCTTGGGGTTCACAGTGAGAATTAGTGTTTAATTCCTTGATCAGAGTTTTTTTTCTTGCCTTACCTTCTGTTTCTACCCTGTCCTGGGCCATGGGTTCCAGCTTTTCATTTCTTATCCCAGAACCATAGACTTCATGAGGACACAAGGTATTTCTGGAGCATCACAGCCAGAAGCCGATGCTTGACTGTGCCTGCAGCAGACTTCTGGATGTGAAGGCTCAGGGCCAATTTAGGCCTTGTTGGAAAGAAGCCAGGGTAGAGGTGGGATCACAGGAAGGGCACCTGAGTGATAACTCAGGGTGTGGGAATAGGCAGGAAAAGAAAAGGGATGCTGATTGCCTTCCCCCACTTGGCTGGTCTAGCTTTGCCCCTTACTTTCCCCAGCCCTGTGTATGGATTCATCTTCCTGTTCAAATGGATCGAAGAACGCCGATCCCGTCGCAAGGTGTCTACCTTGGTGGATGATACGTCTGTGATTGATGATGATATTGTGAATAACATGTTCTTTGCCCATCAGGTCTGCTGGGCTCTGTGTTCCGTCTGGAGGGTGGGATGCTGCCATTGTCTTTGCTGGGAAGTGGAAGTGGGGGAAGGAAGGAGAAGGTGATAGGCAGATACCAGGAGTGGCAGTTAGAGAAGTCCCCTGGCAGAAGGAACTGAGCTCTGAGTTCATTACAAAAGGGAGTATCATTAGAGCAGGCTGGTGTTGAGTCCACTCTGCATGTCCCCAGACATCTGGTGGGCATTTAGTTGAATGAACAAATGTTGGGTGGAGATGAGGGAGGCTGATGAGTTTTGTTGTCCAGGTAGGACTGTCCCTCTCTGGGTCCCCATTCTCAATGAGTTTGGCTTGGGGTGAGGCATGCTGTGTATGAGTGACTGTTCTTGGGTTTCACAGCTGATTCCCAACTCTTGTGCTACTCATGCCCTGCTGAGCGTGCTCCTGAACTGCAGCAGTGTGGACCTGGGGCCCACCCTGAGTCGCATGAAGGACTTCACCAAAGGCTTCAGCCCTGAGGTAGGCCACAGCACCTCAATCCTGGCTCACAGTTTGCTGCTCAGATCTGACTCCCAGGCCCACTTATAATGCCACCGTATGCCATTCGATACTATGAGGCCATTTTCTTTCAGATTACTTACCTTATGTTTGACCCTCAAATTTTAGGCTCAATTGTCAGGAAAGACCTAAGGAGGAAAGGAACATTCCTTAAGCGACACTATGTCACGAATTTCTTTGTCAGGTCTGTATCAGGCCATGTTGCTCTCCAGTGTCCACTCATTACCGTGCAAGACTAACCCCATCCTTCTGGGGCTCTGGAGTTCTTTTCTGTCCCCACTGACCTTTCAGGAAAATCCATCTATGCTGCTTCAGGTTCCTGGAATGCCTCCAGGTCTGTTCTCCGGAGCTTTGTTTTCCACCCAGAGGCCCACCTGAGAAGTTGTTTTGATGTGTTATTTCCTTCTCTCTAGAGCAAAGGATATGCGATTGGCAATGCCCCAGAGTTGGCCAAGGCACATAATAGCCATGCCAGGTGTGTGGAAGCTGTGGGAGCTGATGGGAGTGGCAGGGGGTGGAAGGGTTGTCCCATTCTGGGCCCTGAGCATGTCCTTTCCTAGGCCTGAGCCACGCCACCTCCCCGAGAAGCAGAATGGCCTTAGTGCGGTGCGGACGATGGAGGCGTTCCACTTTGTCAGCTATGTGCCTATCACAGGCCGGCTTTTTGAGCTGGATGGGCTGAAGGTCTACCCCATTGACCATGGTAGGGACCCACTGGGTTTTTCTGCTTACCTTCTAGGGAGCTAGGGTTCAGGGTCCTCAGGTGCTTGGGGACCCAGTGGCAAGGGGATGGTGTTGAGGGCATCCGTCTTTGGCTGGATGGCACCCTGCACTACCTGACCACCCCAGACTCCCTGACTCAACTGCTCTCCGTCTTCCTTTCCACTCCTGGCCTGCCCAAACTCAGGGCTTCCCATCTGTTGACTCCTCATGTTGGTTTTCCCTAGGGCCCTGGGGGGAGGATGAGGAGTGGACCGACAAGGCCCGACGGGTCATCATGGAGCGAATCGGCCTCGCCACCGCAGGGTAAGGGTGCTTGCCCTTTCCTCTGGAGCTGTGCCTCCATTGGGAGAGACACAGAAAAGGGAAAGGAGGTCAGATGACTTGTGCAAGGCCACATGAGGAATCGGGCCAGGTTCAGCTTAGATCCTGGGCTTCTAACTCCTTGCCCTGTTTCTCACCCAGGCTGCTTATGGCCTGCTTTGGGGCAGGCCTTGGTGGAGCCCTAGGTGACCCAGACATGCTGGCTGTCTTGCTGATAGGCTCCTTATGCAGGTCATGGGAATGTACCAGCTCAGCTGCTTGGCATGCATTGCTAGCTGCTGCCTGCCTGTTGGGGTGGGGTCTATACCTATGGCTAGAGCTATGACTTCAGGGAGCCCTGCCAGATTGTTTATCTCAGCCTGATGGTGGTGCCCGGGCAAGAGCTGCTCTCATGGCTGCGGCTGTGACTGCAGGGAGCCCTACCATGACATCCGCTTCAACCTGATGGCGGTGGTGCCCGACCGCAGGATCAAGTACGAGGCCAGGCTGCACATGCTGAAGGTGAACCGTCAGACAGTACTGGAGGCCCTGCAGCAGGTGGGCGCCCCTCCCCCCATCCCTGGGTGTGATTCCCAGATCACTCTTTATTATGGATCTGTTGAGCTTCACTTGACCATAACTTTCCTTTGCTTTCCTTGTGGGAAAGCTGGGACCTGGGGTGGGGAGGGGGCATAGCTTCTAAAAGGAGGTTTGGGTTCAGCTGTTGTATTTCCTTGTGAGGGAGCAGGTAGAACCAAGGCCCTTTGCTGTCCAAGCGAGTGGCTAGGGTCTGCTTTCACTCCTCTGAGCCTTGGATTCTGTTTTTAGCTGATTAGGGTAACACAGCCAGAGCTGATTCAGACCCACAAGTCTCAAGAGCCACAGCTGCCTGAGGAGTCCAAACCAGCCAGCAGCAAGTCCCCCCTGGCGCTGGAGGCAAGCAGGGCCGCAGCAGCCTCCGAGGGCAGTCACACAGGTACCTTGGGGATCTGGGTTCCTCCCCTTGGCCTCAGTGCCACCCCATCATAGCTTGAGCTGAGAGGCCCAAGCAGAGCAAGTCTTTTTGTATGGATGCCCTTGGGCAGAGGTTCAGAGGTTCCTGTGGGAGGCCTAAGGCCCGATGTCTGCAGCCCTCTGTCCTTGGAACATGGAGAGAGAGCAGTCATCCCCTAAAGAAAGGTACCTGTAAAAGGCTGACATTACCACAGCTCCTGAACCTTCTTTATAATAAATATTCCTTTTCTGGTTTTCTTAAGAGGCTTTCTTTTTTTCCCTCTGTCTTCATCCCTCTCTTTTTCCATCTCATCCTCCGTCTTGTGGTGGGCCCATGACCTAGAGCTTACGGACTCTCATCCTGTTAGCTAGTGCACCTGTTCTTCTCCAGCAGAGAGGAGAAGGCAGTGCTATATCTGGGGCGATGGTGGGCTGGGGACAAGATTTCTTGAGAATCTGGCTGAAGGTCCTGCCTGTGCTCCTTGTCCTCTCAGATGGTGTGGAGGAGGTGGCTGGTTCGTGCTCCCAGGCCCCAACCCACAGCCCTCCCAGCAAACCCAAGCTGGTGGTGAAGCCTCCCGGGAGCAGCCTCAACGGGGTTCCTCCCAACCCTACTCCCATTGTTCAGCGGCTGCCAGCCTTTCTGGACAATCACAACTATGCCAAGTCCCCCATGCAGGTGAGCTGGGAGCACCCTTGCCCAAGCCCCTCCAGTGTTCTTGAGAGGCTGCAACAAGCAGTTTTCTTAGGTGGTTCCTTGGAGTTCCTTCTATACTAAGGCCTAGGTGGCCAAGTCTCTGCTATCCAGAAGCCCCCATAGGGACTTAGAGAGGGAGAACTCTGACTTTCAGTCCACTCACACAGCAGTGGGGCAGGATGTTTAGGGCATTTGCCTGGAACCCCTCGAGTTAGGATTTGCTCGCAAAATAAAGGCACATGTTTCAGGGTGCTCTGTTTGTTTTAGACGTCTTGCACAGGCAGGTCGTGTGGGTGGGCAGCAGCCTCGCCAGGAATCAAGGGTGGGCTCAGAACGCCTGGGGTTCAGTGGACTCCAGTCCAGTGGACTTTCTGGCTGTGAGAGCTGTGCCCAGCCCGGGCTGACAGGTCTCTGCTTATGGCTGCCCTTGGTCTCTGCCTCAGGAGGAGGAAGACCTGGCAGCAGGTGTGGGCCGCAGCCGAGTTCCAGTCCGCCCCCCGCAGCAGTACTCTGACGACGAGGACGACTATGAGGATGATGAGGATGACGACG
This sequence comes from Ailurus styani, assembly GCA_002007465.1. Taxonomy (NCBI): domain Eukaryota; kingdom Metazoa; phylum Chordata; class Mammalia; order Carnivora; family Ailuridae; genus Ailurus; species Ailurus styani. Next base: position 1,361,207 of record LNAC01000008.1, read on the forward strand.
TGCAGAACACCAACTCTGCCATCAGGTCAGCTTCCACTCTGGAAGGCTAGAGGCTCGAATGCTGCAGATCCTACCTGGACTACTGCAGTCCCAGTCTAAGGTTGCCCTTTAGCATATAACATGGAGCACCTGCTGAGTTCGGGGTCCCGTGAGAGGCTGGCATGCAGGGGCTGACTCCAGGTCCCAGGTCCACAAGACTTCAGAGGGCTTCGGGGAGTGTTGACCTTTAACCAGTCCTGTCCTGTTGGGAGGCCTTTCAGCTAGGCCTCGAAGGATTGGATGAAGCAGGGATGAAGGAGATGGGGTGGGGCGCAGCTCTGTCAGAAGACACGGCATTGGCAGAAGGCCAGAATGGGGCAGCTGGAATAGAGGTGTCCTTTGAGAACACGTGGCTGTGGCTTTTGGAGCTTAGGGTGCCAGGCTCAGCATGGCCAGGGCAGGCTGCTGGACCTAGTGTGAGGGGTTGCAGTGTCAGTCCCTGGAGGCCGGGACGTGTCCAGGGCTATTCTGGGCACTGCTGGGCAGGGTCACCCGGCCCCTTCCCTTGGCTCACCTCTCCTTGGGCCTCCCCAGGTATAAGCGAAAGGGGCCAGGGAAGCCAGGGCCACTGAGTGGCTCTGGGGACGGGCAGCTGTCGGTGCTACAGCCCAACACCATCAACGTCTTGGCCGAGAAGCTCAAAGAGTCCCAGAAAGACCTCTCGATTCCTCTGTCCATCAAGACAAGCAGTGGGGCAGCAAGCCCAGCCGTGGCGGTCCCCACACACTCGCAGCCCTCGCCCACCCCCAGCAACGAGAGCACAGACACGGCCTCCGAGATTGGCAGTGCTTTCAACTCGCCGCTGCGATCGCCCATTCGCTCAGCCAACCCGACGCGTCCCTCCAGCCCTGTTACCTCCCACATCTCCAAGGTGCTTTTCGGAGAGGATGACAGCCTGCTGCGTGTTGACTGCATCCGCTACAATCGCGCTGTGCGCGACCTGGGTCCCGTCATCAGCACGGGCCTGCTGCACCTCGCTGAGGACGGGGTGCTGAGTCCCCTGGCGCTGACAGGTGCGCCTGCGACGGGCTCCCTGGCCTCTCGGTGTACTGAGGAGGGGGGTAGCCAAGTGACCACCAGGTATCCTGCACTCTGAGGGGTCCTCTCATGCCTTCTCTTCCCAGAGGGTGGGAAGGGTTCCTCACCCTGCAGCAGACCGAACCAAGGCAGCCAGGGCTCCAGCAGCCCGGAAGAGAAGGAGGTAGTGGAAGCTGTGGACAGCAGAGAGAAGCCTGGCCTGGCCAGGCCTGGTGAGCCCTTGAGCGGGGAGAAGTATTCACCCAAGGTGAGTTCCTTTGCGGCTTTCTCTTCTAACCTTGCCAGAGGGAAGGGCCTGAGGCACTGCTGCCCAGGTGCTGGGGCCTCAGGAGTTGTGGTGTAAAGGGCGGTGGTGGAAGCCAGGCGCCAGGAGGCCTGTCTGGGTTGGGGGGCAGCCAGGGCCTTGGTAGGCTCTGTGGACTCTGGCTGCTCAATCCTTGTCTCCAGCTGCCTCCTGGTCGGGGGGGGGGGGGCTTGGATGCTGGCCAGCTCCCCTCAGGGCTGCATTGTGGGATTTTGGCAGGAGCTGCTGGCACTGCTGAAGTGTGTGGAGGCAGAGATTGCAAACTATGAGGCCTGCCTCAAGGAAGAGGTGGAGAAGAGGAAGAAGTTCAAGGTGGGTCATCTCTCCAGCGGCTGGTCCTCTGTCTTCCCAAATGTGTGACCTCCCGAGGTCAGCTGGTGGCTGTTGTGCTCTCATCCTTCTCTCCCACAGATTGACGACCAAAGAAGGACCCACAACTATGATGAGTTCATCTGTACCTTCATCTCCATGCTGGCCCAGGAAGGTGAGGGGACCTAATCGCCGCAGCTGACCTGGCATGCCCCGCTGAGGGCCGTGTCCCTCCGGCCTCTTTCGGGGCTTGAGCAGACCTGCCGGGGGGCGGGGGGTGGGTGGCAGGGAGAGCCTCAGCTCCTGGCCTGAGGCCGTGGCGCATAGAGTGGGTGGCTGCCGTGCATCCAGCCACCTGTTCAAGGGCCTTGGCCTCTTTGTAGGCATGCTGGCCAACCTGGTGGAACAGAACATCTCGGTGCGGCGGCGCCAAGGGGTCAGCATCGGCCGGCTCCACAAGCAGCGGAAGCCCGACCGGCGGAAACGCTCGCGCCCTTACAAGGCCAAGCGCCAGTGAGGACTGCTGGCCCGCACCCTGCAGCCGCTCTTGCCGCGTGGCCCTCACAGGGGCCCCTTCCCTGCCCTACTCCCCCTCTTCCCAGTATTACTGAATAGTTCCAGTCAGAGAGCCCGGCCCCGGGGCACGGGCGCCAGACTGGACTCCCTGCATGGTGCCCCAGGGCCTGGCAGGGCAGGGCTGTCCCGTAGTGCTCTGGAAGCAGCAGCTGGAGCTGGGGCACAGGGAGGTGCTGCAGCTTCGTCCACAGCCGGCTGTGGAGTGGCAGGACCTGGCCTTTCTGCCTCGGCAGCAGAGTATATATTTTACCTACAGAGACGTCTATTTTTCTGGGCTCTAACCCATCTTGCCACCACTGTGTTGACATAGCCAGCTTCCTGACTGCGTTCTTTCCAACAGTTGTCATCCTGGTGGGCCCAGGTCCCCACATCATGCTGGAGTCATGACTGCAGGGTCCCAGCTGGGGGCCTGGGTGGGCATTGGGCCCTGCGGCTCTAGCCCCAGCCACCAGTCGTCCCTGTCGTGAGGAAGCCAGGTCTGTTCTTCCTCCCGGGAGAGCTCCAAACTCAGGGACCCGGCTGCTGGGCTGGTTTGGGAGCAGGGTGTGCTAGGAGGGGTGGAATGAACAGCCCGCTGGGGTCCCACGGCCTGAGCAGAGAGAAGTGTTCAACTGTTTACTGGCCCGTAAACTCCCTTCCTGGCTTCGGCCGTGCTTGTCAAGACTGCTCTCTGCAGCAAGGCTCTGGGGCTCTTTGCCTTCAGTGTTGCAGCCCTGGCAATGGGCCGGCCTTGGGCTCTGGGGCTCTGTCCCCGGAGGAGCCCCTGCCTAGGCCCTCAGTATTACCACGTTTCCCTCCTCTTAGGGATAGCAGAGACAGGGCTGCTCGCAGGAAGCTGACACCACTCGGCTCTCCGTGCCATGCCAGCTTTTTCAGCCTCTGCAAGGCACTCAGGGTGGGGGACAGCAGGACCAAGACAACCAGTTGGAGCCCCAGTGTTCCCAGAGGGCCTAATGCCAAGGGGCACTGGCTCTGGAGCTCAGGCCCCAAACAGAGCCCCATGGCCTCTGCCAGATGGCTTGGAAGGTGATCTGAGCAGGCCCCTTATCTGTACATAGTGACTGGGGCAGGGGATGGCTGGCCAGTGTAGCAGCCGCCTCTCTGTGCTGAGCACAGCCTGACTTCTCTGGTCCCTGTAAATATTGGATCAATGAATGAATAAAACTCTCCTAAAAAATGAACTCTCCTGTAGTTGCCAGCTTAAGATGTATAGGTTAGGTTGTGGTGAGAGGGAGGACCTAATAACCAAACCTGGGCCAGAGGTCCTGTGACCAGAAGGATGAGAAGTATGCCTTCTCAGACATCTGTCCTGAGGCAGATTCTTGGGACCCTAGACCCAGGATTTAGAACCTGAGCTGAGGAGGGGCTTTGGGTGGGCAGTGGAAATTGAAGAGGACACTTTGGGAGGAGGGAGCCATGGCTTTCATCCAGTTCTGATGGCCTTACTACCTGAACAGAGGCGGGGCTCTGGGCTGAGGAGGCAAGGCGGCCTCTGGTCTTGCCTGGTGCGCTGTCCCTGGGGGGGCCCCTTGGAGGGCACAGCTCTACCCTTGCTGCGTTTGGACAGGTCCAGCAGGCCGAAGCTGCTACCTCTGCCCTGTCCCCCACTGCTAAGCACATTCCGTCCTGAGGTTGCCGCAGTCCCTCACCCCCACTGCTGCCCTGGGCAGTGAACCCTGCGGAGGGGCTTTGACAAGCAGCGGAGGCCCAGCTGGACTGCTCAGAAAACAGCTTTAATGGCCCCAACTCTTCCGTCCTGAGTCTAGTAGTCGAGGGCACAGATGAGGGCCACACCACGCTTTATCCAGTGTCGCTGGGGCTGATCGGAGGGGAGCTCCACAGCGATGATGTAGTTGGTGGAGTGGCCTGTGGTCAATAGCGTTCCTGGAGCAGGCAAAAAGGGAGGGTTAAGTGGTCTGTCCAAGGGCAGGGACAGCGTAGGAACAGGGTAAAGGCAATGGGTTCAGCAGACTGAGCTAGGGGCAGCAGGGGCCCTGAGCCAAGAGGAAACCTGCCTGGTGAACGGGTCCGGCCAAGGCTCAGGCCAGCCCAGGGTTATTACACTGATGGCTGAGGACAGGAATGGGAGAGTTGGGGGCCACTGTTCATTCCCTGCTGGACCCAGCCCAGGCCCACCTCCCCTCCGAGCCTCTGTTCCCCGCACGGAACATTCATTAGCAGACTAGGGCTCCCAAGACCCAGGTGGGTCTGCTGAGGGAGGCAAGAAGAGGGGGACCTCAGAGGCCACTTCCCACAGACTGAGCCCAGGCTCTGGGCATTACCCTCCGTGCCTGCTGGTGGCCCAGCTCTGTCCTGGCCCGCTCACTCAGGAGGCCTAACTGGCCTCTGTCAGCCATCCTGTTCAGCTAACCGGGTTCCCACCCGTGGAGTAGGTTCCCCACCCTGGGCCCATACCCGCTCGGGTCAGCGTCTTATAGATGGGGCACAGGTAGAAGTCCTGGTTCTGGATCTTGCGGTTGTGCGTCGGCAGAAGCCAGATAACAGCCATCTCTGTGTATAGCTCCTTGGGCCGAGATTCGGCCAGCTGGAAGGCCACAGGGTCCCAGCGGGCACCTTCCAGGAACAGTCCGTGGATGTAGCACCCCTCTCTGGGCCTTGTCTTGAGCTCTGACACTGACTGCTGCATTACCTGTTGATGGGCACACAGACATGCCCCCCACATGGATAACACCTGGGATCTGGGTTAGGATTTGGGTCAGGAGACACAAACTCCCTCCTGAATTCTGCCCACCCCCCCATTACTCACCCACCATTTGTATTTTATTTTGTTTCTTTTTAAGATTTTTATTTATTTGAGAAAGAGCAATAGAGAGAACATGAACAGGGTAAGGGGGAGGGAGGGGAGGGAGGGAGAAGAAGAGGGAGAAGCAGACTCCCCACTCGGAGCAGGGAGCCCAACTCGGGGCTCCATCCCAGGATCCCGGGATCACAACCTGAGCCAAAGGCAGATGCTGAGGCAAAGGCAACTGAGCCACCCAGGCCTCCCACTCACCCACCATTTTAGTTGGCAGCCTGCAGCCTGTGTCCTGCCCCTAGGGATTTCCTGGGGGCACATACCCTCTTCTGGCTTGGCTCTCTCTGCCCCCCAAATCCCACTCAGGACCCTGGGCTGGCAGCTGGCTGTGGCCTCAGCACCCCTCCTGCCTGGACCCTGTAGATACTGGGGGCCTGACCCAGGCTATACCTCAGCCTGACCCTGGCCTGACCTTGGCTGTGTGCAAACCTTGAAATCAAACGAGATGGTGTCAATGGAGATGACAGACTTGCGGGCAAAGTTCTGCAGCGTGCCCGTCAGGAAGGCCTGGGGGAAGAAGAAGCCACTGATCCAGAAGACAGCTGGGATGCCCCCTTGGATCCAGGCCCACAGGAAGTCCAGGCGCTGCATCAGGTCCATCACCCATGAGGACAGTGGCTTGAGTGATGGGTAGGCCTTAGCGTTCCAGAGCTCAGGCACAATGTTGTTGTACAGGCTGGTAGCCATCAGCTCCAGCTGTGAGGACATCACCACCAGCCCCTTGAGAGCCTTGAGCAGGTCTCGCAGCGTCTCTGTGATCACCTGCAGCAGCCGGTTGTACCTATGGGGCCAGTGGCAAGGAAGAAAGCAGTAGTCTGGGGGTGAGGGGGTAGTATCTACTCCCCAGCTGCAGGCCGTAGACAGAAAAACAGTGGCACAACGTGGGGCTGAGAGCATAGAGCTGAGTTGGGCAGCCTGGGTATTGAGCTCTGCTCAATCAGCTCTGCTCCTTAGCAAACGTGTAACCTGAAGTCACTTCACCATTTTGGGCCTTGGTTTACTCATCTGTGAAATGGGACCGATAAAATGAGGCTGTATCAGAGCACAGACTTGGCATTTCACCTGGCTCAGAGTAGCCATTGCTGCCATTTCTCTATAATAATAATTCTCCGTACTAACTCAGGGCTGGGGGTGGCAGGTGGATTACCGAATGACCTCCTGGACTAGCACCGTGTTCATTGACTCCTCATACAGCACGGGGTACTTGGCCATCACCAGCTGCAAGTTGATGGGCTCAGGAATCTGGAGCAGAATATTGTGGGCCACATCCTCCACTATCTGTGGGGGCACAGGGACACGCATGGGAGGTCAGGGCCAGCACCCCTTAATTCTTGCCAGATTCCACAGGCACTGGGGTCCTTCCCACGGGGGAGCAGGCAGGATAGTGGGTGGGAGACTGGCCCTGCCCAACCTGCGGGCCCCTGTCCCCTGCTGCTGCCTACCTCCTCCCGGCCCTGGCCGCCCATGGAGGAGGATTTGGGTTGCAGCTGGATGATGGCACCGAGGAGGGCATAAGTCTCATTCTGGGCAAAGGTGATGTTGGCATTGTCGTGCAGGCCGAAGATCTCAGGCATGTCATTGAGCGGGAGGCCTTTGATGTAGGAGAGGTAGCCCTGGAGGGTAGGAGGGCCACAGCGGAAACCTCGCTCTACCGCCAGCCTGGGCGGGGGTCCTCCCCCGAGCACAGCTCCCGCTTGCCTCCCCGACTGGTCACCCTGTGCATCTCCCTCTTCTTAGGGCTGCATGGCTTCGGAGGCACTGTGTGGGCAGCCTCTGCCTCCCTCCCAGCCCTCTTCCTGCTGTCAGCTGCCAATCAGGGGTGCTTCCCTCCTCCTGGTGGTGGCCCACACCCCGACACCCACCCCGGCCCTGCAGGCTCCACACACAGCTGAAGCACCACGTGCTCTGGGACCCTTGGAGGAGCTGCCCTGCCCCGACTAGATAATCACACTAAGGCCGCACTGTGAGGCCAGAGGTCACCTCTCCCCACAGAGCCTGAGCCCTGGGCCTGCGGGGACTGGCTCTACCTCTCTCACGGTGACTGTTTGTGGGATGGAGTGATCTATGAAAAAGAGCCGCTGGGGGGCCGGGGCCACGCCTCCCCTCACCCAGCTCCCGGGTACTCATGGCACCCCCGCAGCCCGGCCTGGCAGGCTGCCCGGGCCTTCGGGGGCGTGCTCACGTTGAGGTCGTAGGTGGGCTGGATCTGGTGGTAGATGCCCGAGGTGCTGTAGCTGTGATCGTGGAAGAGCACGGAGGGGCTGTAGTAGTCCTCCAGGATGTTCCTGACGCAGCGACGGTCCCAGTCGTCCGTGACACGTCCCCCGTAGTTGATCTCTCCGGCCGTGTACTTCAGGACCTATGGGGTGGGTGGGTGAGGGCCCCCACAAGCGCCCAGCGCCCCGCCCTAGCCCGTCCTCAGCCCACCTTGTAGGGGATGTCGTCATACTCGTCCAGGAACATCTTGAGCTGGCTGATACAGATGCGCAGGTCCCCGTCCGTGAACTCGTAGGGGATGTTGAAGCCCAGGGGCCCAAACTTGCGACGCTCCAGCGCGTTGCCGTGGAACAGGCACAGAGACAGCAGCAGGGACTTGAACTCCATCACCTGCGAGAGGCAGGGGGGCAGGGGAGTGAGGGGTGGGGCCGGGGCCCAGGCAGTCGAGGCAGTGGGGGTTGAGCGTGCACCCCTGCGCTTCACCTTGCGGCAGGAGTTGAGGAAGTCATCACTCAGGCTGCTGTAAGACTTGAGCAGGTTGGCCTTGACACCGCGGGGCGGCTCAATGGTCATCTTGGAGCCATTCTGCAGGATGGACACTGGAAACTTGTTGCTGGGCAGGCTGGTGAGCCACAGGCGGAAGTCCCGGTGCACCTGGCAGCCACACACCCTGTGAGTATGGGGACCCACGCCGGGTGGCTGCCCCACCCCCGCTTCCCTCTCACCAGGAGTCCTGGGCCACCTGCAGCTTGACCCTCTCCTGTGTGGGCTGGGCCAGGCCAGGCTAGCAGACCAATGACAAAGAATATCAGTTTTATCAGGTCATGATCTCAGGGTGGTGAAATGGAGCTCTGCATTGGCTCTGTGCTTGGCCTGGAGCCTGCTTGGGATTCCTTCTCTCTCCCTCTGCTCCTCTCCCACCCAAGGGGGGAAAAAAAAGGACACGGGCTTTGGCAAGTCCTAGCATCACCAGTCTATGGGCAAGTGGGCAAGTCCCATCACCACTGGTAAGAGTCACGCGAGGAGACACTGAGAAGGCTTGTTTCGTGTACCGCTTCCTGAGGGCAGCGTGCCCAGGCTGGGCTGAGCGCTCTGTGGAACCATCTGATTCAGCCTCATCAGTCCTGTCGAGGGACTGTCGAGGGACCAAGGGACTGTCGGTAGTCCCCTTAGCGAGGGAGGCCGTCGGGCCTGTGGCAGGCGGGCCAGCGCACCTTATCGGGGTTGATGTGCTCGATGAGGCGCTCCAGGGCTGGCATCCAGCTCGGCGCCAGGTGGCAGTTCTGGAAGAAGACCCACTTGCCCCGCTCTATGGAACTGCGCATCATGGCTTCTGCCCGAGGGCCCTGTGGGGGTAGGAGGCTGGGTGGTGAGGGGCCAGCCGGCCCAGCCTCCAGACCTCCATTGTCGCCCACCTGGTCCTTACCTGGCCCTGGCCCAGGGAGATGGCCGAGAGCTTCTTGGAGAACTTCATCTCTTCGGCAAACTTGTAGAGGTCGGCAGCGGGGTCGGTGCCCGGTGACAGCACAAAGATGAGGGGTGTGGTGGAGCTGGAGTCTTTGAACACCACTGATAGGTTGGCCGCCTGCAGGTCAGGGAGAGATGCCGGGTCACCTGGGGCTGAGCAGGGACCAGGGCAAGGCAGGGGGTCCTGGGGCTTCCAGAGAGCTCTCAGAGAGTCTTCCTGGGGGCGCCTGGAACCTCCATGAGCTTCTGGAGGGTCTGGCTAGGAGTCCCAGCCCGACCAAGGCTGCAAAATGGTCTGTCCAGGTGCAGTCAGGCCCTTGGGACCCAGAGATGAGGATTAGTCCAGGGCACTGGCCGATGGCACTTGCCTGGGGCTCAATGAAGCGTGGCTCCAGGTTGGTGGCCACGAAATCCTGCATGGCGTTGGTAACCTTGTCCCCACGCAGGCAGCGGAGAACCAGCAGCTTCTGGAACTGGTCCAGGTACTCATCCCAGATGCCAGGCAAGGGTTCCCTGTGACAGTGCCCATGTCCCCCTGAGAGCTGACCTGTGGGAGGGCACTGGCCCCAGGGACTCTGCCGGCTGGGCGGCCGGGGAGAGTGGAATGTCTGGAGGCTACATGGCCGGGGACACAGAGGGATGTAGCCACAGCTGCAGGGCACCCCCAGGTGGCTCCTCAGAGAAACCCCCGGGCAGGCCTGTCCCTCTGGTCTCACCCCTCTGTGTGCCCACTCTGCTATGCCCTGGGGCGCAGCTCACCGGTGAGGCTCGAGGCTGTCAAAGATGGATTGGAATTCTGAGAGGTGCTTTGGGAAGTCATCGGCAAAAGAGGAGAAGGCTGGCAGGTTTGAGAGGGCCAGGATATCTCGCCAGGCCCGGTCCGACAGCCAGTCAGGTGCCGGGTTCTCAGTCATGACCTGGATGGAGCCTCCAGACAGGAGGTAGCGCCACTCAGCCTGGCAGGGGCAGCGGGGGGGCAGGGGGGAGGGCTTGTGAGCAGGCCCCGTGATCTGCCTCTGGGACCCCACACAGCAGTGCCTCCCCTCGCGCCCCCAACCAGAGAAACGGAGTCCTCCCTGCAGCTGGCAGTCAGGTAGGGATGGGTTAGCATCCCCGCTCCATTTTCCTGGCTGTGTGTCCTTAGGCAAAGGGTGTGACCTCTCTGAGCCTCAGTGTCCTCATTTTGGAAAGTAGGAAGAATGAGAATTTCAGCTGCTTCCCAAGGGTTCTGCCCACAGTGAGGGCTCGGGCCGCAGTAGTTGTGACGCTGTGCTGCTCAGTCCCTTGGCAGTGATTTCCAACCCGCGGCAAATACCTGGGGCTCCTGAGAGCATGAGCTGGGAGGCTTGGGACAGTCTCGGCTCCCCAGCACACTCGGCTCCGAGAAGGCTGTGCTCACAGGACAGCACGGGCCACAAGGAACCCGGGGTCTCTGGCTGTCTGGAGCAAGGAACTGTTTCCTGAGGCCTCTGCCCCTTTGCTCTCGCTGGGCCCTCGTGCCTGGCCCTCTCTTTCCTTTCACCCTGTTCTCCCAGGCCCTGCCACAGAGCGCCTCCTCGGGCCATCTGTCCTGGGTCAGCGGCCCAGCCAGCGGCCTCTCTGCTCACGTACCTGGTCGATCTTGTCCTCATTCATCATGATGCGGACACACAGCAGGAAGGCAAACATCAGCTTGTGCTTCTCAAAGAGGCTGCGGCAGACGTTGCTGTAGAGGCTGTAGGTCAGGTGGCGGTTGATGTTGGCGATACGCTTCTTCAGGTTGTCTGCAGGGCAGGGAGGGGACGGCAGTGCGTGGGGAGAGGGGACGGGCGCGAGATCCCCGGTGGCGGCCCAGCCAGTCTGCCCACAGCCACGGGGGCCATCTGGGGCTCCCCTTGGGGCCTATGGAGTTGCCGGTAAAGGGGCCCTGAGGAGGGTCGGGAGGGGGGTGTGTTGCTATGTCTCATCTGAGAGAGTGTGCGAATGAGCATGGGCAGGAGTTTACGTGCCCCCCGTGGAGACGCGTCCCCGTGTCCCGTCTGTGCCAGGGCGGGAGCCCGGCACCTGGGGCTACCTGCCCTCTCCGAGTTGGCGATGCCCGAGAGGAAGATGTTGAGAAACCACTCCAGGGAGTACTGGTACATGGGGTCCACGTTGGCCAGGTCAGACACACAGAAGAAAAGGATCTGGGTGCGGATAGCCACGGGAACGTACTCCATGCGCGTGAGGTCAATGTCCTTCTCTGTCTGCTCCGCGATCCTGACTTTGGCCTGGAGGAGCAGCAGGTGAGTGGTGGTCAGGCCTAGGTCGGCTGAGGGAGGGTGGCGGGCAGACGTGGGCGGGGGCAGGGGGCAGGCCTGGGGCAGGGAGAGGCCAGAGTCGCAGGCAGGGGCAGGCCGGTGCTGACCTGGATCTCAGCAGCTTTCATCTTGGAAGCCTCCAGCACCTTGATGAGCTCCATGTCATCCACAGGGTTGCCTTCGGAGGAACTGAGCCTGTACAGGATTTGGTCTTCGATGTCCTTGAGCTCCTGGCGCATCTTGGCGTTACTGACAATCAGTTGGTTCTTAGCTTCCTCCAAGTCTGGCCGCTCCTCGGCCACTACCTGGCCCAGCAGCTGGTCCTCCAGGCCACTGCCAGGGGAAGGGACACTGTGTCTGTAACACCTGGTAGGCTCCAGAGGGCCAGCCTTGAGCCTGCTCACATACCTACCTGTGCCCCCCGGGGCTCCGAGAGCCCAGCATCCCTGCCCGTGGCAGCCTGGGAGGCCTCGCCTCTGTCTTGGGCTGCAGGCTAATGCAGAGCCAGGTGACCAGTTCTCGGTGAGATAGACCCTTGGTGGCAACCCGGAATCCCAGGAGGGGTCTGGTGGTGGGACATGTGAGTTGTTGGGGTTGTTGAAAAACTTCCTCTTGGCAGGATGGGGCTGGGTGACCAGTTGGGGATAGGCCTTTTGCCACCTCATCTGTGGGGAGGCTCGTGGTGGCCACTGACACGGAGGCCTGAGCGTGGAGTGGGCCAGTGGGCTCTGTGCAGGTGGCCAGCAAAGTGCACCCATTAGCCTGGCCCTTGCTCACGGCAGCAAGGCAGGAAACAGGGCTTGGGTGTGCTTGACTTAGGACTCTGGGACTGCTCTGGGGGTGAGTGCACAAGGGCTCACCCCTGGCAAGGGCCGAGCTTTGGGAGAAGGATACCTGGACAAGACAGGTAACACTGACCAGGGAGGCTGAGGGTCCTGACCGGCGATCAAGGTCTTGGGGGCGGGGGTTCTTAGCTGGAAATGGTGGCAAGTAAGGGGAGCTGGTAGGGGTGCTAGAAAGGCCTAGGGTGCCAGAGTGCCAGGGAAGAAGCTGCTGGAGCCTCTGGGAAAGACCCATGGAGTCTTGGCCTGGGGGTGGGAGGGAGGCAGCCAGGCAGAGCTGATGCTCTGGGTCTGGGGCCTGGGGCTTACCTGGGCGACAGGGTGAAATTGATGAGGGTGAGTTTAGTGGAGATCTCCGGTGTGTAGTGTGGGTTGGGCAGCTTGGTGGTGATATACATCCGGAAGTCCTCATGGTAGGGGATCACCGAGTCCCCCAGCTTCAGCACTGTGTTCCCCTGCTGCTTGTATGTCTGCGGTGGGTGGGAGGGGCAAGCACTGTGGCCCTGGCTTCTCCAGGGAGGCAGTGAATGGGGCCGCCCTGCCCCATGCCCAGACGGACAGGCTGCCCCCACCCCTGCCACTGCGGCCCCACCTGCTTGAGCAGCACCGGCTCCAGGGCCGGGTCCAGCTCCTCGCCCACGTTCTCCAGAAGGCAGGGCTTGCCAAAGCGGATGGCGTTTTCCATGCTACGCAGGAAGTCTCGGTCGCTCAGCTTGAACACATCCAGCCCATTGTCCTTCTCCTGTGGGCAGAGGGGGCAAGTGGGGGCAGTGAAAGCGGCCAGCCCGCCTGGGGCTCAGCTACCCGCCCTGCCCCTGCTGAGCCCGGCTGCATCGCGGGGGGGTGGGGAGGTACCAGGCAGGTGGGCTCACCATGTTCTTGATCCATTTGTTGGCCTGGCCCTGAGGGTCGATGAAGTGGGTCCAGCGCTGGGAGAACTGGTTGATGACCCCATTCTCCACTGACAGTGTGTCGTTGGGGAGGCCAGCAATCTGTGGGACATCAGACTGGGTCAGGGCTGTCCCATAAGCAGGGTCAGCTGGGGCAACGGCTTCATGCTTGGCTATCTCTTCCCTCTCCTTATGGTGCCCCCTCGGAGGTAGGGGCAGGCGACTGTGGGCACAGGTGTCAGCCTGCAGGACCCCCACTCTCTCCTGCTCCTTGGCTGGATCCCGACACCCTCCTTCTCTGGCCCTCTCTGCTCTCTTGCCTACTGAGTCCTCGCTCAGTCAGACCACCTCTCCAGAGCCCATAGGCCATCGGTATCCTGCCCTTTGCTCTCCCCTGGCTTCTGCCAATAGCCTCTTGGTTTTCTCCCTGGGCCAGCTTTCCCTGTCCTTAGGGTCTAGCTCAAATCCGACTTTCCGGATGCTGCTCTCCCGCCCCAGCCCACTCTGACAAGTTCCCCTTGAATTCTCTGCCCCCAGTCAGCTAGATCTGTGCCACATCGTGTTCAGCGTTCTCCTCTCCTAGCCACCCCCTCTTGCTGGGCCGGGGTAGGTTCAGGGGAAGCATCTCTGAGCAGGTCCAGGAAAGAGGGTGGGAGGGAAGCAGGAGGCTCCCGGCTCAGCCCAGTCCCTCCAGCTCCCTCACCCCCGACCCCGGGTGGGCACCTGCCACGAGCGGATCTTCACAGGGTTTCCCAGTGTCCCAATGAGCGTGGGCTTAGACGTGTGCGGGACCTTGTGTTTCGTGAGCTGCTTGACCCAGTGGTCGCAGAGCACGGTGCGGTACTGGCCCTGGGGGGATGCCAGATTCAGGGCCACCCCACCACGACAGCCGGGACACCCCCTCCCTCCCCTGTCCCACAGCGCTTAGCAGTTGTACACAGGGGTAGAGCTCAGACGTGGAATCAGACACTTGCACTCGGGCCCCACTTTGCGTAACTTCCTTGGCCTCCATAAACCTCAGCCCCTCCTCCATGAAACAGGTGCAATGACACTGGGCCCGCCTGTTCGAGGGGCTGTGAGGACCGAATGAGATGCCCCCAGCAAGCATGCAAGTGTGGGCTCCGGCTTCCCACTAGAAGGCCAGCCTTGCCAGGTGAGTCTTCTGGCTGTTTCCTGCACTGCCTTATGCCCCAGGCCCGGAACGGCGGCTGGTTCGGATGGGGCACCTGAGAAGTGCTCATCGCCGAGTGGGTGTGTGAGGGAAGAGCTGCCCAGCAGGCTGGCCCTCGTGGAGCTGAGGCTGTGGCAGGGAGGGCTGGAAGGCTCCTCACCGTGAAGGGGCCCAGGTAGGCCACGAAGCCAGCAGCCACCAGCATGTCACCAGAGATGTTGCCAAGCATATGCTCCAGGTTCTCCACGGTCTCCTGCCAGCGCACCTTCTCATCCGACAGCCCGTTGATGAGCTGCAGAGGCGGCCCCAGGACGTGGGCTGTGGGTGGCCGGGCCAGGGGCTGGGAAGGGGGCACAGGACCTGCCCCCCGCCAGACCCTCGCAGCCCACAGGCCCTCCCTGCCGGGGCGTGCCGACCTTGTCTGCGCGGCCCAGCCGCTGCTCGCACTGCTCGCACTTGAGCTCCAGCTCCTCCTTCTTGGCGATGCATTCCTGGTACTTGGTCTGCATTGTGGCGATACCATCCTCCACCTCACGCAGGCGCTGCTTGGCCTCCTCCAGGATCCTCTGTGTCACCTCCAGGTCGTCCTGGGCCTCCCGCAGGGCTTGCTGCAGCCAGAGGGCCCAGGCCCAGCTTGCGGAGGGGCCCCGGGAGAGCTTTCACCTTCCTCCCCGGCCCCCCAGCTGCACCCAGGCCTTACCCGCTTGGGCTCCACTGCCTTGGCCACGAAGTGGTACTTGTGCATGGCGCGTACCCACTGGCAGATGGAGGTGCAGGCCTTGGACACCTTGGCAATCGCGGCCGGCTGGAACTCCTCATTGTCGATGTACGGCTGGATGGCTCTGATCACCACCTCCCCGATGTTGTCCTGGGGAGGGGGACTGGGGGCATCAGGGCACTGTTTTCCAGGAGGAAGGGGTCGTGGGGCCCTGGTAAGGAACACCTAGCTCACACGCTGAGCCCCATACCCTGTGTAGGCTTCACCACAGTTGTCTTCCTCAGGGAATAAACACAGTCCACAAAGGATCCAGGATTTCAGAGAATCTGATTAGAGGCTTCCTCCACAAGAAACCACACAGTCTCAAGGTCTGGTAGGCAGGCTCCATTAAAAACTCACTTAGCGACAAGGGCTGCTTCCTGACAGGCATGGAGACCAGCAAGTGATTCTGATGCCCAACCAGGCTCACGTTCAAGGGCATTAAATCTCACCCTGAGAGCTCATCACACCCCCAGAGTCCCCATCCCACCCGTTGAGAGTCCAACCCTGTAGTTCAGGATGAGTCCAGGAATCTGCATTGTTCATGAACTCCCAGAGCTCAGAGCCTGGGACCGGGGATCCTGAGTACTGGCCGTGAAGACTCCTGATTTGGGTTGAATCAGGCCTGTGGGGCCTCTGGTTTCTAGACTGATGGAAGTGGAAGAGGAAGAATGGGGTAGTCTATAGGGGGTCCAGCTGCATATGGGCCATTATCTCCACACTCCCAGTACAGCCTGAGGTGTCTAGGGCCCCATACTGACTCATGGCTGGGTGTGTGGGGGGCACATGCACAGGCAGTTGTCCCCTACCCAATTTCTGGGCTGAGGAAGGTCCCCTAAGAGGGTGGTGGGCACCAGGCTGACCTAACCATGAAGCAGCCTCCAAGAGAGAACATGGCCATGGATACTGAGAGCCGCAGATAGACAGCAGATGGAGAAAACCAGGGACAGACAGAAGAAGATGAACCTCGGCTGAGGCTGAGGGAAAGGCGATGGTTGCCCAGACAGTGCAAGTCTAGGCCAAGGCCATGGGGGTCTCAGGGAGGAAAGGGCACGAGAGGGGATCTCAGGCTGCAGAACTTTGGGGTGACTGTCACTCCCACCAGCCAGAGCGCTCCTCCGGAGCCAGGATATGGTCCCAGTCAGCTCTGTGGCAACAGGGCTGCGTGTGTTCAGACAAGGGAGACAGGACAGAGAGCCCTATGCTGGGGGTGGGTGGGTGGGGGAGGAGGGCACGGCTCCTCTGCCTGTTTCCCTGCCTCGCTCACGGGCCTGCTCGCCTTGCACCCAGCACACTCACCTTGTCGAACTTGAAGAGGCTGTCGAGGAAGCGGCCGGGGTCCTGCAGCAGCCCCTTGCCGGGCTCCCAGTAGTCATCCACCTTGGAGCCAGGCCTCTCTCCAGGCACCTTCTTGGGCTTGATGCCTTTCATGATGCACATAGCCTCTATGACCAGCTTCACACCTGGGGGTGGCCGCTGCATGGCCCGGACCTGCGGGTCGGGCCGAGAGAGGGGAAGGGGAGAACCATCACCGTCTGGGTACCCCTGGGCAGGTCAGACAGGGTGGACCCCACCAAGCCAGCTCCTAACGCCACAGACAAAGGGCATGCCTGGCTGTCCTCTGAGGTCTGCCTTGGCCCATGGTTCCTTCTTTTTTTTTTTTTTAAATAGTATTTTTTTTAAAGATTTTATTTATTCATTTGACACAGAGATAGAGAGATTACAAGGAGGCAGAGAGGCAGGCAGAGAGAGAGGAGAGAGGAGGAAGCAGGCTCCCCGCAGAGCAGAGAGCCCAATGTGGGCCTCCATCCCAGGACCCTGGGATCATGACCTGAGCCGAAGGCAGCGGCTTTCACCCACTGAGCCACCCAGGCGCCTGGCCCATGGTTCCTTCTGCTCCCCCATACACCCAGGCCTGACCCTGAGGTCCTAGATGCTCATTGCTCAGGATTCAAAGCCCTCCCTGTGTGCCTGTCTAGGCTGGTGGGGGCAGTTCAAGGAGGTAAGGCAGGCAGCTGGGTACAAGACCTAGCTCTACCCCTACCTCTCAGCACATGACCCCCAAGGGATGTGGAGACAGAGGGTGTGGGGACTGGAGGCAGCGGGACAGATGCCCAGGGGGCGCTTCGAGCACCAGGTGGCTGCCCACCTCAGTCACGTCATTCTTGTTGAGGTTTCGCAGGCTGGCCAGGGCTGCGTCCAGGGCGGGCAGTGCCTCATCCAGGTCCTTCTGGGCATCGTCAGCAATAGCTTGTGCCTTCCTGGCCTTCTCATTGGCCTTGATCTCCTCTGCTTGCACCGAATTCCGGGTCTCCTGAGCAATGGCTGTGTCCACCTGGGGACCAAAGGCAGGGAGGGCCCAGCTGGTGGCATGTCGGGGACAGGTGTGTCCCTCCCCTTTCTCCACCCTGCATCTCAGTCTCCCCAGGGTAAAGGGAAATGAGAGCAAGGACGCCCCCCTCCCCAAGGGCCCTCTGGGAGCTCTGGGAATGTGGGAAGCCCACTCCAAGTGCTCATGGTGGGCCTGGTGTGGGTACAGGGCTTTACATGCTTGAGCACGACTGCCCTCCAGGAAAGGAGCCCCTAAGCCCACAGGGCATCGCCAATCAGACAGAGAGGCGCTCCCCCATGTCATGCTCTTTCCATCTGCTGGAAGCCTTTCTGATACACTGACTTTGCCGAGCAGGAGGTGACTGCTTCTGCCAGGAAGCTGTCATAACAAGTTTGCGAATCTGAGGTATCTGCTGTGCGGAGCCAGCCCTTGATCTTCGGGATCTCATGAAGACTCAGAGGGAGGCTGGGGCAGAGTCTGCACGGCTGCCTGCGGTGGCCTGCCCCTCAGTCCCTTTGTGATTATCAGGGTTTGGGTTGCCGGTCTTGCTCTTCACCAAACTCCCTGCCCAGCACAGGGCCTGGCATAGAATATGTTCCTGGCAAACTCTCGTTGAATGAACAAATGACGATTTACTGAGGAAAACAGGCACTGAGGAGTTAAGTAACCTGCAGAGGTCAGGCGGCCAGTGATCTCATGGTCTCATGGGAACCCTGAGCATCCTCAGACGTGGTCAGACGTTGGGGAAGAGGGCCAGGGAGCACTCCCCACCTTGATCTGTTCCATGGTGAGCATGGTGTCCTTGGCAGCCTCTTCCAGCAGGGGGCGCATCATCTCCAGCTCCTCCTGCATCTTGGCCACGTCCTCCGAAGTACGCAGCAGCTGGTGGATGGGGGGCACAGAGAGGAAGTCAGGTGTGACAGGGTACCAGAAAGAGAGCCGAGTGCGGAGGGGGCTAGGGAGAGGGTTCTGCAGGACCGCCTGGCCCTCACTCATGAGTGAGAGGCTGTGGCTGGTTGCCCCGTGAACCCTAGAGGAAGGGAGCAGCCCCCTGAAAATTGCGGGGTGACCTGCTTTGGCCTTGCCCTTCTGCATTTGGTAAGGGAGGAGGCTCCCCATTTAAACACTGCGGGCTGCTGACTGAGAGGGTGGGCTGGACCTCCCTGGCTTGGGGCTAAGCCAGAGCAGGCAGAACCATGGGCGGCTTTAGCCATTGCCCACAAAGCCCCACCCTGGCCCACCTTGTCAAGGCCACTCTTCATGCGGTTCTTGGCAGTTTTCAGCTCCTGTTTCTTCTGCCCAATTAGGATGGAGAAAATATGAAGCAGCTCTAGGTAGCTCTTGGGGGTCACATAGTTGTGGCGGGCCAGCTCGGCCAGGTACTCGACGCACTTCCTGGCCACTGACTGGTGCATGTATACACAAACCTGAATCTGTAGGGTGGGAGACCACTGAAGCCAGCCTTGTAGAGCCCCCAGCAGAGACAGGGTGCCAGGGTACCCTTGAAGCCACTGCAGCCTGGTCCCAAGGAGGGAGCCCCATGAAGGAACCTCAATGCCTCTCATGCTCACTGTCTCCTGTGATTCTCATAACCTCCAGGTCAAGGTCACCTATTCTGCAGAAGAAAAACTCACAACCCAGAGAAGTCAAGGGGCTCTTTTAAGTTCACACAATTGTCAAGGGCAGAGCTGCCTTTGAACGTGGACCCAGGTGTCTCCCAGATCTTGGCCTTGTGCCCTCACCATAGCTCTTAAGACCTGCCTCTCTCTGAGAGTCCTAAGGTGGGGCCTGGGGGAACAGAGGGCCCAAGGCCTCAGCATAGCTGGAGAGGGAAACAGACTGTCTAGTTCTTGGCTCCCCAGTGACCATCATTCTCTCAGGTTGGACCAGACAAATCTAGCCCCCCATCTGTGGTCTTTGATTGTATATCACCATTACTACCTTGCAGCACTCTGATACAGATGAGGAAACAGGCTTAGAACAGGGCAAGTTGTCTGCCCCAGCGCCCAT
The DNA here is from genome assembly GCA_002007465.1 of Ailurus styani. Lineage (NCBI taxonomy): Eukaryota > Metazoa > Chordata > Mammalia > Carnivora > Ailuridae > Ailurus > Ailurus styani. The sequence continues at coordinate 1,380,253 of LNAC01000008.1, forward strand.
CAGTGTTGGGCCTGGGACTCTCACGCAGGCTTCAGTGACCATAAGGCCAAACCTAAACAGTTCCCCCTGACAGCTTGCTCCTCACCAAGACACCTACCAGTCCTCTAATGACTTCCGAGGTGGCTTCCAGGTCTGGGATCTCATTCAGGAACATGGTGGCCACAGACTCCAGGGCCTCTGCTGGCCATTCGTTAAACCAGTCAATGGTACAGCAGTTGACAAGGGAGGGGAACTGCCTCAAGCGGGCTCGGAAGACCTCTCCGATGGGGCTGGGGGACCAGGAAGCCAAATGAGGCACTGACTTCCACCCCAGGAGCCCAGGACCTGCCTCATGGCAGGCCTGGGAGCCGTCCCTGCATGGCCACCATGGCTGCCCGTACCTCATACACAGCACCACGTGGATATTGCTGCGCACGCGCCCGGTGTAGGCGGCCATGAGATTGGCCTTGGTGGGCTGCAGGCCGTGCTCCTGGATGTAGGGCCGCATGGTGTTGATAATCTGGTCCTGCTCATCCAAGCTGTAGAGGTTGGGAATGTCGCCTGAGTTCAGGACATTGTTGATGTCCTCCAGGAAAGACTCGTTCTTGATCTGGGGAGAGATGAGAGTGCAAAAGTTAACCCTTGACGACGGCCCCTGGGTGTTGGTCTCCCGGGACCTTCACAGCAGTCCCATTTTACAGACCATACCACTGAGGCTCGGAGAAGCTCAGGGTCATACAAGTGACCTCGCAAGTCATGGTCTAAGACTCATACCCAGGCCTGTCCTATACCAGAGACTCTGAACATCACCACTGGGCTGTGGAAGGACCCTGGGTCCTGGGTGGGAGATGTGACACTGTACTCTTCCTTTCCAGGCCTCCCCATGCCTCAGTTTCCTCATAGGAGGAAACAAGGCCACAGGCAGAAATAGGTCCTTGCCAGACTAGATGAGGGGACCCTGGGGGTAGAGGCAGGGTGGGAAACAGAGGGGACCCTGCAGAGTGGGACACATCCCAGGGCTTCTGCCTTGGCCCAATTCTGACCACCACCCAGGTATAAACGTTGCTCTGTTTGCTCTGAGACCCCAGAGCCACCACCTCATTTTCTCTTGGAGACCTAGGGACAGGCCTCCCCTGTAGGTAGCTCTAGAGGGAGCAACCCCCAAAAAGGGCACCAGAGGCATAATGCTTCAGGCACGAGTCCTGTGGTCCTTGAGGTGGGAAGCCCTCGGCCAGTGAGTATGGTGCCACTTGTGGTCAGCCATGGTGCCAGGGGCCTTCTTTACCCTTGGGGTTTAGGTCTGACCTATGCTTCTCCAGCTCTGACAGGCTAGGTTTGGCCCCATGCACCTGACTCACCCAGCTGTGGGCCCCCCACCCCCAGTCCCAGCCATCCCTCCAAACATCCACCCTAATTGATAGTGACCTGGGGATGAAGGACCAACCACTTTCTAGGATGCCACACGGGGACGGGGTTGTATCCAGCCCGCCCTGGGCCCTCCCCCCTGCATGTGGCAGCGGCACCTGAGTGTCAGAGAACAGGAAAGTGATGGGCAGGTTATGCAGGCCAGCCTTGAGCAAGATCTTCTTGACATCTTCACGCCACTCGGTCATGCCATAGTTCTTGGATAGCTCAATCTGGAAGCACTCGTACTCAGCCCTGGAGACAGGAGTTTGGTTGGAGGCCTGCCAGGGCTTGAGGCCAAGTGCTGAGTGGTGGGTGCCCACCCCCCACCCCAACCATCTGGAGTTCTGGCTCCTATCCTGGGCAGATCTGCAGATGCTCCAGGCCCTGAACCTACTCTCTTGCCTCCAGACCTCTGCCTAAGCTGTTCCCGTGGCCTGGAACACCCTTTGCTTCCATCCTCCCAGCTCTGAGAGGAGGCTGTGGCCGCCTCGCCCAGGAATCCCCCCTGGTTGTCTGCCGCCAACGCCTCCCTCCCCGCAGCACCACAGGGCACTGCTGCTGCCTCTCCCTGGAGCCTAGGTCCCCTGCCAGTGCGTTCCAAAGCCCGCAGCCGGGGTGGCCCCAGCTCCCCCGGCTCACGGAAACCACAGCCCGGCACCAGCCACCTGCCGCCCAGCATGCCCGGGGCCCTCACATGTGCGAGGCCAGCCGTGTGAGGGAGCTGCGGCCGCTGCCACCCACGCCCAGCAGGAGCGCGTTGCCCAGAGCCTGGCGCAGGGTGCGGCTGATCCGGCAGATGTGGCTCATGGCGTCCATGAAGAGGACCAGCCTCAGCTTGGCTGTGTTGATCTGGTTGTAGTCCTCCATGTACTCCTCAATCACCTGCAGCATCTGGGGCCAGGGCGGATGGGGAGATCCGGGACCTCTCTCCATCCCCGCGCGCAAGGACCCCCGACAGAGCACACCCCCTCCCACGGCCAGCCCTGCTCCTCTGCATGGAGGGGTGCTGGGCCTGGCTTCAGGAGGGTTGGGCCCCACGCACCTGACCCACCCAACTGTGGGCCTCCCGCCCCCCGTCCCAGCCATCCCGCCAAACATCCACCGCAACTGACAGTGAGCTGGGCCTGAAGGACCGACCACTTTCTAGGATGCCACACAGGGACGGGGTTGTATCCAGCCCGCCCTGGACCCTGCTCCCTGCATGTGGCAGCGGCACCTGAGTGTCGGAGAACAGGGAGCCAGACCTGTTCAGAAGCCGGACCTGAAGGAGGCCAGACCTGCGGGATACACAGAGGCCTCGGGTGTGGGGTCAGAGCCCTGTTTCCACTGGGCCTTACCAGGTCCACTGAGCTGGGGCCCGCATGAGAACTCCTGGGAATGGAGGCTGGGGGGGGATGCGTGTGCAGGGAAAGCATCGGGAGGCCCCCTCCAGCCACGCAGCTCCGAGGCCTCTGACAAGGTCTCTTCCAGGCCTCCCTGGGGTCCTGACTCAGACCGTGCCCCCAGGGGCCCTGCTGCCCCTCTGTGGGTGGGATGGTAACCCCTCCAATGGGCCAGGACGCCCATGTTTACAGAGCCTGTCCCTGATGAAGCACAGGTTTGTCCTCCGGGGTGGGCCAAGCAGGACCTGCTGCCCCTTCTGACAGGCGAGGAAGCAGGACCTAGGGAGACAAGGGCTGGCCTTCGAAGTCAGAGCACTGACCCTCTGGTCAGAGCGTGGTGGCCTGTTCGCCGTGTTGCGGAGGGCCCGGGCCAGGGCAGCAGAGCGGAGGGACCCCTCACCTTCTTCTCGCTGGTGATGAGCTCATAGGACTTGACGTCAGAGCCTGGCGACATGAAGTCCCCGTAGAGGATGGGCTGGAAGGGACAGACCTCGACGAAGCTCACCCCCCACTGCTCCATGCAGCTCTCCAGTAGCTTGTCGAACCAGCCTCGGTCCTCGTCGCTCACCAGGCGGTCGCGGAACACGCGGCAGCTCTCGTGGTACCACAGCCGCAGCAGCTGCACCTTGTCCTGCAGCCAGCCCACGTCAGCACCTGCCCCCGTGGCCCGAGACCCTGTCCCACGCCGCGTCTCTCCTCCCCCGGCCCCACGCCCAGCTGGCCAAGTGCCCGCCGGGACCAGCTGCCTTAGCCGGTCATCGGCTTCCCGCTCGGAGGGCCCCCGCGGCCGCTCAAACCCCAGGCCTGGGAGGAATGCCGGGTTCTCCTTACGCCTGCCCAATGCCCCGCCTCTAGCCACTCAGCAAGCCCCTGACCTGACTCTGCTCTCATCTCTCTCTGTATCTGTGTCTGCTGCCGCCTCCATCCCCGCTTTCACCCCCCGATGAGCGGATGGCCCTCAGGAAGCCCCCAGGCCCTTCTCTCTACCTTTCGGGCTACAGCTTGGCAAGGCTGGCGCTGGTGTCCAAGTCTCCCCGGCCCCGGGCTCTGCACACACTGACCCATCCAGCCCCCATTCCCAGTACAAATCTGTCCCCATCACTCCCCACCGCCACCATGGCTCCCATCACCTTCAGGATCCCACAGCTGACAGTCTGCCCCAGCCCCCCACCAGCACCCTGACAGCCCGCTCCCTGCTACCATCCTGTCCTGTCCACCTGGGCCTCTGGTTCCTCAAGTGCATCTCCCTCACTCTGCCTCCCAAATCTTTTCCTCCACAGGGCCTCCACCAGGAACCGCCTCTCTCTCTCCCTTGCCCTGCCCTGGATCCTTCTGTGGGATCCCATCACCACGGCCATCCTAGGCATGGATCTGAGCTGCAAGACAGGGCTCAGCTGTAGGAAAGCAGGGGGCCTGGAGCCCAGCCTGCCCCCAGCCCCACTCAGGGCCTGGCTAGATCAAGGCTGGGCAGTGCTGCAGTGGTAGTAAGGCCTAAAACTGAGGGGCTGGGGTGGACTGTGGGGGCACTGTGGGCCCTGCCCCTCCAGACACCGGGAAGGGAGCCCGCTGGGTCCTCACCTCGACCTTAGCCGGGTCAGCCATGAGCATGCCCTGGAAGACCTTGGAAAGATCCCTCAGGTTGAAGGTGTAGTGGGACTTGGCCGGGGTGGGCAGCAGCTGGGAGGTGATGGTGGAGTACACCAGGATGGTGGCTTCCACAAGGGGACCCGTGAAGTGGGCGATGGTGGGGGCCCCAGCTGTGGGAACAGGAGGGTAGGCCTGAGTTCCACAGGCGGGGGCCCCCCGTACGGCCTCTGTGGATGCTAACCCCCTGCCTTTGCCGGGGCCGTGTTCTCCCCCGGGTGCCCTGTCCCCAGGCTGCGGGCTTGGGTTCCACCCAGCCTTCAGCCCCTCTTGGGTGCCAGCTCCACCACAGGCTCTTCCTGATGCCCCCCAGCCTGGGGTGAGCAATCGCCTGCTCTGAGCTCCCCGTTACCCACACAGGCTGTCGTGCGCTGGGGCACACCCGTGGGACCGGGGATAACAACGGGGTCAGTGCTGGGCGGGGCCCTTGCTGCCTTGCCCTGCAGGCCGTGGGAACTTGGGCCAGAGGGAGTGGGAAACGAGTTAAGAAGGGGCCGGAGGGCTCAGGGGCCCCAAAGAGGGACTCATCAGTTAGTTAACACAGGCACTCTTCTCAGTCCTGGGCACAGAGGGTGGGCCCCACAGACACACTCCTCCCCCCGGCAGCTGCCATCCTGTGGGGCTCTGCGGCAGCGTGGACAGTGGAGGGCCTTAGAGGCTGGCTGCAGGAGAGTGGTGTCCGAGGAGCCAGGGTTGGGGGCATTTGACATAGTGCCGGGGGAGGCCTCGTGAGGAGGACGTTCGAGCAGAGAGCTGGAGAAGGGAGGGCAGGCCCAGAACCGGAGCAAGCACCCCAAGCCTGGGGTGTTAAGGACCAGTGAGGAGGGGGTGAGAGCCGAGAGGTGACAAGGGGCAGGCGTGGCTTGCCTGTCACTGTTGGGACTTGGGCCCTTGCCGGCAGCTGAGCAGAGGAGGAGTGTGATCCCAGTGAACATGGGAATGGGTCCCTCGGGCAGAGATGGCTAAAGGGCAGGACGGGAGGCGGGGGGGTGGGGTGAGGG
>LNAC01000008.1:1385805-1449990 GCA_002007465.1 Ailurus styani
GAGGGGGTGGGGATGGGGCAGTTGACCTGACCTGAGAGGAGGGGGCCTCCCTCCAGCAACAGTGACAGCCCTGGAATGTGAGGACTGAGAGAGCTAATGGTTGGTCTGGCCCCCGAGACCACTGGGGACAAGGGCCCTCTCCGGGGAGTGTTGAGGCACGAGGGAAAGTGGGACGGGTGGCTGGTGCCTGAAGAGACAATGCTCTTGAGCTGCGCCGTCTGCGTGAGCAGAGACTGGAGATGGCCGGATGGGGGCGACGGGGCCAGGGCAGCTGTTTTGTGTTTTGTCCTTAAGATGGGGGAATCCGGACACATCCGCCTGCTGACGGAATGGCCTGGTGGGGACGGGCCACACACACACACACACGTGAGTGCGTATGCCGTGTGCTGGGAGGTGGAACCACGTCCTCCAGCAGACAGCCTGGGGTGGGATTCAGGCTCAAGAGAAGGGCTCTTTGGCTGCGCCCAGAAGAAGGACCTTCCATTCCCAGCAACAGGAGGAAAGACAGGACCAACGGAGGCCTGGGTGCAGGTGAGTGGGGGACATGAAGCCTCAGGAGGGCGCTGTCTTCTGATGGCCTCCTTCTGCTGAGGTAGCGGGAAGGGTGGGCCGTGCAGTGGGGCTGGAGGCCTGACGCAGTCTGTCACCCTGCTTCAGTGACCGCCAGGTCTGCCCTGTGGGGGCTACCACACCAGAATACCCACTGCTTGGAGAGGGCCGGCCTCTTGGGAGCCTCTGCTTCTTTACACAGGGTGGGAGTTTGCTGGATTCCTTTATTCATTCATTCAGCTCACATTTACCTTGCTTTTACTGTGGGCGGGATGATGCCTGGACATTCCAGGCACTGAAGGAACAACTGCTACGTGAACCGTTTAATGAGCCTATGAAAGTCTGTGCTCTAGCAGTAGCTCAAGGTCCCCACATGAGCCGGAGGATGGTTCTCTGTGGCCCCTGGGACCCAGCCCCAGCCGCCCCCAACTGGAGCCCAGGGCTCACCCAAGAACCAGAGCCCCACCCCATCCAGGCCCTGTCCAGGCCAGCACTTACGCACAGGCTCCCGGTAACTTCTCTCCCCAAGGAGTCCATCTAGAGGGTTGAGGGAGAGACACGGGGCTTAGAGTTAGGTGGGTCCCTTGCTGCCCACCTTGGCCAGCTGGGCTAGGCTAGGCAGCTCCCAGAGCAGCCACCTAGCAACCCCCTTCCTTAGAGCAATGTGGTCCCCACCCCTCACGGGGCCCGTAGGCAAGTTCTGGCCTATCACCACTGGCAGGAGAGCAGGCCAGGCTGGAGGAGGGAAGGCCTGACTCCCACACCCACCACCTGGCACAGTGCCAAGAGGAAGTTCAAGGTCAGAGTGTATCTTAGAGTCAGGAGGTGGGCTGGTGGGGTAAAGCGCATCCTGATGGACTGGAAGATCAGGGCCACGTTGTCTATTCTATCTTGGTGGTTTTTCCTGATTTATAAAAGTAACATCCTTCCGCCAGTTTTTCTGGGCAACTACTAGCATACATGTGTGTACTTACCCAGGTGAAGGCACCAGCGTACATATGCATAAACCATGTATTCAGTAATCACCACGTGCCAGGCTTCATGCTAGATGTTACATGCGGTGTCTTAACCTTCATGACTTGGGATGGTGAGTACTAATATCACTGCCCATTATACAGTGGAGAAACTGAGGCTCAGAGAGGTTCATGAATTTGCCAAAGGTAACACAGCTGAGTAAAGGGGGATGCCAGGGCTGAGGTCAGTGCCTCAGCCATTCCACCCCTTCCAGCAGCTGCCCAGCTGTCCTAGGAGTAGGTTACCCAGCCTGAGCTTCTGCCTTTGCCCGGGGCCTCCCCGACTTCCACCCAGTGCTCACCCATCCAACTGCCCAGGATGGTGGAGAAGATGCGCTTCTTGCTGACCTCGTCCATCTCGGCAAAGGACAGGTAGTTGAAATGACGTGTCAGCCGTGGGGTGATGGCATTCCTGCCTCCGCCCGGGGGGCCCATGGCACAGACAAAATTGATGTCCACCAGGTGCTTGAAGGCTCCTGGAGTGAAGGCAGGAAGTTAGGAGGGAGCCCTGCCCAGGGCTAAATTATGACTTTTTGTGGGCCCTAGGCACTTGGCCTTCAAGGGCTTCCTCCTCTATTAAAAATGACCATTTATAACAGTATTGGAATAAAGACAAATATAATAACATTACACATTAACAATGTTCTTGGACCCTTAAAAATTCATGTTCCCGGTGATTTTAAAAGAAATAAAAACATTTCTGTGGACCCTCTAAAAGTACGGTGGGCAGTAGGCCCTGTGCCTACCCTGCCTAATGGAGGAGGCACCCTACCCTGCCCAGGACACCCAGCCCACACCCCGCTGGTCCAGGCTGGCCGGCACGCACCAATGACCTTGCGGTCGTACCAGCCACCGTGGTCCATCCACTGGCGCAACAGCTCGATGGGTGGCTGGGCACCATACGTCTCCAAGGCCGGCATATTCAGGTCATCGATGAAGAAGATGAAGTTGCGTCCCAGGGGTGGCCCAAACACACCCTTTCTCCTGTGGGGAGGGGCTGTGTGAACCCAGCACCCATTGGCACCAGGTCCCCTGGGAATCCAGGGTGGTTAAGACGGCAACTGCCTTCAGCTCCCTCTGAATTGTTAGCCCTCTCAAGCAGCCCCTTGTCCCATTCTGAACATCCCGGGACATCACGTTTGGCTGCCCCAGGTCGGGGCTTCCTTCAGCTTGAGTCCTGCTTCCCAGGCAGACGTCTATGAAGCCCCACCCGCGTACCCAGCCCAGGACAAGCACCCATGGCCGGGCTTAGGAATTCCTGATGGATGAAGGCTCCAGAACAGTCTGCAAGAGCATCCAGGGCCCTCGAAGAAGTTTTCGGCAAACCCAAGAGCCTAACTTGGTAAGGAGCTGGGCAAATGGCTGGTTGAGCCAGGCTGGGAGGACACAGTGGGGCAGAGAAAGGAAGGAGGCGCCTGCCTCTTGTCCAGCTTGCTGTCGATGAGGTCCTGGGTTTGGTTGGCCGACGTGCGGGCTGAGAAGGTGAGGAAGTGGCTGATGTACTCTAGCGGCAGGTTCTTGAGAAGCTTGTCGGAGATGGTGAGGGTCTTCCCCGTGCCTGTCGGCCCGATGCACAGTACCTAGGAGAACAGGGGTCACATGTTCAAGACTCTCACCGGGTCTGGCGCACGGCAGGAGCTCCCCGCTCTTCAACGTGGGAGGCCAGCCCCCTCCCAACTTGGGCCTGGGCGTGGGGGAGGCAGAGCGCAGCAGGGGCACTCACGGGCTTGTGGTTGACGAGGAGCATGTGCAGCAGGTAGGACATCTGCACTGTGTCCAGAGTGGGTACGATGATGTTGCAGTAGTTGGTATCTGGCATCATGGTGAACGGAGTCGAGGAGTCCATCCACTTCACCCAGCCCACCTGGAAACACAGGTAGCCCTGGGCTGGGCCCAGAACCCTGTCCCACCCCGCCCTGGCCAAGTGCACCAGGACGAGGGGATGCTCTGCGAGGCCACGGCAAGAGAGCCCAGGTGGGGGGGCGGCTTGGGACTGAAGCAGAAAGCCCTGTGCCCTCCTCTCTGCTCAGGGCGGGGAATCCCAGAACAAAGCACCAGGAGTGGGGGGCTTCCTAGGGACTGCGAGGTCTCGGCGTCAGGGAGGTGTTTTGGCAGGTGGACAGCCCAGAAGTCAAAGGCCTTCGCTGTTTAGTCTCAGGCTACCCGAGGGGTGGGGGGCAGAACCATAGGTGTTGGGATCACTGGGATATGGAGAGATGCCCCAGCCTGGTCTCCCCCAACCATCCCTGCCTGCAAGAACCCCTCCCCGACAGCCTTGACCCAGCTTGCAGACCTCCCTTGATGAGGGGACTCGCTAGGGTCAAACCACAGGTCGCACTGGGGACAGTTCTGACCGTTAGCCTCGAATGTGCCCTGTGAGACCACCAGCAGGAGCACGCATAGTGGTTGTCTCTGCAGATGCCTCCCTGCCCTCTCCTTGTCCTAGGCTGGGGTCCTGATCCAGGAAGCCCAGTAGGCTCCCAGAGCCTTTGCCAGCTGACAGGAGGGACGGGACACCACAGCAGGCCAGGAGGGCTCGCTGTCCAGCCCAAGGGCACGCAGCCCCTAGAAAAAGGGGACTTTGAAGTAGAACTGAGGCAGCCATCCCTGGGCTCAGCATCAAGACAGAGGAGGCAGTGCATACGGTCGGGAAGGGAGGAATGCCAACGTCTCCCGGTCCCACGTTCAAGTTCAGCTCTGCCGCCCACTAGCTGGGTGTGACTGTTCTGAGCCTCAGTTTCCTTGTCTGGAAATTGGGCACAATCATAACCACACTGTGGGTCTGTGAGGATCCATGAGATAATGCAAATAACCCCCACCTGAGCCCATCAGCATGGGCTCCTCTCCGGAGTCATTATCCATCGAGGAGGACAGCCACCACCCAGTGGGCCCTCCCGGGCTTGCCCCCTTGGCACAGGCCTGCATTCACCTGCTTGCCCTCCTCATCCTCGTCCTCATCGTCATTGGTGCTGCTGATGCCTGCATCTTCCAATCTGTAATCGAACACCAGCCCCTCCTCTGGGAAGTGCAGGGTCAGCTGCAAGGGACCAGAGAAAAACCAGGCTGTGAGGCCTGGGAGTTTGTGTGGCTGCCTGTCCCTGAGGGCCTGGGCCCCGTGGACGGCCCCAGAAACCCCAGCGTTCGGCACACATCTGGGACCTGGGAGTCCAGCCTGGGGGCTGTCGCCTCTCACATTTTCTATCTTCATCTTGATCCTGAGCCAGTGGCTGAAGCTGATGCGGCTGGCGCTGTCCCCTGTGGCGCCCACGCTCCAGATCAGGGAGAAGATGAACCAGGGCTCAATCAGCTCTGGGATGCGGCTCAGCTTTTCAGGGGGTATCTTCCTGAGGCCCTGGGGACAGTGGGGACCGCATCAGGCCCAGGCCAGAACAGTGCTGAGTAGCCCGAGGAAGTGGGGTTGGGGAGCATCCTTGGGCCTCTGCTGCATGGTCTGGTGTCTCTGCAGCAGACAGGATGGGGTGACCCCATGACCCATGTGAGCCAATCCGAATCTCTCTTCCAGGAAGCTGGGCATGGGTTTGGGGCCCTCAGGCACAGAGAGCAGGGACAGGAAGGAGCAGGCCCCCGGCCCCACTTGCTCACAGCTGTACCTCTTTCGGCAGAAAGGGCTTGAAGAAGCAGTCTAGCAGCTTGAGGAGACTCAGGGTCAGGTTGCTGTTGGTTGAGGTGATCACCTCCCTCACCGAGTGCCGGACAAAAGTGATGGATCCCTACAGGGGACGAGCACCTGGCTCTTGTGGCTGGTGGCCACAGAGCCCTGCTGCCCCACTAGGGCCGGGCACACAGTGGCCTCGCTCACCTCTAGGAAGTGGACGAAGAGGGCCTTGAACCGCTCCTCGTAGGGCTTGAATAAGGCAGGAAGCCTCCTTAGCCAGCACTCAACAAAAGGCATGAGCCCCAGGATGCTGGGTTCCAGGTACACCATGCCGCAGCGGGACACTGTGGCTGGGGAGGCCACTGCCAGGTCCTGCACCTCGAACATCATGGTCATCGCCTGGCACCAAGAGAATTGTGTGAGTGGGCCGGCGGCCAGTTCCTAGGGCCGGGAAAAGGGCTGCACAGCTGCGGGAGAGGGGGATCACCCATCCTGTAACTGTGGGCAGGCTGTGGGGCAGGCCGTGGGGCAGGCCGTGGACCAGGCTGCGGAGGGGCCTCAGGAGCCCCTTGGTCCTCAGCTGATAACACAGCTCTTGCTGGGGCCGTGAGGAGAACCAAAGTCAGAAGCTTCCTGACTGCTCTCTGGCCAGCCTAGGACCAGGGCATTCTGGGGTCCCTGGAGCCCTGGAGCAATCTGATGAGAGCTGTGTGCAATGTTCCAGAACTTCCAGGAGCTCTCAGGAGGGTTGAAGGGCTCAGCTCTGTGTAGCTACCACGAACTGCTCTAACACCTGGTGACAGCCCTCCTTGTCTGAGAACGGCACCTCACACACCAGGTAGGCGGCCCTGGGGCCAGGTGTGTACCGCTTGTCTCCCAGACTCCTGGCACATTGCTAGAACGTCTCACCCAGACTGGGCCCACATGGCTGCAAGCGGGCCCGGGAGGCACACGGCAGAGTCAGCTGGAGAGCGGTGGGTGGTCGTCCTGGACCGGGGCCCAGCCCATCCCAGAATGTGGTCTGCAGAAGGGCAGCCCTGGGCAGCTGCCCCCGACATGGCCGAGGTGTGGGAGCTTGGGGAGGGCCCGGGAGGCAGCCGTGGCCCCGAGAGGGAGGGGGATGAGGCTGGCCGGCGTCCTGTGGCCCCCAGGGCCGCTCAGCTGCCGAGGAGAGCTGGAAAGGAGGACGGCTAGGCGTACCTCAGTGAGCTTTATGATCTCCCCGGAACTGAGGCACAGCTTCTTGTTGTCGTCCAGCGCCGTGTTCATGTTCTCTATCCAGACGGCGTCCACCGGCCCGTCGAACATGTACCACTTCTTGTTGGTGTCCGAGGCGATGGCCCCCACCCGGATGAGGGAGGGGAAAATCCCGTCTGTCCTACAGCCACCAGGAGGAGAGGGAGATGGGGCAGCAAGCCCAGCTGGCCCCCAGGGAGACCTGGCCACCCGTCTGGCCCTGCTCTGCGGGGGTTTCTCTCTTTAATATCTTCATTCGTTTAAAAACGATAATGGGGAAGATGGGACTTTTTGGTGTAGCGTGGGGTTATTGTGTGTTCATATTCCTTCTCTGGTGAATCGCCACTTAAGTTATATTAAAGGAAGATATAAGGTGATATCCTGGGGAAAAGAAAGGAAATGGGGGAGGAGGCAATGGTAGAAATGGGGGTCCACCCAGTTCTGGGAGACGGGAGGAAAAGGAGATGGGGCAAATGACCTAGCAGGAAAGCAGGGGATGGATCGTGAAAGGTATCCAGGTCCTGCCACAGAACCCAGGAAGGCTCAGGCTTCAGAGGCACCAAATGCCTGGGAAAGTGGCGGGCAGGGGGACACCTTTCTGTCTGACCCCCAGATCCCCCACCTACCCATGCAAGAGCCTAGAGTGGGTGTGGATGAGACCCTTCACCAGAAACGGGGAAGCAGGCCAGAGTCACGTTTAGGAAGATGGGTGACTGCCCTCTCCAGTGCCCTCACCCCACTGGGTTCTCAGAACCCTGGAGCCAAGCGGAACCCTCCGCAAAGACTGGAGACTTCCCCAGAGAAACAGAACAGTCCCCGAGCAAAGCCTCCCACATGCTGACATTTGGAGGGTCTCCACCTAGCTGCCCTTCTCCAGCTCGGTGCACTTCCCCAGACACGTGCATGTCTGCCTGCGGGTGGGGGCCCTGAGAGGGACCTCTAGCCCTCTGGGGTCATGACAGCAGGCAACATTTACTGAGAACTTGGTATGTGCCACGCTGTCCAGACATCTTCCCTAGATCAAGCTCATTTTCTCTTTACCATAGTCATGGCGCCATTATTACCCCCACTTTGCAGATGACAGTCCCAAGGCCAAGGAGGGATGAAGGTCACTCAGCAAGGAAGTGCAGTGGTGAGTCGAGTCCCAGGCATCTGGGCTATAGAACCTGAGCTCCTGACCTCCCTCTGGACTAGGGGAGGGAGGCCCATGGCTCACAACCCCCAGAGATCTGGGCGCAGGGCAGTCCCTGGAGAGGGGTCGGGACCACTCACCACTCATGGGTGAGGAGGTCGAATTCTCCGTAGAGCTGGCCCATCGTGATGGACTTGGGATTCAGCACATAGTAGCTGACGGCCTCATACACGCCCCCACTGATGGATGGCTGTCCCTTCAGCGAGGTCATGGCGGCTGCCAGGACTCTGTAACACTGGGGAGACAGCCACCCAAGAGTGAACCTCCTGGCTCCCCAGAGCACAGGGCTGGAGTGGGCTGCAGGACCCAGGGGGCAGGCAGGGGGTTCTAGAGGCCACAGAGGTACAAATGGGGGCCAAGACCCCTGCTGAGCCCCTTCCCCACCCCCCCACACCGCTGTCTGGGTGGTGACTTGCCTGGCTTGGCTCCACTTACGTTGCTCTTGCCAGAACCTGTGGGCCCGACGAGCATGAGGCCGTGCCGTACCACCGTGGTCTCGTAGAGCTGGATACACTTGGTCAGGAAGCCTGGAGGGACATGGCAGCGGAGCTTGGGCTGCAGAGCTTGGGCTCGGGTCCTGGCTCTGCCACTGGCTTGCTGTGTGACCTCAGGTGGGTCACCCTGAGCCTCAGCTTCCTCATCTAGAAAATGCACCTGGTGACATACCTGGGGGCAGGCAAAGCCCTGAGCACAGGCACGGGCACAGAGGAGGCACTCTCTGCTGATGGTAGCCACGATCTCCACCATAACTGTGATTCCCTAACATCTGTTGGTCAGGTGTCCAACGGGCATGGACCTGCTCAGTGTCAGCTGTCACAGGCCCCAGAAGCAACTCCAGCCCCAAAGCCTCTGCCTGGCCTGTGGAAAGCACTGCCCTGAGGAAATGGCGGCCGACACATGGCAAAACCCCAGAGACAGAATCAGAGCGTCAGTCAGGAGCTGACCAAGACTGACCAAGACCAGAGCTGTAGGGACAGCTGCCCGTTGTAGGCAGAGGGCCAGACCCACACAGGTAGGGACTGAGCATCTCACTTTGGCCCAAGAGTGGCTTGGGGAGGTGGCAGGGGGAGCTGTGGCCCTGCATGTCTGGGAGGCCCTGGTAATGGGACAGGGTCCAGTTACTCAGTGATAGCTAAGCGGACCCAAGACGATGAGGGAGAGATTTTGAGGCTTTATTCAACAACCCCGCTGGGACCTGGCAGGCAGGAAGTGGCTTCAGAGCTCCATGGGGAATGAAGGACAGTGGAGGGCGTGGGGGACAGACCTTGCAGCCTGAGCACGTCAGGCCCCAGAGGAGGGCCCCGTGTAGCCAGGGTGGCCATGTAGCCAGGTGTGACTTCCTGGGGGAGAGTGCCCCCACCGCACAAAGGATTGGCAGGGAGGGTCAAGGAGGAGAGGAGAGGTCCTCTAGGCTAGGGACGGTGGGACCAGAGCTCAAGGGGCATGGCCATGCTGTGGCTGCATTGAGACCCCCACCTTCTATCAGGGAAGAGGACTGGGGTCAGAGGGAGACTGAGGGCGCCATCCCCCAGGGTTCTGCCCTCTGTGCAGTGGCCCTTATAACAAGCTGGTTCAAGAAGGCCCAAACGCTCCCTAGCCCAATGACACCAGGGCTGTGCTCCAGGAAGAGCGTGAACAAGTCCAAGATGGGAGCAACAGGCTTTGTTCCAAAAGAGGACCGTGTGCGCTGGAGTGCCGTGGGGCAGGGCTCACCATTCCGCCCCCCCCCCGCCCCCCGTCATGGCAATCAAACCCCGTTGCTGCCCCGGGCAAGTAAGGATAGGGTAGAGGAGAGCCTGTATTGGGGAGGAGCAAGGCCCAAGAGGGGCCCAAGTACTGTGACTGCTCCCCACAAGGGGGGGGCAGCTAAGCAAGGGGTCTCGGGGAGGTGACAGGATCTGCTTCCCCATTGTAAAGTAATCAGCAAACTATACATTGGTCTCTGCCCCCGGTTCCTGATGCAGAGCTCCTCAAACCTATTTGTAAATAGGGTGCTAGGAGAAGCTTCTTTTCTAACACTTAGTCTTTGACCCTGGTTCCTGACACGGAGCTCCCAAGACCTTTGTCGTTTCCTGAGCGCCAGGAATGTCCTTTGTTCTAATGAGGCACCTCCTGGTAGGGGGCTCCTGGGAGCAGGCTGGTCACCAGGAAGACCAAACCATGGTTAGATGCTTAGAACCGTCAGGCTCACCCCCCATTCTCCAGAGAAGGGAGAGGGGCTAGAAGTAGATAATAATTGATAGTAATAATAATTTATCATGCCTATATGATGAAGGCGCCATAAAAATCCCCAAAGCATGGGCTTCAGAGAGCTTCCTGGCGGGTGAGCACGTCTGTGTGCTGGGGTGGTGGCTCCCCCAAATTCCAGGGGGCAGACCTCAGCCCGTGTATCTCTTCATCTGGCTATTCATCTGTAGCCTTTCTCATATCCTTTAGTACAAAATAAGGAGTAAATGTGCTTCCCTGAGTTCTGCGAGCTGTTCTAGCGAATGATCAAACCTAAGGAGGAGGTCGTGGGAACCTCCAATTTGTAGCCAAGCTGCCAAAAAGTTGTGGGTAACCTGGGGACCCCACTACTTGTAACTACTTGTGACTTGTGACTCTGATTAGTGTTAGAACTGCGCTGATTTGTGGGACAGGCAGTGGAGAACTGGTGTCGCACAATCAGTTGGTGTGGGAAAACTCCCACGTCTGGTGACAGAGACATGCATGGGAGAGAGGACTTTCTCCTAGACATCGGTCACCTGCCCTACTCCGGGGACTGCTTGGCGAGAGCCCCCAGCCTGCCGTACCCTTGGCCAGGTGTGAGCGGCCCTGGGGCAGCCCTGCCCCGTCTCTGCGCCCCTGCCCCGGATCCCGGGAGGCCACTCGGGACTGCGAGGGCAGAGGCCAGCGGCTCACCGTCCACATCCTTCAGGTTACTGTTCTCACAGGCCTTGCGAATGGCCTTGTCCAGGATGCCATTGTCAGTCTCCTCCTCCTTGATGGTGGGGAACAGGTCCGATACGATCCCGGAGAAGAGCTTGAGGTCCTCCTGCAGGAACTTGGGCACGTTCACGTCCCGGATGGCCCGGAGGCATATCAACTCCTGTAGGGGAGGCCGGTGGAGCCTTCAGGGGACCCGGGTCAGACATGCTTCCGGTCCCTCTGGAGCCCTCCTGCGGCCCTGCTCCCCAGGCTCCTCGGGATGGAGCTTACCTCATCCATGCTGGGGTTTTCTCGCTTGAGGTTCCCGGCGGCCAAGATCACAGTCTTCACCGCTCTCATCCCGAAGTCATAGTGATCCTGTCACCGCCGCACAGGAGGGACAGGTGGGCCCCATGGCTTGGGGGGGCTGCTGCCCAGAACACTCTGGCTCCCCACCTGGTACCTGGCCCTCACCCGGCTGGAGGGTGCAAGGTCACACCTCCTGCAGGCCCCAGCCTGAGCCAGGTGCCCTTGATTGTAGGCCTCCGGCACCTTCCCCTTACCATCCCAGGGGTCCTCTCCCTTCTCCGGCCTCCCTAGTCTGCAGCTCCTGCTTGACTCTTGGCCCCTGAGGGTAAGGACTCTGTGTGGGTCAGACCCTGGCAGCATCCTGCTGTGCCAGCAGTGCACCAGGGGCAGGGATGTACTTGGGTTTGTTCAAAACATGAAAGAAAGAGTTCCCATCAGCAGCGCCATGGCAGGGTTGGCCCAGAGGGCCTTTGAACTTCCTTTTAACATGTCTCTTAACATCTCTCCAGACACACCCTTTCGGCCACACCACCATGGTGCTTCTTTGCTGCTGGTTCTGATTCTCTCCATTATGTAGCAGGTGTGTTGGAAATGGTTAAATTTTTTATCATTTTCCCCCTGTGGGGCCAGACCATGAGAGCTACATCTGGACCTGACCCACAGACCAACACACTTCCCAGAAGTCTTAGACTTGGAGCAGGATGAAGTGACTGGGCTAGACTTGCCACTTAAGGTTCTGCATTTCCAGAACCATGTGGGTACAGTTAACGGGAGGGCAGCGTTCTTGAAAGTGGATGGTGAGAAAGAAGGCATGTGGAGGTGCAGGCATCCAGGCTGCGCTGTGGTGGGCAGCTGCTGTTTCTCCCAATAACAGACCACCTCTCCTCCAGCCTGGGGCTTTGGGTGGGGGGGCACCCAGCCAAAGGCAGCCTAGTTTCCCCCTGGCCACAGTGATTGGTGTTCATGCAGGAGCAGGTCACCCAGAGAAGGCCACCCAAAAGTCTAGAAGACTTTTTCTAGAACTATGAAGAAAGGGACTTTTTCTAGAACTAGGAAAAAAGAAGAACTAAGCTGGTAGCATGTAAGCCCAGAGCAAGGCTCATCTCTGCCACTGCAGAGGGGGAGCCTGCCTGAGAAGGGAGCCAAACAGGGAAGCTTAGCCAGCAGCACTGGGGTCTGTGCCAACGGCAGCTGCCCCCGGAAGCTGGGCTCAGCATGTTGAGTGGAAGGGCCATGGTGCAGGGGGCTGCTGTCCTGCCCTGGTCCCACAAGACCCAGTGTACTTGTTCCTCAGCCTTGGGTTGTGAGGCTCTTGGTCTCCTAATGCTTGACCCAACTGGCCCTCAGCTGAGAAGTGGGGGTGTCATTACTATCTCATGGGGCTCACGGAGGGCTGATGGCGGCTCTCATACTCTGGAACCTGGCGCCGGCAGGGCCTCACCTGCGAACTGAGCTGCTCGGAAGACAGTTTGAAGGTGGTTGTGATCTTCTTGGCCAGCACTTTGGCCTCATTGAAGCCAAAGGAGTAGAGGGAGATCTCCGCGATCATGGCATAATCCGGAACCATCATGGCCACGGGCCGGAAGAGCGCCTGGGGCACGGGGCACCTGCATGAACCGAGGAGCAGGCCTCCCCTCCCAGGGCCCCGCCCACTCTCTGGACCTCCTCGACCTCAGTGGCGCTCAGTCCTCGGAAGGCAGGCTCGCTGCCCTCCTGCCCCACTGAAGCTTGGATTCCCCTCTGCACCTCACCCGCCGTAGCTGAGGCTGCTTATCCTCCCCCGTGGCTGGATGGCTGCCATTAGCAACCAGTCCTTGGTCCTTCGTGTTGACCTGAACCAGCCCCCTGACTTCTCCCCAGCCTGAGGACAACCCAGAGAGGACAAGCTTCCTCTCCATGGCCGGGGGTGGGTCTCAGGACCCTGGGCAGGAGGGTTGCCCCAAGGAGTCCTTGCACAGTGCTTCAGCACCTGTGAGACCACAGCCCCCGTGCTCTCCAGCACCCCCGTGAAGCCTCCTGAGCCACCCTGGGCCTGGACTCACCTTCAGGTTATCGGGCAGCTCGGTGCGGCCGGCATAGCCTGGGTTCATGGTGATAAATACCGCGCAGGATGGCACCAGTGGGATCTCGACGCCTTCAAACATGAAGCGTTCCACCTACGGGGGAAGGGCCTGGCTCACTGGCCTCCTTTCTGCATGGGCGCCCTTGTCCCTGCCCTGGATGCCCTGTCCTGGCTGTAGCTACTTAGCCCAGGAAAGAGCGTTGGCTCCTCTCTCCGGATCTGGCCTGAGACCCCAGGTCCTGGTGGGCACTGGTGGCCTCCAAGGTCCCGGCTCCCTGAGGTCTTCACGCAACTCCTGCTACCCCCACCCTCCCCCCAGCTCCTGACACTGGTTCTCCTAGACTTGGGCAAGCTCAGCTCTGACTTGACCCAGAGCCCTACTGGGGTGGGGTCGGGCTCCTGCCAGCCTCCCAGCTCTGGTCGCCAGGAGGAGACCTCTGGCCATTCTGAATGACACCAGAGAAAGGACAAACAGCTGGGGCTTTCCATAAGGGTCAGGTTGTAGGAGGAATCCCTTCATCCACCGCGGCCTGGCCTGAAAGTTCCCCCCCACAGTGGGGCAGGGACATGGGGCTCCCTGACTGGCTACAATAGTCCCTCAGGGACAGTTCCACGAGGGGGAGTGGGACTGCCCCGTCCCATGAGACAAGAGGCTGGGCTCGGGGCAGGCCTGAGTGCCTGGCTTTTGAGGCCACTGGTAGGGGGAGCCCGCGGCAGCATGGGGAGTGCTGGGGAAGTGATGCGGTGGTAAGCTGGAGGGGCACGGGGTGGCGGCGGAACGCGGGACGCTCACTCGCTGTTGCTGAGCCTTCTGGATGGTGGTGATCTGCTGTGCCACCACCGAGAGCACCTCAATATCGATGCGGTTGAACTCATCGAAGCAGGCCCAGGCCCCGGCACTAAGTGCAGTAAGGACAACATGGGGATATGTGTTCAGAGCCCACCTGACACCCCCAAGGGCCCCCTGTGCCTCTGCTGGGAGGAAGTCTCCAACGGCCACCTTGCCAGCTCTGTCATATTCCCACCCCCCCCACTCGCCCACCCCAGTGCCCACCAGGGGCCGAGCCTTGGATTCCTATCATTCCATGCTGTCCCCTCCACCGTCCTGGGAGGCTCATCTCAGGCGGTGTCCACTCGGGAGAGGTCAGCCTTCCTGCCCTGCCCCGTACACCCTCGTGGGCATCCTCACCTGGCCAGGCCCTTGAAGAACTTGCCCATGGCCATGAAGTCGAGCTGGTCAGAGCAGTTGAACACCACGGTCTGGATGGCCAAGGCCTTGCCCAAGTCTTTAGTGGTCTCGGTTTTCCCTGTGCCAGCCGGGCCAGCTGGGGCGCCCCCAAACTTGAGGTGCAGGGCCCCGGTCAGAGTCAGGTAGCACCTGCAGGAGTGAGAGGAGGAGGCAGAGGCCACGCTCCTTCCTCAGGATTCCCGGAGACTTAGGGAGTGGTTCACTTTACAAAGGGGTTGCCCGTTCTCTGTCCCAAGTCAATTCCTCCGTACCCTGAAAGGCGGCTCTGACCGATGACATTAGTAAAGCTCATACGCTCCAGATGCGTCCCGAGTGTCATGCGTGTGCTTAAAGGCTTTACACCTCGGAAATTCTCACATTACACACATGACATTCTCATAACCGCCCTGAGGGGGCTGCAGAGGAGACTGGGCACAGAGGGTTCAGTCAGCTGTCCCAGGTCGCCCAGCAGAGGGACAGAACTGGTTTTGAACCTGAAGCCCGTGCTCCTCACCCTGCACTGTTTTAATGGGCTGGCTCAGCATGGACTCATTGGGCCTCGCGGTCCCCAGACTCTTGGGCCAGCCAGAGCTGGAGGGAGGGCGCCAGGGTAGGAGCGTACGCGGGGAGGGGGCTGCTCACCGGTCGGTCAGGGGCGTGATCACAAGCCTCCCGCTGTTGCCCAGGTATTCATAGCCATACGTGAACTCGGCATTCACAGCCCGGATGTACAGGTTGTTATTTGTCCAGTAGTACCTGGCATTGCAGGGAGATAGGTTCCCAGACCATGGGGACCACGGACCGCTGGGTAGGGCATGTGGCTGAGGAGATGTGGGAAAGGAGGGCAGCAAGGTGCCCCGCCCAGCTTGTCCCAGGGCCTACCAGAGACTGACTCTCCACCCTGTGCTGGCCCTGGACGTGACCGGGCCAGGGGCCCCTGCATCCTCACCTCAGCTGCGAGATCCACTCAAAGTCATTCACGCTGACTATGTTCTCCTGGATCAGCTTGCTCACCACATCCTTGGCATGGACCTCAATGACAATTAGCGCCGACAGCACAGCCCGCTGCATGCGGGACAGCTTCCCCCGCACCAGGGCCACCAGGTCACTGAGCTGCGGGAGCAGGGGGACCCTGTCAGATATTGGCATGGTCGAGCTGGGTAGGCTTCCCCTCCCGTGCACAGACCGTGCGCTTCTCCCAGGAACAATCTCTCTATCCTGGGGGCTCCTGGTGGTCTAGGATGGGAATGGGGCACAGGATGAGGCAGGGGGACAGTGGGCAGGGCATTGGCCACGTGGGAAGTCTGGCAGGAAAGCAAATAAAAACGGAGGCGCACGCATGGCGTCTGCCTCATAGCATGCGGAGACTTGGGAGCCTTCGGGGGCCAGGTGGTGGAGCCTGGCAAGGAGCGCGAGGAAGGCGCGTGGTGAGGAGTCAGGGGCACAGAGCAAGGAGAGCCCACGAGACAGCCCAGGAGGGCCCCGGCCGTGTGGCTCCCTCACTGACCACTGGGAGAGGGGTGCCTGCCTGGCCTCAGAGCTCTCCTCAGACCACCGGACCCTCTCACACAGGGTGGGTTGTGAGACACTCACTTCAGGGGTGTCTGACCTATTGTTCTTCGGCTCTAAGACCCAGCCCCTTCCAGGATGGATGTAGGGAAGCCCCCCAGAGGAAGCAGGTTCTCCCAAGGTGTGGGGTGGATGGGGGAGCAGACGGGGACTCCCTGGGCTCCCACCTGCCGGGCCAGCTGGGGGAACAGCTGGTTACTGAGGTTCCCAGCCTCCAGCGCCTCTGCCACCTCCATGGTCCAGTAGGTCTGGCTCCCGGCGATGGTCACCTGGCCAGGCCACTTTAGAACCCACTGGGTCCTGGGCATCTAGAAAGGTAACAGGTAGGGCTGACCCAGGGGCCGCTAGCCCTGACTGCACATTCTCTTTTTTACTTAAACTTCATCTGTGTTTCTGGGCCCAAATAGTGAATTCCACCTCAGAAGCAGAGAAGCCATTAAGCTCTGGGCCTCTCGGGTTGGGGCCGAGTCCTCACTTCCTCAGCAGAAGAGACCTTGAAGCAGAGGGGTGGGAGCCTAGGATTGGGGAACGCAGTCCTGGGTTCAAATCCCGACTGCCACTTCCAAATCACACGCCTTTGGGCAGAAAATGTCTCTGAACTAATCCACGGGGGAGCTGCTGACCATGGGCTGAGGGAGGTGATATGGGGGAGGCCCTGCGCCAGGCCAGGCCCACATCGAGTGCTTGAAACACAGTCACAGTAGCTGGTCATTATCAGGGGCACGTCTCACTTTTGGAACCGTTTTCAGATTCCTCCCCCAGCGGCCCCAGGGACCACCTGGCCGACTAAGAGCACCAGCGGTCAAGGCAGAGCCCGAGGATGAGGCAGGCAGGTGGACAGGCAGGCGGGCAGGCAGGCAGGCGACCCTGTGAGGGAGCGGGGGGCCACTGAGGCTGTGTTGGGACGGGGGCACGGCTCACCGTGGGGTAGGCCTTGATGGCTCTCTCGATTATGTCCCGCACGCTGGCCTTCATGCTGAGCTCCACCTCCCGCAGCCAGTCCTCCACGTTGCTGGATGGGTAGATGGAGAAGGACAGCTCTACCTCTTCACCCTCGGCCGAGTACATGTGTGTGATCTCCAGGTCCTCCTGGAATTGCAGCTGTGGGCAGGGGAGGAGCAAGAGTGGCCTTACCTGCTGTGTGCCCAGAGGCCCTGTCTGCCCCAGCCCCGGGCCTGGCCCTGCCCCCTTCACTGCGCACCCCCCACACACTACATGTGGGTCTGGCTTGTCCCCAGCTGCGGCCCAGTCCACTTGGAGAAGGAGGCTAAGCCTGCCCTGCTTGTCCCCCTCCCCCACAGGCCTGTGTGGCCTTCCCTGTAGACAAAGAGGTGGAGGAGGTGATTCAGGAGCCTTGGCTTCCCGGCTCCTGGGTTTCTCAGCCCAGCTGGCACCTCAGTGCATGGCAGGGGTGTGGGGGGAGGACTCCACTGACCTGGGTGGGGGTTCTACTGCCCCTCCTCCCACAGGCCCCAGCTGTCTCCAAGGGCCAGGAATCTCATGAGCCACCTCAGTTCCTGCTAGAAGGACTTGGGGCCAGAGCTCTCCTCCCTGGGAAGGTGCCCCAGAGCTCCTGGGCCTGGGGCCCGGTTACCCACCCGGGCAATGTTCTCGAAGCACTTGCGCAGGTGGGGCTGCACGGCTGTGGGGTCCTTTGTCTGGGACAGGATCTCGAGTAGTTCGTCATCTGACAGGAAGTAGAATCTGCCAGGGGAACAGGGGTGAGGGAGTGGGTCAGGCAGCCTCACGCCCCAGCCCCGCGGGCAGACGCCGACAGAGTGGCCGCGGGCTAGGCGGTGCCCACCTGGGGAAGGCGCCCCTCTTGGTCTCCAAGTACTCGCTGAGGCCCTTCTGCACCATGTCCAGCAGCTTGTTGCAGTCCCGCAGGCTGTCCAGCAGCCGCTGGTCGGAGCAAACACTGATCACCTGCATGGCCCAGGCCAGAGAGTGGAAGTGAGCACGGTCACACTGGGAGGCAGCAAGGGGGTTCAAGGCACCCAGGCTGCCCAGAGACCCCAGTAGGACCTGGGAAGGAGAGAGGGCAGGAGTATGTCCCCAAGCCAGGGCCCGCATCCATCACCCCTGTCAATCCACAGAAAATAGTCTATGGTAAAAAAAAATATTAGGATTGAGGTGCCTGGGTGGCTCAGTCAGTTAAGTGTCTGCCTTTGGCTCAGGTCATGATCCTGGGGTCCTGAGATGGAGCCCCATGTCAGGCTCCCTGCTCAGTGAGGAACTGAGTTCTCCCTCTCCCTCTGTCCCTTCCCCCTGCTCATGTTCTCTCTCTCTAATAAATAAATAAAATAATTAAAAAATAGGGGTAAACAAAGACAAGGAATTTGATTTGTTGTGGGACTCGTCAGAGCCTTTAAAATCCTAATGTAGGGGTGCCTGGGTGTCTCAGTCACCTGAATGTCCAACTCTTAGTTTTGGCTCAGGTCATGATATCAGGGTCCTGGGATCAAGCCCCGCTTCAGAGTCCACGCCCAGCATGGAGTCTGCTTCAGATTCTCTTTTCCCTTTTCCCTTTGTCCCTTCCCCACACACGCTTGCGCTCACTCTCTCCCTCTCTCTCTCTCTCTCTCCATATATATATATATATATTATATATATTATATATAATATATAATATAAAATATATATAATATATAATATATAATATATAATATATATTATATATTATATATATAATATAAAATATATATAATAAACATATATATAATAAAATAAATAAGCATAATCTCTGAAATCCTAACAATATAGGGGCACCTGGGTGGCTCAGTTGGTTAAGTGTTGGACTCTTAGTTTCAGCTCAGGTCACGATCTCAGGCTTGTAAGACTGAATCCCGTTTCGGGCTCCACACTCAGTGTAGAGTCCGCTTGTCCTTCTCCCTCCCCCTCTGCTCCTCCCCTTGCTCACGCTCACTCTCTCTTTTGAGTAAATGAATGAAATCTTAAAAAAATATCCTAATGGAATTGGAAGAACAAATATTGTGAAAATGTCTATGCTACCTAGAGCAATCTACACATTTAATGCAATCCCCATCACAATATCATCAATTTATTTCAATGAAATGGAACAAATAATCCTAAAATTTATATGGAACCAGAAAAGAGCCCAAATAGTCAGAGGAATGTTGAAAAAGAAAACCAAAGTTAGTGGCATCACAATTCCAGATTTCAAGCTCTATTACAAAGCTGTAATCATCAAGACAGTATGGTACTGGCACAAAAACAGACACATAGATCAATGGATCAGAATAGAGAGCCCAGAAATGGACCCTCAACTCTTTGGTCAACTAATTTTCGACAAAGCAGGAAAGAATGTCCAATGGAAAAAAGACAGTCACTTCAACAAATGGTGTTGAGAAAATTTGACAGCCACATACAGAAGAATGAAACTGGATCATTTCATTACACCACACACAAAAATAGACTCAAAATGGATGAAAGACCTCAATGTGAGGCAGGAATCCATCAAAATCCTAGAGGAGAACACAGGCAGCAACCTCTTCGACCTCAGCTGCAGCAACTTCTTCCTAGAAACATCACCAAAGACAAGGGAAGCAAGAGCAAAAATGAACTATTGTGACTTCACCAAGATCAAACGCTTTTGCACAGCAAAGGAGACAGTCAACAAAACCAAAAGACAACTGACAGAATGGGAGAAGATACTTGCAAACGACATATCAGATAAAGGGCTTGTATCCAAAATCTATAAAGAACTTATCAAATTCAACATCCATAGAACAAATAACCCAGTCAAGAAATGGGCAGAAGACATGAACAGACATTTCTCCAAAGAAGACATCCAAATGGCCAACAGACACATGAGAAAGTGCTCAACATCACTCGGCATCAGGGAAATACAAATCAAAACCACAGCGAGATACCACCTCACACCAGTCAGAATGGCTAAAATCAACAAGTCAGGAAATGACAGATGTTGGCGAGGTTGTGGAGAAAGGGGAACCCTCCTACACTGTTGGTGGGAATGCAAGCTGGTGCAGCCACTCTGGAAAACAGTATGGAGATTCCTCAAAAAGTTGAAAATGGAGCTACCCTACGACCCAGCAATCGCACTACTGGGTATTTATCCTAANCACAGTGAGATACCGCCTCACACCAGTCAGAATGGCTAAAATCAATAAGTCAGGAAACAACAGATATTGGTGAGGATGCGAAGAAAGGGGAACCCTCCTACACTGTTGGTGGGAATGCAAGCTGGTGCAGCCACTCTGGNCAGGTTCCTCAAAAAGTTAAAAATAGCTACCCTATGATCCAGCAATCGCACTACTGGGTATTTACCCTAAAGATAAAAATGTAGTGATCCGAAGGGGCACGTGCACCTGAATGTTTATAGCAGTCATGTCCACAATAGCCAAACTATGGAAAGAACCTAGATGTCCATCAACAGATGAATGGATAAAGAAGATGTGGTATATATATACAATGGAATATTATGCAGCTATCAAAAGAAACGAAATCTTGCCATTCGCAACGACATGGATGGAACTGGAGGGTATTATGCTGAGCGAAATAAGTCAATCAGAGAAAGACAATTATCATATGATCTCTCTGATATGAGGAACTTGAGAGTCAGGGCGGGGGGCCATGGGGGGTAGGGAGGGAAAAAATGAAACAAGATGGGATTGGGAGGGAGACAAACCATAAGAGACTCTTAATCTCATGAGACAAACTCAGGGTTGCTGGGGGGTGGGAGGGTAGGGATAGGGTGGCTGGGTTATGGACATTGGGGAGGGTTTGTGCTATGGTGAGTGGTGTGAAAGGTGTAAGCCTGATGATTCACAGACCTGTACCCCTGGGACAAATAATTAATTAATTAATTAATTAATTAATTTCAAAAAATAAAAAAATTTTAAAAATTAAAAATAAAAAAATCCTAATGGAGACTGCAAATCTTCAAGGGGAAACCCATCTTCCATGTTTCTGAGGAATATCTCTCAAGACTGGGGAGTCCCCTCAAAGGAACACAGGCCTCGGACTTGTCCTTCAGTCTTGCTTGTTCAGAGAGAGGAGAGACCAGGAGGCTCCCACCAATGTGACCAGGGGCCTCAGTGGTCCCAGCTGCCCCCTCCTAGCCCCCCATGAGCTTGCCTCACGGTTCTCATAGGCGTTCTTCATGATCTTCCTCCAGATCCGCTCCATTGTCTGGTAGCGCTTGCTCTCCACAGGCAACTGTCGATTGATATCCTCAGAGCTGAAGATGGGCTCCAAGTAGAGCCAGGCCCGTTGACAGTTCAGCCACTCCTCCAGCACCTCCTGGGCAGGACATGGAGCATCAGGGCCTGGGGTCCACATTAGGTCCGTCCCCGCTGACCTGGAGATCTCACCAGACCACAGAGTGCTGGGCAGAGCACTGGACATCAGAGCCAGCATCCTTGGGGGGATTTCCAGATGACCCTGCTAGCCACTGGTCCAGGGAGCCAAGGCTACACAGAGGCCCTGGCTTCCAGAGAAGCCTCAAGTCCCCTATAAGACCCCAGAGCCAGGGGAGCCACTCTTCCCTATGAGAGAACCACCCTCACACCAGTGAGTGCTACAGTCACAGAGGAAAGAGCCCAGGGCGTGGAAGACCAAACCAATCCCCTTTCCTGGGAGGACTTTTGGGTCCATGACCTCAGGAGTCTCTGAGGTGTATGGGGATTTGAGCTCGAGATCCCTAAAATACTCTCTGAAACCTCAGTCCAAGAGCAAGACACCTCCAAAACCAGCCACTTTCCCCTTCTACCTTCAAACTCCTCTCTATGGATTTATCTCTTTTCCCATCAGTGCAAACCCATTCATTCATTCATTGATTCATTCATTCATTCATTCATTCATTCATTCATTCATTCCCTTCCTCAAGAGATGTGTGCTTCAGCCAGTTCCATGCCGAGCCTGTGCTACACCCATGTGGGCATCAGGAGAAACAGGGAAGCAGGATGTGGGCCCTGCACTTGAGGGGCCCACAGCCTGCGAAACAGCCAGTTCTGCCTCTGAATCACCAAGGGCCCAGCCTGTGTGATGGGCTTTGTAAGAGGCACCAAGGGCCACCTTGCTTGTAGATGCAGGGGAGTCAGTGAGGGCTGCTGGATGCTGAGCCTTGGAGATGGCAGGAAGGGATGGAACTCCAAGGGGAGGGGGGCAGTGTGAGCAAAGGAGGGAGACCCAGGGATGATGCTGACCAATGCAGACATCTCTGGGTGATCCAAGGAGCGTACTCATAAGCCCTCCTCCCTCGGCTCCTGGCCTTCACTGGAGGTTCCTGAGCTGCTCCCAGCAAGGCCCCAGAGAAGGGACTGTAAGAATCACACCAATAGGCCTGACCCCAGGATAGTCCTCCAAGGCTCGGCAGACAGCCCTAAAGAGGGGCAGTCCCCAGTGCCCCAGCCCCTTCATTGAGCCAGCTTCAAATGAGAAAGGAATGGGAGGCTCAGAGCCGAGCAGACAGCATTGAGGAGCCTCAGGGCCTTGTGGTGTCCAGACCAGAAATTTCTGAGACCGGAGGTCCTAGTGGTCCCAAGACCAAGCATCTCATGCCCCTCCCCAACCACAGCATCGGACCCCACGTGGCCCCACCCTCACATCCTGAATCACTTCCTCTGGCAGCTAAACCTCAGAGATGCAGAACCTCACGCTAGACGCTCTGCCCTGAAGGAGGGGCCTGTCAGAGATGGAGGATCAGGGCAGATGTGGGTAAGACAGCCCCCCACTTTGAGCCCCACCCAGATGCCATCAAGGGCTGCCTATGTGAGGGCTGGGGAGGAGTAAGTGAGGACAGCAGGGCCCACCTGGGTCAACTTCAACTTGTTCTCCCAGGAGTTGATGCGCTGCTCGAAGGGCTTCTTGTAGGGCGAGAAGGACATGCTCTGGGTCATGACAATGTGGTCGTCAAGCAGCTGTGAGGCCTCGTCAGGGCTCTTGAGTATATAGGTGTCTGTCTCCTTGTATGGCAGCACATTGAACAGGATGGCTGACCACTCCTTCTCCATCTTGTCCAGTGCCTAGTGTGGGAGGCAAGTCAAGGCTGGGTCCTGGGAAGGAGCTGGCCCACATGCTGTATGACCAGCGCTGGACAGGGAAGAGCGGGCTCTGCCCAGCCATGACTGTGGCCATCTGACAAATACTTTCTGCTGCTCTGGTCACCAAATATTCCGTGGGTCCTTGTCTGAATTCAAGGCTGGCTGGTACTTGCAACACAGGCTGTCCGTGTACAGCATACACACCCACATTGGGAGGCAACTAAGGTGCTGGTTAGGAGCTCTGGTCCCAGTTCTAGCCCTTACCAACTGTGTCAGCCCGGATGCTTGCTGAACCTCTCTTAATATATTCATCTGTTAAATGAGGGTAATACTACCAGCTCCTTCCTGGGCCAAGAAGTACTTGAGGAGTAACTGAGTAATAACGGGGATGGTGAACCATCCCCATGATCATCGCCATGATTAGCCCACTGAATAGAATGCACTTCAACCCCTGAGCCTGGGGAATGACCCTAGGGATGGGAACAATTTCTGGCCCCCTCCCCAGGCCCTGGGGCTGGGTGAGCCTCCTGGTGGCCACCCACCTGCTCAATGGCGTACTCCTTGCCAGCCACCTCGGCCACCTTGCTGATGCTCTCAATGTGGTCCTGCAGGTTCATCTCGAGGCAGCGAGCGAAGGTCAAGTTGGCCTTGGGCCTGATGTTAATGTTGATCTCATTGGACAGCACTTCCCAGTGGCGGTTCCGCATGCCGGGGTTTCGCAGCCCCTGGATCAGCGGGATGTAGGGCTTGAACTCCTCGATGCGGGCCCTGATGTCTAAGGCCACATCCTGGCAGGCTGCTGGGCAGGACAGGCAGGTGTGAGAGGCAGCCAGCACGGGCGGGGTAAGAGGGGACAGTCAGGTTTGGCTCCCTACCCGGTATGTCCTTGAACAGCTTCACACACTTGTGCATGGTCTTGAAGGACTCGATGACATTCTTCTCCAGTTGTTCGCCATCGATGGCTGACAGGGGGTCATTCATCCAACTCTCAGACCAGCGCAGCCAGTCGGAGGCTGTAGTCCAGAGGTCCAGGTAGGGCTGGAACTCCTTCACCATGCGGGACAGTTTGTCGTACTGCGGGAACAGACAAACCAGGGCTTTCTGGGGGTGCTTCCCGGGCTCCCCGCGCACTGCTCCTTCTTGGGCCAGGTCCTCTCCCCCTCCCTGTTCCCAGCTGCCATCCCTGCTCCTGTCCCCCCAGCCTGGCCTCCCTTCCCCTGCTGCACATGGGCTCTGGGCTCTGAGCAGCTCCACGAGGCCTCCTGCCTGGTTGCAGCCAATCTCCTTGCGCTGAGGGCCCAGGCTGGGGAGTTCCTCTCTGTGGCCTGCTCAGTCCTACCCACCAAATGCCAAGGCCCTGCCACCTATGGCCACAGAGGCCACAGGCTCTGCCTGAAGCCGCAGGCTTGGGGGGGTGGTGGGCCCCAAGGAGGCCTACGTTGGTGACGGGCAAGCCGAAGATGCGCTCGCGGTTATTATACAATGTGGCCAGCTGCTGGCAGTCCTTCAGCTGCTTCTTGACCCGCCGCACCTCGTTGGCGATCTCGTGCGCTCGCGCAATCTCCACGTGCGTGGAGAAGCCAGCTACCACCAGCTGTGGGCCAAGGGGCAAGGGGTCAGAGGCCTCCAGGGCCCAGACCATGTGCAAGCATCTGGGGCCTCGGGCATTGACCCCTCCCAGTTCTGAGGGCACTTTCTTCTCCTGGAGTAAACGGGTTCCTGGCCAGTCACAAGCAGGCTGACTATCCCAGGGTGACGCGGCAAGGTCAGAGGCAGACCCAGCGCCCTGAACACTGTGCCCATTTTCCCCCCCACTGGGGCTCAGAGGACACCACAGAAGAGCCAGGGACTCTTTGTAACCCTGAATTTTCTGGAGCTTGCTGCCCAGGCACCCCTCCAGCCATTTGTTCATCCACGTACGAGTTAACCCACCAAACATCCCCACAACCCCTCCTGCGTGCATGAAGCCAGGCCTGGCACCAGAGCGCGTGGTGGGGAGCGAGGCGTAGCAGAGCCCTGAACCAGGCCCACCTGCAGCCCCTCCAGCTTCTCCTGGAAGTTGTTCTGATCCATGATCTGGATTTTGTGGAACTTCTCCTCATCTTCTATGTGCTGCTGCCGCACCATCTCTATCTGCCCAAGGATCTTAGAAGGCCAGTTGCTGGCAGCCCACCTGGAGTAGACCGGGGTGGGCATTGTGGGGGAAGGTCACGGGTGAAATCATGGGGTGGCCCGGGCAGGCAGGGGCACCCAGGGTGAAGGGGAGAATGGGGGAATTCAGCCAGTGACTGGAACCCACCAGGGCAAAGCAACCAGGAAGTGGAAATGAGCTGGAGGCAGCCT
The DNA here is from genome assembly GCA_002007465.1 of Ailurus styani. Lineage (NCBI taxonomy): Eukaryota > Metazoa > Chordata > Mammalia > Carnivora > Ailuridae > Ailurus > Ailurus styani. Next base: position 1,410,855 of record LNAC01000008.1, read on the forward strand.
CTGCCACCACTGGGGTCGGGGTGTGGGCCTGCCTGGCTGGGGAGGCCATCCCTCCCCTGCGGCTGGGGTCTGGGAGCTGTGGTGGGCATCCAGGGAGATGCTGGTCCACGGTGCCCTGTGCAGTGACAGGGCAAGGGTGGGGAACAGTGTCAGAAGTGAGACAGGTGATGCTGGGCTCCCCCCTTACATTCCGGGGCCTGGAGGGGCCTCACCTCCCATCAGGCAAAGCAACAGACTCTAGTCTGCACTTCCTTGGTGACCAACCAGGCCACGAGGCCAGCTTCCTTCTTATCAGACTGACTCCCTTTGCTGGCTGATAGGGGGACTCTGTGGAATTCGGGGATTCTGCCTGTATATGGTCTAGGAATGCTAACCCTGGGGAAGGCCCAGCCTGAGAACCAGGATGCCCTGTAAAGCCGCTGCCCTGGGGCTCTTGGCCGGGCTCCCGGGAGACAGTGCCAACCTCTCCCAGGCCCCGACATTCTAAAGGCACCCCCGGCTTGTGAGCCACTGTGGGCGAGGGGTTCTGGGGGCCTTGGTGAGGCAGTCCCAACCTCAGGCTGTTTCCCACAAGGCTCTCAAGCTGGGTGGCTCCCCAGGAACTGACACCAGGCTGGCTTTGCCTTCTCCCCATGCTCCTACGGATCCCAAAGGGCCCCTACCACAAACAAGAGGATTCCAGGCCCATGACAAACATGTATGTGTTAGGCTGACAATGGTTTAGAGAATGAAGACAGGGTGAGGGGGCAGCAGGGACCCTAGTGATTTTCTTCTGCACCACCAGCCACCTGGCCCCGGCCCATGTGGAGCCACGGTCTTGGACATCTTGGCTGGCATTTCTGGTGTGAACACATAGCCTATGGCTGTGGGGATATCTGAGAGCCATGTGTCTCAGCACCTCTTTGCCCCCCCCCACTCTGGGAGGGTTACCAAGGTCCCACTCACTTGTCGTTGAAGTCCTCTGTGCTGAGGTTGTAAAGGAATTCATCCACGACCTGGTAGTCATCCATGACCTTCACGATCCGCTCCTGCACGGACAGTGGTCATGAGAACTGCATGTATGGGACCCCAAAGTGGTCGAATGCTAAGGAAAGGTGGCTCTCTTCCACAGAGGGAGGACTGGGGCTACGGAGGAGGTGCAGGGGGCACGGCCGGCACTGGGCTCAGGGCTCCAAAGGCCATGGCTGCCTTACCTCCAACCCCCAGCCCCCTCCCATGCCTTCCACCCTCCTGGCCTCCCAGACAGCATGGCTCAGAACCTCCACCATGCACCCAGGCTTGGAACCTCCCAAACCCCCATCCTCTGTGTCTACCTCACCTCTAGCCTCCTGGCTCCTAATCTCCCAGCCTCTGTCTGTCTCCGGCCCCAGCCCCCAGTCCCCCTTAAACCCGTCTCACCTCTAGTCCCACCAGCTTCTCAGGGGTGCCCTTCATCCACTCGCGAAGTTCAGCCAGCTCCTCGATGCTGTTGGGCTTCTCATAGATCTTGCGGCTAACGCTGCGAAACTCCTCACAGATCTGGCAGGGGGCGGCGGGCACTAGGGAGGCCGTACCCTCCCTGTCCTTTCCTGGGGCCTGCTCTTCCTCCTTGGATCCCAGTGTATCCCGACAGGTAACCGCCCCCAGCCCACCACATCCTGCAGCTGAGTCACTGGGGAGCTGAGGCCTCCCTAGCCTCTTGTGCCCCGCCAACACAGGCATGGGACTTCTACCTGCACACCCCCCAAACCCCCCGCTCCCTGAAATGGCCCATCTTTGGGAGAGATTCCCAGGTATTTCTAAGTCTAAGGAAAGAGGTAGCAGCCCCATTTCCTGGGACCTTCCATACGGGACAGCTCCCCTTAGACAGGTTGGGGGTCAAAGCAGGATGACTTCCAGATCCTTCCATCAGCCTGGGCATCTGCAGACAGTTCTTCCCCGGCCTGGGAACACCTTACTCATGGGAGCTCATCGTGGATGCAAGATTGAGTGCATGTGGGTGGCTGGGCACTTACATCGTCCACCTCCTTGTGCAGGTTCTTGGCCAGGATGTCCAGCATGGAAGTGGCCAGGGCCTTGCGCTTCTTGGACAGGCTCTGCTTGACGTTGTCAACGTTGATGTAGAAAGGCCCAATGATGATACTGCTGGGCAGCGAGCTGTCCAGGATCTCTTTTTCCCGCAGGTGGGTGAGGACCACCTCCCGTACTTCTGAGGCTGTGGGGCAACACGTCTGGTAGGCTCTGTGGACAGTGGACACACACGAGCAGCAGAGGGTTGTAAGTGGGTGGCCAGGGGTCACACCGACACCCAGACGCCCTCAGATGTATGCACGCACTTGAGGAAGGTAGCAATGTCATTGTTATTCAGCTCCAAATATTTTTGGTATTCCCTGGCGTAAGCCTGCAGCGGGATCACGGCCTTGTGCACAGCATTGGCGATGACAGCCCGCAGCTCCTCCACCAGTGGTTCGTGGAGCCCCACGGACTCCAGCAGGGGGTCGCCGCTGATAAAGATGTCCTCCATCACCAGCTGCAGAGCCAAAGGCAGGGGCGGAGAGCTGGATGAGCCACCTCTCCAATCAGGCAGAGGGGTTGGAAATGGGATCTGAAGCCCGAGTGGGCAGCGGTGTGGCCAATCACAGACAGCGTGGTGGGAGGGTTTGCTGTGGTGTCTCTGAGGGCAGGCTATGGACTAAGATGGGGCTGGAAGCCCCGGGAGCCCCACCCAGGGGCAGGTCTTCCTCTACCTGGGCCTGACTCAGTCCAGTGCCCAGGAAAGGAGCAGACAGGGCCACCAGGTCGCTGATGGCTCTGGCTAACCAGTAAGGAAGACAAGAGGGGCCTGCAGTTCCAGGAGCTCTTGGGCGGGGAGGAGTGAGATGTAACCAGGTGTGTGATGAGTGGGGACTTCCGACAAGGGGTCCTGAGTGTGAAGGTCAGTCTTCATCCACATCTTAGCTAAAGAGAGAGGCCAGGAGCTGGGTGGGATCGAGAGAGTGGAATCGGGGCCAGAACAGCGGTGGCAAGGGTGGGTGAAAGAGCCCAATTTGAGTCGCAGGTCTGACACTTAGTCGCTTTGTGCCCTTATGGGGCATGGCAAAATGGGGGTGCTAATGGTTCCCAGCACAGCTTGTGGTGAGGATTAAGCGAGCCGTTCAAGAGCTGAAGGTCTGCCAGCCAGGTGGGAGGCCTGAAATCAAGTAGAACTGCCCTAATACCGTTGGCCTGTAGCTCGGTAGCCACGAGCAGCCAGGCCAGCAGGTGTCTGGGCCTTGAGCTGTGGCCCTACCTTCTCCAGCTGGGGCACCGCGTGCGTGGCCAGGATGCCCTTGTCGAAGAGGTTGAGCAGAGATGTCTCGAAATTCTCCAGTGGCGTGCTGTAGTGCACCCCCGAGCTATCCAGCACCAGGTCCACAATGAAGAGCGGATTTTTCTGGGGCCTGTGCGGCAATAGTTGGGCTGACCATGGGCAGGGGTTCCGAGGAGGCCTATGTGCAGCATATCCAGCCCTCTGGCCTTCCTGCCAGCACAATGGCTCTCGAGCTTCTCCATGCATGAGCATTGCCTCCTCCCTCCTTCTAGAAATGTCTAAGTTACCAGGAAAACACAGACCTGCTGAAGATTACTCCATCCCTGCCACTTGCCAAGAGATCCACAGGTACCGGGGAGAGGGAGGACCACCACCAGGCGGTCCTGAGCTCATCAGGGCAGGTCAGCCAGACCCTGGGTCCTTGTGGCACCCACGCTCTCCCTGGGGGGCCACCATCCTTGGCTTCAGATGCCCACTACACGTCAACAACACTCAAGCATCCCAGCCAGGCCTCCCTGCCGCACTCTGGATTGCCATCCACCACACTCCTGGCCTTTTAATGGCCATCTCAAACATTGTGTCCCATGACTCCCACCAGCTCCCCTCAGAGCAAGGTGCTAGCTTGTCTCCTCCCTTCCCCTCCTCCTACTGCACCTCCTCCTGCAGTCAGGCCCACAGCACGGCCACCCAGGCAGCTCTCCAAGTGTGCACACATACACCCCAAGTCCCAGCTGCATCATCCCTTGTCTAGACAATGGCAGACTTGGGTCTGACTTGCCTTATGCCTCACTTGTCCCCACAAATCCAGAGCACTGTTTAATCAGATAACTCCCCTCTGATCACTGCTGAACACACTTAGAGTAAATCTAGCCCCTGACTGTGACCCCAGGAGGCTCTGTAATCTGGCCTTTCCCTGCGACCTCTCCCACATCATCCTGACCAGCCCTCCCCACTCCAGCCATAGCTGCTGGCCCTTGCTCCTTGACTGCCCCAAGGTCTTCCTCCCCTCCAAGCCTCTGCATGCACTGGGCCTTCCAGCCGGTGCCTCTCCTTCACATCTCCTTGGCTGCTTTCCTCTCAGTCTGGTTTTGACTCAGAGGACCCTGACCCCCTGGCAGAGTCCTCCCCCACCCAGGGTCTGTTACAACCTCTACCAAAATTGGCAGTGACCGTCTATTGATCCACTGGCTTGCTGCCTGTCCCCCATGAGAGCAGGAGTCCTTCCTCTCTGGTTCCCCTAGGACCCCACCTGGTTCACGGCAAGTGCTCAAAGAATATTTCTTTTGACGGAGTAACTCAGGGACTGATGGAGAAAATGAAGGTCACCCAGAGATGTGCCAGTCAGAGCTGGTGGGACAGTCCCTGGCCACCAGGGCCAGGGCCGGGCTATCCCTGCCATCCAAGACTTGGCAGTGCCGGGCACCCTGGTCCCAGCTTCCCCGCTCCCCCCACCCCTGCCCGCCTGGCCACCGGGCGCCTGCACTCAGCCACCCCCACCTGTAGGGGCTGTTGATGAGGTCGTCGCCCCAGACCATGTGGTCGGGGCAGTCCAACACGCTGCAGCAAGCGTCGCTGATGAACTGCGAGAAGCTGGCCAGCGAGTCCTGCACCAGGAAGCGCAGCGTGTCCTGCAGCACATACTTGAGCAGCTCCATCAGCTTGCGCAGCTTCGACATGAGGTACACCTCCCAGTTGGTTTTGTAGAGGTTGTACCAGCCCTTGCTCATGTCCCGCAGGCTGCTCCGCATGGCCACCTTGAGCATGCTGATCCAGCTGTCCTTTAGGAACATCTGCACCTGGAGTGGCCGTGGGTGGCATCAGGCGGGCCCCCAGGAACCTGCTGCCCACACACTCAGGGACCCTAGGCACCAGGGTGCGGGGGCAGCCTCAGGACCCAGATGGTCGGGGAAGGACCCCCCCCACCCCAAATGACTGCTGAGCCCCACAACCAACACCCTCCCGTGACCCTGGGGACCAGGGTTCCTCTGGGGGAAGGAGGGAGAAGGGGCAGCAGAAGCAGGGTCTTCCCCCCAGCTAAGGGAGAGACCAAGAGATGGAGACACAGCAAATGAGCAGAGAGAGACACAGAGTGAAGCAGGGATGGGGAGCTTTTCTCCCAGGCCACCTGGTGATGGTCTCCCACAAGGCTGTACCCTTCGTCCCTCACACCCCCATCCTTAGTGGGTATGTGGAGTTCCTGCTCTCCTTTCCAAGACAAGGGGTCTGCTTCAGAGGCCACCGGGGTTGGGTGGAAAGTGACCGGGAAGGGAGCCTAGCCTGGCTCTCCTCTTGAGATGAGCCATCCCCCTGGGCAACCCCCAGCCTCCCACAAGGTCTAGGTTTAAGGAGAACAGGGGCTCACGGCCGCACTGCTGGCCAGTCAGCTCCAAGGCTCCGGATGCCCGCGCACCTGCGAGAAGGTCTGGGACTGAATCTGCTCGAACTCCTCCAGGCGGCTGTACTTGGAGAGGTTTGAGTGGAACAGAGACATGGCGGTCACCTTGTTGCACTCGGCCCGCACCTTGCTCAGGGCCGTGATGACCTCTGGCCGTGTAAGCAGGGACGCGAAGGTGAAGTCTTCCTTCTGCTCCCGGAAGGGGTACTTAGGGACACTCACCAGCCCTGCAGGGGTGGGGGCAGAGGGCCAGTGTCAGATCGGCCTGGGACACACCAGAGGTTAGGAAGGCTCTCCAGGGTGGTGATGGAGAGATACAACTCCTATCTCCTCCCAAAGGGACACCCACTTCCCCAGAACCCCTCTCTTCCCACGGCCTGCCGATGCAGCTCTGCAGCTTCGCAGCGAGCTGCCAACTCTGGGGTGAGTAAGCAGATCCCCTCCAGGCCCCTCTGGGTCCCTGACTCCTTTGAAGTAGATGAGAACCACACACCCTCTCCCTCTTCACACTTGCCCACTCATCACATAACCCAGCACCATGCAAAGGAGATGGGCACCAGGACCTTCGGAGTGCCCACTGTCCACGCCCCCTGACCCCAGCTTCCTGGACACTTTTCGCATGTGGCAGCTCCGTCCAGGAAGAGAAATTCACAGACATAGGGGAAGTCAAAGCAAGGAGGGCTTGGGGGAACTGGTGTCCTACTCGGAGACACAGTCTGCCATGGGTCAAATGGGGCTGCAGCAATGCCACCTGCCCCCCACTGCCAAATGTCCCTCAGACCATCAGAGCCCTTCTGACCACTTCTGAACAGTGGCTGCCCTCAAACCCATGACCTGCTTCCTTCTGTGCTACTCGGACTACTGGATTTTATTGATTTATTGATTTTTAGAGAGGGGGATGGGGAGAGGGGCAGAGGGAGAGGGAGAGAGAGGACATTAAGCAGACTCCATGCTCATATCGCTGAATGCGGGGCTGGATCTCACGACTCTGAGGTCATGACCTGAGCTGAGATCAAGAATCAGATGCTCAACTGATTATACCACCCAGGTTCCCCAAGGCTCCTGGTTTTTAAAAGAGCCTTTGCGGACACCAGCCCCCTGCCCCCCGCACCCCAGCTCCTTAGGCTGCTGGGGAGGCAACAGGGTAAGTGCTGGGAGTGTTGGGTTTACAGAGCACCTTACAGGGAAGGCGGGAGGGCTCTGGCTAGGTGGGAGCCCTGGGACCTGCCTTTGTCTCACCGCCCTCACCTTGCCTGGGCACCTTCTTTTCCTCCTTCTCAGGCAGGGTCACATAGGAGAACGTGTCGGGCTTGGAGGAGACAATCTGGTCAAAACTGATTTTGTTCATGCTGCGCTCATAGTCCAGGTTCACCTCTCTGGAGAGGCTGCTGAGGTGCTCCAGAACCCTGCCAATGGGGAAGGGGGACAGGGGAGTCACCCCCATGCTGTGGGCTGGCTGGGGCCCAGTCTGCTCTGGCATTGACCTGCAGGCATGTGTTTGGGGCTTCCCCTCCAGATTCACAGGCACGCCTCCCACCTGGCCCCCAGCCACTAACCTCCATCACCCTTGTCCCCTGCCTCGTGTCACACCCCCCTGCCCCCATCGCACCAGTCCAAGCCTGCCTGTTTTGCTTCTCATTTCTCAGGGTCACCCCTGCAAGGCACCATCCCTGCCTGGCCCGCCACTTCCACCCCTGCCCATTCCAGTCCACTCCCCACAAAACTCAAGTTTGAGCACATCCTTCTCTTGCCCGAAATCCAACCTGGACCCTGCATCCTAGGATAAAGTCAAACCTCTTCCTGGGACTGGTCCCTCCCTCTTCTCCTCTCCGGTCACCTTCTTGTTCCCACCACCACCCCATCCCAGCTCCAGCCACAGGCAGCCCCCCTGGGTTCCTGGAGGCACTCTGAGCTCTCACCTCAGAGCCTTTACGTATGCCATTCCCTCTGGGGGCCACACTCTGATGGCTCCAGCCCCTGCTGCTGCCAGACCAGCCCAGGCTCCTCCCTTGGGGTTTCCACCCCAGGCATGCTTTGTCCCCTCTGGATGAGGGCAGCCTCCTTTGTGCCCCAAGTTCTTCACTGGTGCAATGATCCTGATCCCTGAGGGCATTTTTTCATTCATTCACTGTTGCTCCCCAGCCAGAATCTTCTCTCCTTACTTCTTCCAGGCCTTGGCTCAAATGTTACCACCCCAGTGAGGCTGTCTCTTGACAGCAGAGCCCCCTCCACAACATCTCTATTCCCTTGTCTTGCTTTGTCTCCAGAGTACCTATCAAAACCCTGAATCACCTTGCTTTCTCATTGTGTGTCTCTCTGGCCAGCCTGAAAGCTCAGGAGGGCAGACCCCTCACAGGGTGTGTTCGTTGCTGCGCCCCTGTGCCTAGCACAAGAGGGAGACTTCCTTGCCTGCCTGACATCCACTTCCTCCTCATTACCCCTTACTGTTGTTCTAGGACCCTCTCCTTTCTCACTTGACTTAGGGGACATTGACATGTCCCAGCTCTGGGGTCATCTCACCTGTCTAAGCCTGTTGTGATCAGACTGATCAGACTGTTAATTGGCTCAGGAGTGGGAACATGATCCAGTTAAAATCGACAACTGATGCAGAGCTAGAAAATCGAGTCCCCTTGTCCCATCTTCCTCAGGACAAGTTCTGGGGTGTTGTTCATGCTCCAGAGTTCCCGGTGAGATCAGAGGCTGTACTTTTCCTAAAATGCCACCTCTGCCCAGCGGCCTGCCTCCATCAGATCCTGCCACCTCCCTTAGATGTCTCCGGAGAGGGCTCCATCAGGACATCAGTTGTACAAGAATCCCCCTAAACAGGCCCAGCTTCGAAGGAATCCAATCTAGGGCAGGACTCAGGGGACTCCGGACTTGGTTGTTGCCATGTGCCTAGGGATGAAGCCAGCCTCCACCAGAGACAGAGCCCTGATGCTCAGAGGATGCACGTTCTGCATCCGATTTCTAGTTAAGCAGCAAAGCAGTGTATTTTCCTGCTAAGCCAATCTGAGCACAACGTATTTGTTATAGATAGCCCAAAACATTATCAGTGATTTAAAACACAACAAATGGAATTCTGGGCAACCAAGGGAATGGACACATCAATGCCAACCTCCCCACACGCTCTCAAAAGACAGAAGGAAAGAGGACAAATAACACTACCAAACCCAGGCCGTTAGTATACCCAACACAAAGAAAATGGCCAAACTTCACACTATCAACACTATCACATTATCTTTAGGTAGAAAAATAATTGTCAATTCCCAGTGAGCTGTAGCTCACCCTCCTGCTGCCAGCCTGCATGGAAGACGGGGTCAGTCTGGGGAAAAGGGTGCAGAAGAGGGGTAGCTCCAAGCTTGGTCTGGAGTCCTGCCAGAAAGAAAGAAAGTCCATCCTAACTGCAAAAACACTGACTGTGAGTCCCAGAGACTCAGAGCACTTGGACAAGGAAGGGACTTCGTTGTATTCATTCAAGGTAACGAAAGGCATCATGACATAGGAGGGGGAAGGTAAAAGAAGAGGAGGACTTTGGAGATTGAAGGGTGAAGGGAAAAGAAGCAAAAGTGAACAATTAGAGTCCTGCAAGGTAAGAAAAATCAAACAGCTTGGGAGGACAACCCCTCTCCCCTACACACACACACACACACACAGAGCTATCCACTTAGAAAAAGAAAAACGGTTTGCTCTCCTAACAGAAGAGGGCGCCCTGGAACTAGGAATCTTATAAATCATCCCAAATCCAAGGATGGAATGGGTGAAAGTAGACGACACTAAAGCTACTAAGAGCTACTATCCACCTACTGAAGAAAATTCTCATCCAACCCTCAGAGAAAAAAAACAAAGACAAAGCGGAAGAAAACTAGCACAGCACTTCAAACTGAATTAAATATCTTCAAACAAGTGTTTGGGCATATGAAAAACACCTTGAATCGGAATTTCACAACTAAAACACAGAAATGGGCAAATAACAGGAAGAAATGAAAGCTATTTCATTGAACTCAGGGAAAAATGGAAGAAACAAAATTATCTCTAGAAAGGAGGCAAAATTAAGAGGTGCATAAGGAAGAATAGAGTCAAATTAAAAATGTAATAAAGTACATTAAAAAAATGGGCGCCTGGGTGGCTCAGTGGGTTAAAGCCGCTGCCTTCAGCTCAGGTCATGATCCCAGGGTCCTGGGATCGAGGCCCACATCGGGCTCTCTGCTCAGCAGGGAGCCTGCTTCCTCCTCTCTCCTCTCTCTCTGCCTGCCTCTCTGCCTACTTGTAATCTCTCTCTCTGTGTCAAATGAATAAATAAAATCTTTAAAAAANGAATATAATCAAGAAAATGAAAATGAGGGGGAAAAGGAAATAAAAAGCGACAGAAATGGTTAAATTAGAAATAGGTAAAGAAGAAGAAAGATAGATGATAGATTAGATAGATAGATAGATAGGGAAATTTAAGGGAATCTGATAAAGAAAAATGGGGTAAATGAACAGAACAAATATTTAAAACTATAATCCAAGAGAAATTTCCAGAACTAAAGAATATCCTGGGCGCCTGGGTGGCTCAGTGGGTTAATGCCTCTGCTTTCGGCTCAGGTCATGATCTCAGGGTCCTGGGATCGAGGCCCGCATCGGGCTCCCTGCTCAGCGGGGAGCCTGCTTCCCCCTCTCTCTCTCTGCCTGCCTCTCTGCCTCCTTGTGATCTCTCTCCCTCTGTGAAATAAATAAAATAAAATCTATTAAAAAAAAAAAAGAATATCCTGAATCTATGTATTTAAAAGGCCCATTTTGTACTTAGGAAAACTGACCCAGAATGATCAACTCTGAGACATAACTTAGTAAAATGATTAGACTTTAAAGATTAAAAAAAAAAACAAAAAACCCAAGGCCTCCAAGCCAAAAAATCAAACAACTTACAAGGGAAGGGGACTTAGACTGGCATTGGGCTTCTCAAAATCAACATTCAAAGCAAGGCCACAAAAGAGCAGCATTAAAAAAAAAAAAAAAAGGCAAAAAAACCTGAAGCAATGACAGTGTGAAACAAGAATTTTATATTGAATCAAGTTGTCCATCAAGTTTTAAACATGCAAGAATTCTAGGAACACTATACTCTTGAGCCCTTGATGAGGAATCTACTAGAAGAGGAGCTTCACCCAACCAAAAGATTGATGGGGTTCAGGGCACACTTCCCCAAAAATGGCACCTTGGCATATTGGATGTTTTAAGCTGAAGGAATTTGAGAAACAGCTTCTCTGAACAGGTCATAAGATCCTCAGGTGAGATGTGTCCTTCTTATACCCAGAGGAAAGGGCGACCTTATCTCCAAGATGGAATGCCACCAAGAGGAATCCCAATGAAGAGGTCTAGCTAAGTTTTCCTCAGTTTACTACCCTTAGCTCATATCCTTCTGTCTTGCCACAATTCCCACAACCTACCATTCTTCAACAAACCTAGCATAGGTTTAACTCGTTCAGGTCTTCATTTCCTTATGAAGGCTCCCATGTCAAGGGAAACAAAAATTTGTAAGCTCTTCTCTTGCTAATCTGTCTTTGTTACAGAGCCTCAGCCAAGAACCTAGAAGGTTATAAAGAAAGAGGACTATTCTTTCCGTCCCTGCAAGATGATAGGAGAAACTTCATGAAAAAAAAGTCTGATATACTCAGTCGACTTAATTGTAGATTTAAGACTAAAACAAAGATGGGGCGCCTAGCTGGTTCAGTCAGTGGAGTGTGCAATTCTTGATCTCAGGATTGTGAGTTTGAGCCCCACGTTGGGCATAGAGCATACAATCAATCAATTGCTAAAATTTATTTTAAAAAATAAAAATAAAACAAAGAGCTGAGAATGAAAGAATATTGTTTTAAAATAGTAAGGAGAAAAAAGCAACTAAAAATGGGAGGAGTGGGTGCCTGGGTGGCTCAGTAGGTTGAACCTCTGACTCTTGGTTTCGGCTCAGGTCATGATTTGGGGTAGGGGGGTAGGGTCTTGGGATTGACCCCTGCAAAAGGCTCTGTGCTCAGCGGGGAGGCTGCTTCTCTCCCTCTTCCTGTCTCTCTGCCCCTCCCCCTGCTCGTGTTCTCTAAAATAAACAAATAAATCTTTATTTAAAGAGTGGGAGGAGCAAGGGATGAAGAAAGTAGAATAAAGTCAAGATTATTACAAAGGAAATCAAAGGGAGTAGAAGGATAACATTAAAAATGGACAAAGCAGATATTAACAGGTTAAATAAGAAAGCAGGGGACATGTGGCACTATAAAAGGCTTAACTACAAAAGCCACCGCTAAAATAAGGTACAAATCTACCCAAATACTAAAAGAAATTTTAAAAAGTGAGGGACGCCTGGCTGGCTCAGTTGGAAGATCATGGGACTCTTGATCTTGGGGTTGTGAGCTCCAGCCCCACGTTTGGTGTAGAGATTATTTAAAAATAAAATCTTTAAAAAAAGAAATTAATGGGGCACCTGGATGGCTCAGTCATTAGGCATCTGCCTTCAGCTCAGGTCATGGTCCCACGGTCCTGGGATCAAGTCCCACATTGGGCTTCCTTGCTCACTAGGGAGCCTGTTTCTCCCTCTCCCTCTGCCTGGTTTTCCCTCTGCTTGTGCTCTCTCTCTCTCTAATAAATAAAAAAATATTTTAAAAAATAATAATAAAATAAATTTAAAAGTGAAAGAACAAAGAAACTACATCACATAAGGAAGGAAACAGAAAAAAAAAATGATACACCCTGGCTAGGGATTTATTAAAGGAATCCAAGGTTGTTTCAATATTAGAAAATCAATTAATATAATACACCATGTTAATAGATCTAAGGAGACAAATCATACGATTATCTCCATAAGTACTTTGAAAGCCTGACACATATAAACACTTAAGAAAACAGAAGTTTCAATAGATATATTATTAAATAAAGTCCTAAAGCTAGGATTTTCTTAAGGGGGAAACTTACTACAGGTACTTCCAGTAATATTAGGAACAAACTAAGGATCCCTACCATCTCCACTCCTGTTCAGTATTGTACTGGAGGTATTAGAAAATGCAATTAGGCAAGAGAAAATGATTAGAGGAATAAGAATTGGAGAAGAATAAGTAAAATTATCTCTATTTACAGGGAATGTATACTTAGAACACCCTGGAGAATCAGTGATAAAACACATTCAAACAATTCAGTAAGGATTGTTTGTAATGGGATATAAAATTAGCATACACAAATCAATAGACACAATAATAGAGAAAATCCCATTTACAATAGTAACAAAGAAGATAAAATACTTAATATGCAAAACCTACATGAGAAAAACATAAAGCATTCCTAAAGACACAAAAGTAGTCTTGAATAAATGAATGAACATTCTTAGTTCTTGGATAGGACAGTTCAAGATCCTGAAGGTGTCAGCTGCACCTAAGTTAATTTAAAAATATAATGCAGTCCCATTAAAAATACAAAAGGTTTTTTTTTTAAGATAGAGATAGCAAAAGCTGGGGGAGGGGCAGATGGAGAGAGAGAAAGAATCCCAAGCAGGCTTCACTCTTAGTGCAGAGCATTCACTCTAGTGTGGAGCTTGACTTGGGGCTCAACCCCATGACCCCGAGATCATAACCTGAGTCAAAATCAAGTGTCAGATACCCAACCAACTGAGCCACTCAGGCACTCCCAAAATACAAAGTGTTTTTAAGATAGAGCTAAATGAGTTGATACAATGTTCATGGGAAAATAAGCAGGCAAATTCCTATCAAAATCCCAGCAACAAGAAAATCCCAACATTTTTTGCAAAAATAGAAAAATCCATCCTGAAATTTATAGGAATCCCAAGAGACCCAGATAACCAAAACAATCTTGAAAAAGAATAAAGTGGGAGGACTCACACTTCCTGATTTCAAAACTTAATGTAAAGCTGCAGTAATCAAAACAGTGTGGTACTGGCATAAAGACATATAGACCAAAGGAAGGGAACAAAGAGTCCAGAAATAAACTGTCAAATATATATGGGTCAAATGATTTTCAACAAGAGTGCCAAGACCGTTCAACGGGGAAAAGAACAGTCTTTTCAACATACTGTGCTAGGAAAACTGGATCTCCACGTACAGAAGAATAAAACTGGACCCTTACCTAACACCATATATAAAAATTAACTCAAAATGGATCAAAGATCTAATGTAAGAGCCAAAACTATAAAATTCTTAGAACAGATGGGGGAAAGCTTCATGACAGTGGATTTGGAAATGATCTCCTAGCTATGACACCAAAGGCACAGGCAACAAAAGAAAAAAATAGACAAATTAGAATTCATCAACATGAAAAACCTGGTATCTTAGTAACATAAAGGATGCTATCAACAGAATAAAAAGGCAAACCATGAGATGGGAGAAAGTACCACATATCTGATGAGGGATTAATATCCAGAATATATAGACAACTCGTAAAACTCAACAACAAAAACCAAACAGCTGGATTCAAATATGGGCAAAGAATTTTAATAGATATTTCTCCAAGGAATGACCTACTAATGGCCAATAAGCACATGAAAAGATGTCAAAATCGCTAACCATTAGGGATATGCAAATAAAAACCACAATGAAATACCAGGTCATATCCATTAAGGTGACTATTGTAAAGGAAAAAAAGAAAAGAAATGTTGGTGAGGACGTGAAGAAATTAGAACCCTGGAGCCCCCTTGGTGGGAATACACAACAGTGCAACTGCTAAGGCAGCTGGATGATGGTGTCTCAAAAATTACAAACAGGGCTTCACAGATGTCACTGACGCCACCCCTGAGCTGCCCTGTGCCACCCTGCCATGGTCAACTGCATGATGTTCTTAGACACTTGCCATCAACGTCAGCCCTTGGGCCATGTATCTTTCAAGCCATTTGCAAAGTTCTAAAGAGAGCCAAAAACTTTTGTGCTCTGAGCACTAGAGAGAAAGGATTTGGTTATAAAGTTTCCTGCTGTCACAGAATTACTCCAGGGTTCATGTGCCAAGGTGATGGCTTCATATGCCATGATGACACTGGTGGCAAGTCCAGCCAGAGGGAGAAATCTGATGATGAGAATTTCAGCCCAAAGCACACGGGTCCTGTCATCCTGTCCATGGCAAATGCAGGACCCAACAAAAATGTTCCCAGTTTTTCAGCTGCACTACCAAGACTGAGTGTTTGTGTGGCAAGCATGTGGTCTTTGTCAAGGTGAAAGAGGGCATGAGTACCATGGAAACCATGGGTTGCTTTGGGTCCAGGAATGGCAAGAGCAATTCACTGTTCACTGTTCACCATTGCTGACTGTGGACAACTCTAATAAATTTGATGTGTGTTTTATCTTAACTACCAGACGGTTCCTTCTCCCATCTGTTCATAATAGCCTACAATCTGTGCTTTCACTGCAGTTCTTTGGGTTCCATGTTTTCCGTACCCCTCTCCAAGTCTAGATGGATTGTAGAGTTAAGTTTATGATTATGAAATAAAAACTAAACGACAAGAACAAATAAAATTACCATATGACCTAGCAACTCCACTTCCAGCTATATGCCCAAAAGAATAGAAAGCAGGGACACGAAGAGAGACTTGAACACCCACGGTCACCGTAGCTAAAATATGGCCACAGTGTCCATCACCAGGTGAGTGGATAAACAAGATGTGGTATACGCATACAATGGAATATTACAAGGAAAAAGAGGAAGGAAATTCCCACATCTGTTACGACATGCATGAACCTAGAAGACGTTATGCTCAGTGAAATAAGCCAGACACAAAAGGAAAAGCCTATATGATTCTCCTTATACGTAGAGCAGTCAAATTCACGGAGACACAAAGTAGAATGGTGGTTGCCAGAGGCTGGGGGGGAGATGGGAATGGGGAATTATTATTTAACGAGTACAGAGTTTCACAAAGTTCTGTGGATGGACGGTAGGGATGGTTGCATAACAGTGTGAATGCACTTAATTCCACCAAGCTGTACACTTAAAAACAGTTAAAATTGTAAATCTTGTATCCACACCACATACCATACGTAAGGATGGAACAAGTATGTGAAACCATACAAGTACAGAAAGAAACATTCAGTATGGGGAAGGGCCCTCGAACTATGACTCAAAACCCAGAGGTAATGGAAGAAATGATTAATAACATTATCTAGATAAATATCTTTAAAGTTATGTTGCAAAAATTACCATAAACAAAGTCAAACTACAACTGACAAACCTGGAGAAAATATTTACAACATAAATCACAGATGAAGGACCAATATCCCTATTACATAAAGAACACTTAGAATCAGAGGGAGAAAAAAACCTGAAGAGCCTGAGTAGGAAAAAAAAAAATGGGCAAAAGACATGAAAAGACGAGTCCCAAAAATATACAAAACTTGCCC
The DNA here is from genome assembly GCA_002007465.1 of Ailurus styani. NCBI lineage: Eukaryota > Metazoa > Chordata > Mammalia > Carnivora > Ailuridae > Ailurus > Ailurus styani. The sequence continues at coordinate 1,426,891 of LNAC01000008.1, forward strand.
TTAATCATATGAAAAGATGGAAAAAATGTTCAGCCTCACTTACAAGAGTTCAGTCTTATTTACCTTGCTCGCTTACTTATCTTCCCAACTGGCAAAAAATCACACAGCATGACAACACACTTTCGGCAAGGCTCTGGGGAAACGGGCATTCACACACTGCTGGTGGGTGTGCAAAACAGCACAACCCCCGTGGAGGGAAATTTGGCAACAGCTAACCAAACTATAGGTGTGCCTATCTTTTGACTTAGCAATCCCACTTCTCAGCTACCCTTAAAGTTACCCCTCCATCACTATGGACATGGAATGCACAAGATTATTCCCTGTAGCGCTGTTTGTGATTGCAACACCCTGGAAATGAACTAAATGCCTATATGATAGAGAACGGTTGAATAAACCACAGTAAGCATGGTGCATTCACACACTAGACTGCTGTGCGGCTATGAAAAAGGAAGGAAGGAAATCTCAATGAACTCGCATGGACTGATTTCCAGGATGGACTGGAAGTGAGAAAGGTAACATGCAAAAGGGCATCCATAGTGTGCTGCTCTCCAAACAGGAAGGAAGGCAGTCTAAGAATACACATGTGTCTGCTCACTTGTGCAAAAAGAAATACAGAAATGATATAGCAGAAGCTAGTGATGCTGGTTCGCTACGTGTGTGTGGTGGGAACAGGGTGGAAAGGGGGACATGTGGAGAGGCTAGAATGAATTGGGGGTGGAGAGGGACAGATCTGAGCATACCTCTATGAATACTTTATATCAGCAGGAGAAACAGATACAGAGAAAATATACATTATATACATAAAACAAATGGACCACAGTGTATTTCATCAAATGAACATATCCCACTGAAGGGGTGGGAAGAACTAAAGCAAATTAACTTTTGGATATGGTGTTTGGACTCTATGTCCCCAGGGTGAAGAGAAAAAGAACACTAAATGTGTAGCAAGGTCTACTTAATAAGGTTTTTCTTCTAAAGAGTATGAATTAGCAGTTTGAAACTACTTTCTGTGCATTCTAGGACTGAGCAAATATACTATGAACAATGAATGGGAGCTGGGTTTCTTCTGGAGAAAGAAGTAACAAATATGTGTAAGTGAGAATGAGCCCTGTTGTATTAGGGTCAGTTTGAAGGTATCGTTATGAACCCATGGTTTTTAACAGACAAATCAATAGATAGAACTAGATATGGGTGTACGTGGAGGTTATATGTCATAACAATATAATATAATGTCATTATATACATATACACCCCAGATTCGCCTGGTCTAAGAACCTCAAAGACATGATTTTCCAGTAGCAACGAGAGGATATCTAGTATCCAGATCTTGGCTTCTAAATAGCATTCCCACTGAAAGGAACCAGGGCTCCTTGGAGAAATAGCTGATTTCTAGGTTGGATCTGGAGAAGTACAAGATGAGCCCAGAACTTCTTGCTGTGCCCAAAAGTATAGACATGCTCAAAGAACAATAGGAACATATCCAAAGGACACAGAAATCAGCTTGAAGAGGCTCCCTCTGGCCCAATCTGGGGCAATTTGGGCATCAAAATATAAAATAGTAGCAACAGATTATAACCCTTCAAATAAAATAAGAATCTGTAAGTCAATGTTGATAACAAGAGATCTGGAGAGAAACGAGACACCATTTAGAGCCCAAGAAGTCCACAGCACAGTGGGCGAGATGGCCCACAGATGAGCTCCCAAAGGAAGTGATGTTCGGGGCGGGGGTGGGGAAGGGTCTGGTGGGGACTCACGAGGGCCCTTTGCGCATCCGGGGTGTGCTCATGGCCCACTGCTTGATCTTGCTCAGGCTCTGCTCACTGATGAGCTGGTGGCCCTCGGAGGGCATGCAGTCCACGTACAGGTTGTACAGCAGCAGAGCCTCTGTGTTCTTGCGCAGGGCGTTGGCCTGGACCACGCGCTGTGTGAACACATGTGGGTCCTCGGCACAGAAGAGCAGCTGGATCCGGGGAACCCAGTACTGGCAGGTGAGGAGGGGGGGCCTTCCTGGGGCCAGGTGGGAGGGAGAAGGGGACACACAACACAGTCAGACTCTCTGGGTTGGAACACTAGGCTCCGGCCTGGCTCTGCGACTGAGGCGTGGTGGCCCTAAGCAAGTGGTCTCCCCTTTCTGACACACTGTCACATCTGTAGAGTGGGCACACTCTGTGGGCCTGCCCACCTCACAGTTTGCCATGGTGGGATATGAAAGTGCCTTGTCAACTATAAAGAGGTGTGCACAAAGAGTCCCCCAGGGGTGGCTGCACAAGTCCCCATCCCTCACCACCACACCAGGGGCAAACATCACTGATCGATGGGCCTCGGACACCTTCTCAGCAGCGTGTTGGAAGTGGCACTGTCAGTGGCTCAGAGTGGGCCTATCAAACAATAGCAATCTGCCCTTCCTGGGGTCTGACTCTGAGTGATGAGTCCTCTGGTTTTCACAGGTCAGGGACAGACAGCCCCGGGACACACAGAGCAAGGAATTCAGGCCTGACGGGGCTATGCTTGGCGGGTGGGGGTTGGCCTCAGTCATAGGCCTGTGGGGGTTCTGTGTGGGGCGGGGCAGAGAGCTCCCACCTTCAGCAGTGACCCCTCCGTTCAGGATGGGCTTCCAGTTCTCATCTCGCACCAAGCCATTCTGGTCTGTCTTGTGCACCAGGTATAGCTTCTTCTCCTTGTCATAGTCCAGGACACCGACGCTGCACCATTCATACTTCAGCTTCGGACTTTTCGGGTCCTCTGAAACAGGAGGGAAACACGCCAGTGCTCTCTGCCGTAGGGTCAGGAGGGGCCTCTGAGTGCGGGCAGCAGGTGCTGGGAACGAGTCCCAGTGGCCACTAGTCTGGCCTCCCTCCCTCCCTCCAGGATGGGCCCCCTCTAGCTGCAGCAAAGCAGGGCCCCTGCTTCCTCCCAGCTGAGCTGGCCTCTGGGGGACCCCTGGTGAGGTGGAGCCAGAAGGACCAGGCTTCTCTGTCCTTGTGCTCTGTATAACCCCTTCAGGGCAGATAGAGACACGGGCCAGCAGGGCTGGGACAGGAGCAGGAGAACCCCAGGACCAGAGGGACCTGTTGAGGATGTAGTTGTAAAGCTCCTTATGTCTGAACTGGACCCCTTCAAGGTGACCAACGCCAGAGGGAACCCCTTCCTGTGGGCTGCATGTGGCAGGTGAGGCTCTAGGCCCCTCCTATCAGGACAGGTCAGGGCAAAGTAGATGATTACGGCCCCGCAGTGGCCCCAAAGTGGGCCTCAGGGTCTGTTGGTCAGGATGGGCCTCCCATCCACTTCCTGGGCTGACAGCCTTCGCCCTGCTCTTCAGCTCATCTCCTGCCACTACTGGCCCTACACATTTCTCTCTAGCCACACTGTATGTCCAGCTGTTCCTGTGACTTTGGAGCTTATTCCTGCCTCAGGGCCCTTGCACTGGCTATGCTCTCTTCCTGGAATAGGCTTCACTCAGGTCACATTATTGCTGGTTTGTTCCTTGCTCAAATGGCTTCTCCTTGGAGAAAGCATCTCTGCCTACAAGAGCACCTTTGTCCCAGGCACTCTCTCACTTGATACCCTGTTTGTGTCCCTCACAGAGCCTAAAGTCACACTATGCACGCATCCTATCCTGGTTCCGGTTGGCCTCCTCACATTAGGGGCAGCTCCCCAACGGCAGGCGTGACCTTGTCCGTGTTAGTCCCAGCTGTGTCTCTGTACCTAGAATGGAAACTGGAGCATAGTAGGTGCTCCGTATACTTTTGTGGAAGGAAGATGCACGTGGCACGGTGCCTAACAGAAATGCCTTAAAATAAACTGATGGGTTCTACACATTGAGGAAAAATGGCTGGAATTCTGGTTGAAGCTGGAAAGATGGGTAAAGGAGCTTGCCGTGGTAAACCTCGCTGGCTTTGCTTCTGTTTTGCTTTTCCCATTCCTTCCCTTCCTATAACCTTTTTTTGGGAAGGCTGACCTGTCTTGGCTCAACTTAGAGAAAAAGGAGCCCCCCCGCAGAACACCAAAGGTCTCTGGCAGAATCGCTTCCTGCCAGCCCCTCCTCCCGCCGGCACTGGTACCCGCAGCCCGGGCCTGTGTGAGGGGGCGGGGCCTGTGCGAGGGGGCGGGGCCTTGTGAAGAGGCGGGGGGCAGAAGCGCTTGGGGAGGCTGGTACTCGGTGCATTTAAGGTTAATGCAGCCCCACACCTTCTGGTTTTATCACCAGGAATTGGAGATCTGGGAACAATTGAGTTAAATTATTTTTGTAATTAAGTCCAAAGTAAAGGGAACACTCTGGGTTTCTTGTCTAGTTCAGAGAAATTGATTCCAGCATTAACATGTTTTTAAATCGAAACATAAACTTACAGCCTGCTCAATGGACTTGCTGGGGGGCCCCCTGGAGGCTGCGCAGTCTTAAAACCAACCAGTATGGCTCTCAGTCCCGGAGGCAGCCCACCAGGGCCCCCGCTCCCCGTCCCAAAGGGGTGTGTCCGCCCCCAGGGGCAGGGAGCCCTGCAGAGGGGGACGGCCATCGCCAACATCCCACCTCCTGCCCTGGATCTTCCTCGGATGCCCACACGGAGACCAGCCACGCAGGCCAGGGCGGTAGCCAAGGAAGCTTCCCCTGGTTCTGTTCCCTCCAGCCGCAAACAGGGCCCCAGGGCAGATGCGGACAAGGCAGAGATCTGTGCCGGCACATGTGTGAGGGTGTGCAGCGAAAACGGGTGTGTGAGCGTGGGGGCTGGCATGTGAGGCTGATGCTGAGTGTGCTTGTGAATGAGTGTTTGCAAGCAGATGCGTGAGCACGAGGGTGTATGCTGTCCACCCCACAGTGAGAGCTGGGAGGCCACAGGGACAGCTGGAGCTACAGAGATTTTCTGGGTGGCAGGATGGAAGGGCTTCACTTGTGCCCCTTATGCACATTTGAACGTTTCCAACAAGCTTGCATATTTTTATCACTAGTAAATCAAAGATTTAAAAAAAAATACTAGACGCCATCCAGCTGTCCCTTCCCCAGCCCTCCCACAATGTCATCCCTGGTCCTTGTATTTCTTGCCTCTGTATGGCCTGCCGCTTAGCCTGTATCCCAGCTGGGAGGCCTCGAAAGGTGGGGGCCCTCACCTCCCATGGCCCCCAGCCCCCAGGGCAGCCCAGGAGTCCATGGCTGGATTGCTGCCGGACACGGATGATGCAGAGCAAGATCCTGCCCCCCATCCTCACTGGCCCTGCTCACTGTGCCCCAGGATGTCATCGGTGGGCAGGAGGGCTTTTCCAGGAACAGGTTTCCTGTCCTGAGACCCTGGCTCCAAGCCCATGTTGATCCACTCGCTGGGAGTCCGGCAATCAAACTCCTCATTGTCAAACACCTGGAAGAAACGGGCAGAGGATGGCGGGGAGAGAGCTCACCCCTAGAGGGGCCGACTGGGCTGGGTGTACCAGAGGATGAGGGTGCCAGACTGGGGACCAGGGGGGTGAATGACTCCTCCGCTGTTCACAGGGGTCTGTGGGGTCTGGTTCCATGACACCCTGGATCCTGGTCCAACCAGGCCACCCTGACGCAGGCGGAGGGTATCTGGGGACACAAGGCAGGACATGGGCTCTCTCTCCCACTGCCCAAGGATCATCCAGTTGAGACCCTAGGGAAGAGGTGGCCCTTGGACTTTCCTGGGCACCCCACCTATGCTCGGAAATGAAGGGGATTCAGGGTTGTCAGGAGGCCACCCTTAGTGGGGTGATCTGGATTCAGCTCTGCCTTCCCATAGGGACCACCAAGCAAGACATACTCCGGGTCATGGGGAGGAGGGCAGGGAGGCAAGTGAAACCCAGAGCAGGCTATGCTCCCCCTTTCTCTTCCCTGGACTCAGTTTCCCCATTGGTATCCCAAAGGAGCTACAACGAGGCCCTCCTCCACCTCGGTTCCCCCCATCTCAGGGAGTCCAGAAGCAGTGGACAGGGAGGTCTGTACACTACTCCACAGTTCTGGGGGGCTGTTTCTGGTGCCTGGAGGTGACAAGGGAGGGCGGTGGGTGGGCAGAGATTGCATACACAGCTTCCCCAGACTCCCAAGGAAGAAGCAGAGTCAGCGTCTCAGGGGTTCTGGGCCTCTCCTGCCCCAGCCTAGGATGCTCAACCCCTGGTGGGGGGCTCCAACTATGCTTGATCAGTGAGTGCCAATGATTGCCATGGGACCCCTCTGGGATCTGACCCCTCTGGGATCTGACCCCTCAGCCTGACTCCTCTAGGGTTCCACCCCTGACCATCAGCCCTCTATGGAAACTAGGCTTACCTTCAGTGGGAGATAGACAGGGAAGAGTGGGTCATGGCCCTGTTCAATGGTCTGGGGGTTTTGGGGATCTGGGTGCCTGGGCATGAGTGTGTTGGAGTCGATGCCCTCATCAGCCAACAACCGCTCGATGTCCAGACTCAGGTACAGCCGCTTCCTCCTGGCCGAGGGGGACAAGGGGATCTCGTGATAGCTCAGCTCATGTGAGACAGCTTCACAGATGTCAGCAAGGGCCCACAGGGTGGGGGGCGGGGTAGGAGTGTGGCCTAGGAACAACTGCAGCCCCCACCACCACCACTCTGGAACTCATCAGAAAGTGGGTGGGGTGGGGAGTGGGGCTGGTGTCCTGGGCCCCAGCTGCCCTCTGTCCTGCCTGGCAGTTCCACTACAATGACTCAGAAGCCACCCTCCCCAACTCCACAGCAAGGAAAGTAGTGTGTTCCTATTAAGAAACCAAAGGGCTAGAAGATTTACATAGAGATCCATTTTCATAACCTCTGCCAGGAAGATGACCCAGTTGCCTGCTGTCCCTCGCCCCCTTGAGTTGGGTGAATGCCACCTCCCAGAGGACCGGCCCGGCCACTGCCAACTCAGCAATACCTCTCAATCTCAATCTTGCGGGGGCACTGGCCTGGCAGCACCAGGAAAGGCACCTGCACCTTGGGCTCATAGGCCTGCAGCGGGAAGTCGGTCTGGGTGAGACTCCAGGTGGCGGACCCGATATGCTGTTGCTCCAGGTATTCCTCAAAGTCCTCAGGAATCTCAAAGGTTCTGACTGCAGGCAGAGGCACAGACAGGGGTGGCAGGGGCTCAGGCCGGGTCCCAATACTCCCCCAGGTGAAGTACTGGGTCCCAGGCATGCATGCTTTGGGGCCAGGGAAGGTCAGAGAGCTTGCCTGTGGCTGGCAGTGGCGAGGAGAAGGCAGATTTGGCACCAGGTGCCCAAGAGAGTGCAAGCATGCTCAGCCATTCTCTTCCCCCCACCCCTCCTCCCCACACCAGTGGCCTTTGCCCAAGCCAGATGCTAAATCCAATGACCAGTGGGGATTATAACTGGACAGAAAGGCAAAGTGGCAGCTCCCATCACCCCTACTCCAGAGGCCCCAGGCATAGCAGTGGTGAATGCTATTCACCCTTCCCCTGCCGGGAGCATTTCCAAACTCAAGGCATCCTGGATATGGTATGAGGTATGAGCGGGTGGTGCCATCACCCTGGCCCTGTGTGACATTCAAGGCACAAAATGGCCACCCCTACTTAGACAACCAGGGCAGACAGAGGTTTTCATTCCAGGTCTGGGGGCAGCACAGCTGGTGGGGAGAAACCCATCGGTAGGGTGACCATTCTAGTCTGCCTGGAGCTGAGGGATTCCCAGGACCTGGGATGTTAAGTGTAAAGGAAAGTCCCGAGGGGTGGGGAAAGGGGGTGTGGGAGTACGCTCTGGGAGGTGAGTCACCTTTCCCAGGAACCGGGTAGGCTCACGAAAGCTCAGTGATGGCCTGCATCCAATCTCCTGGGAGGCCCTGGTGACCCCCTCCTTGGGCCTCACCGCCTCTCTGGAGACAAGAGATAGTCACACCGCAGGACAGCCCACCTTGGGATTAGCCACTGGGGCTCCACAGAAGACTCAAGAGTCTCAGCAGAGGCCACCGGTCCTCTGCTAAAGTCTGCTCTCCTACCAGAATTGTCAGGTGCTCAGGGAACCCCACAGTACCAAAAAGTCATGGCTGATCATCTGCTTTTGAGCCTGTGGGTCCATGACACCATTTCTCTCCCAGGATCATGGGCTTCTGGCCCCAGCCCTGCATCCCAGGGGCCAAGGAGAAGCCAGGGTGAGGACAACCAAGCCTAGCCTCCAGCTGTGTCTGTGAGTCCCAGGCAGGCTTCTCAAGTCCTCCCCTTGGCCTTCCAGCCAGAGTGGACCTCAGTGGCCTGGCTGCCACCACCCTGTGGCCTTCTGGGGGACTGCTTTTCCTCAGGTGGGTGGGGTTGCAGAGCCACGGAGCACCCCCCCACCCCCGACCGTGGATGGTGGGAGCAGCATGCCGCCCTTAGATCTGTACTTTGTAAGCATTTCTGAGCCCCAGATGTCTAGGGGACCGTACAGCACGATGGCCTGGATCCTCAGCTCACTGCACAAATGCACATGCACGTGATATTTCCTGGGCTACTTCTGGGGCTTCCCAGACCCCATGAGGCTCAGGAGCACCCAGAGGACTAATCTGGCCGGTGTCAACAAAGAGGCCGCTCCCGGAGCTGGGTCCTCTGGGCCTGATCAAAGGGGGTTTCCCGTCTGCCAGCCAGGTGGGAGGGTCCCTAGTCAATTCCTCCCTGCCACTCAGGGCCCCAACCAACTTACTACCTCTCCTGGAGCCACCCTATTCTCCCCTCTGCCCCTGGAGACGGCCCCACCCCACAGTCTTGTCCCAGACCTTACAAGACTCAGCACAGAGCCTGGGAGGAAGGAGAGTCGCCCTTCCCTCCTTCAGCAAAGATCTGCTGTGCTAGGGCCTGCTCTAGGTGCTGGGGTCCCAGCGGAGACCACTCTGACACAGCCCTGGCCTCCTCCAAGCTCATGTTCCAGGGGAGGGAGAAAACAGAATTTATACAAGTAAACAATTGTGCAAAACAGTTGTGTAAAGCAGAATTTACACAAGTAAACACCCTGGTGTCTCCAGCCAGGCAGAGAACAGATGCTCTGGCCCTGAGCAGCCCAGCCCACCGTGGGCTCTGCTAAGAACAGAAAGCTGTGCTTCACTGACCACTAACCATTAGCTTGGTCTTCACAAAGCACCTTATGTCTCGTTTTACACCTCCATTTTACAGCTGAGGAAATTGAGATCCCAAGCCAAAAAGAAACAATCTCTCTAAGACCAGAGGTCCTGCTTCTAAATGCACCCGCCCATCCACCCTGCCCCACTGGGCACTGACCGTTTGGAGTAAACTGGTCAAGGTCGGCCTGTCGCAGGAGGTCTTGGTTCATGCACGGACCACGGCATACTTCCTAAAACCAAACCCCAGAGCTCTGAGGGGGTATAAACATACTGGGGAGAGGCAGGACCTGGGAGGGACCACAAGGACAAGTCTCTCCCCCAAGCCCGCCGGGAAACACCCAGGGTCACAGGGATGGAGCAGAACCGTGAGTTTCCACAATTCTTCCTTCAGAGGCCACAGTGAACAAGAAGCTACAGCCACCTGGGACCCCCTGACCCCACCCCCTTCTGGTCCTGCACAGATACCCTCTTTCCTCTGAGAACACTCCTGCTGTGTCCAGGGGCTGAGCCACAAGATGGAGGGACCACAAGGCCAGAGGGTGTCTCTGTGCATGTCTCCCCCACCAAGGGCGACTCTGGCACCCCTAGCATAGTGAGGATTGGTGAGTCCTTGCCCTATCTCTCTTGACCCATCCTGGCTAGAACTTTCCGAAGGTTTTCCAGGACTCTAGGGCTCTTTGAACCCTCCCCTAGTTATCCCCTCTCCAGCGGCACCCTACCCCAACCAAGCCTTCCTCTGTCCCCTCACCTTCTTTCCTCCTCCTCTACATAGGCCATGGCCTCTGTCAGGGTCCTCAAGCCCCCTGCCAGCCACCCAGTAAACACATAGTATGCCACCTTGTCCAAGGAACCCCCTCCCCAACCAGAGCTGGGGGAGGACTCCCCCATGACAAAGCCATTGCCCCATGACAGTAGGGACATAGATGTCTCATCCTCACTGTCACCAGTGCTCAGTCCAGGGCCTCTCATATAGGAGATACTCGGTAATGAACTGTTGAATGAGAGGACACGTCGATGGAGGAACAGATGGATGGATGGTCAGATGAATGGGTGGATGGAGGAACAAATTACTAGACAGACAGATGGCTAGATGGCCAGATGGACAAGTGAAGAGATGGATTGATGGATTGATGGATTGATGGAAGGAAGGAGGGAAGGAAGGAAGGAAGGAAGGAAGGAAGGAAGGAAGGAAGGAAGGAAGGAAGGAAGGGAGGGGAGGGGAGCAAGGAAGGAAGGAAGGGTGACCCACAGGAGCACTTCGACTTGGTAGGGGACAGGTGCCGCACTCACCCCGATTTGATCCAAGCTTCCAGGGCTGAGGATGTCAGAGTAGAACCCACGCTGCTTCATCAGGGGGAACTTCTTAGCAGTGCCTGTCAGGGGCAACTTCCGGGGCTGCCCCAAGTCTGAGAGCATGGGTGGGGATAGGGATGAAGGCAGGGGATTGGGGTCAGCGCTTGGAAGAGGCTTCTGCGACCCAAAATCTGGTCCCAGAAGAATCCTCCCCAGGTTATGTTCTAGGTCTGCTTGGGTCCTCTTCATACTGCACTCTTGGTCCACGGGAGCCCCATTGCACTCTGGGCTCTGAGGAGTCCTTCCTGGGCTCTGGCCTTCTCTGTTAGGCTGCTCCATGCTGCTTCTCAGGGCGTTCCTAGGAGAAGATACTGGCATTAATGGGATCTTGCCAGCTTCCGCTCATCTCCAGGGGCACCAGCATACAGGGACGCTTGTCTGCATCCTGCAACAAGCCACAGCCCCCCCCCCCCACGCAGGGCTTGGGGACGGAGAGAGTGGTCTCCTAATCTGGACAGACACACAGTACCAGGCAGGTGCTACTGGGAGACAGCAGGGCCTTCCCTGGATGCTGCACGTGAGAAATGTCTTAACCAAAGGCTACCCTGACCCAGGTAACTCGCTCTGCCCCAGCCCCACNCTCTGCCATCTGCATTTTAGCCACCAGGTGCCCCTGGCCAGTTTAGACTTCCTGTTGGATCACTGCAGGGGAATCCTGACTGGAGGGGTCTGAAAGGCGGGGTGGGCAGCCGGGACTGTCTGGATCAAAGCTACCCCAGCAGTGCTGAAGCTGATGGGCAGCTGCTGAGCCCATTTGGGCGGGGGGGGGGACTTGGCAAGGCCACTGTAGGGCCCATGAAAGGCAGATGGGGCTCTGGCAGGAAGCCCCAAACTCTAAGCCCAAAGGCTGACCAGCTTCCAGGCAGTCAGGCGTGGCCTACCAGAACTCCGCTCCCTGATTCCACTCCCTGATGGCCAGTCACCTCCCTGGGCAGGTGCCAAAATCATTGTTGAGGCTGGCCTATCCTGCCGACAGTCACCAGCCCTTCCCAGAGCACCTTAAAGGACAATGAACCCCCTGGGGCTCAGCTCCATCGTGGCTGCAAAGCCACAGATGTCTGCTCGTCTTTGAACAAAAGCACTGAACAGAGCAGCTCTTGGAGAGGCCGGGGACCCCACTCCACAGGAGGGCATCCCACTCCCTGGTTCCCCAGCTCTCAAGTGTGCTTCATTATATTTGGCTGCTGAGCTGGTGTGTCATCGGGCTCAGCCGAGGTAACAGATGCAGAAATGTCCAGGAAAGCACAATGTTGCTGGAAGCAAAAGGAGCCTGTGATGGGGAGTTGGGGGGGGGCAGTTCTTGCTCCTATGAGCCCTCTCCCTCTGAGCGGATTGGCAGTGGGGAACCCATCCAGGCACATCCCAAGAAGAAAGGCATGAGAGGGAGCTGCAAACCCAGAATCCTGCCTCCCCTCCATCCTTGGGCCCTTTACAAAGATCTAAGGCTCCCTTCCCATTCCACCCTAGCTCTGAGCACCTGTATATGCATGGGACCTGTGACAGACAGACAGACAGACAGACACACCTCTATCTCCAGTCAGCCCCATGGGTGATGGCTTCATCTGTGTGGGAACAAGCAGGGCTGGTGAGAGCATGAGGACACTGCTGCCAGCAAGCCTCTGCAGGTCGCTCTGGGCACTCTCCCCTATTTGCATGAGGAAACTGACCAGTAAGATGGCGGGGGTGGCCCCAGCAGGCACAGTGTCTGCAATGGGGCAGTGCTATTAGAGGCTCCAATGTAGTTCGTGCAACATCTCATTCAAACCTCTGAGGTGAGAACTGAGACTATCCTCATTTCTCAGAGCTGGGGAGAATGACGCTCAGAGAGGTTAAGGGACCTGCGCAAGTTCAGACAGCCAGCAAGAGGCGCAGTTGGAATTTAAACCCAAGGTATTCTTTCTCCCCAGTCAGATCACCCAGGAGTCCTAATAGCTTGGCTAGCGGAAGCTTCAGGGTGGATTCACAGTCATTCAACCTCAGGTGACCCAACCACCCACCAGGCACTGGAGGGATGGATACAAATGAACAAGGGCTTTGGATCCTCACAACAAATATTACTGTCATCACTAACCCGCAAACAAGGAAACTAAGGTCTAGAGAAGACAGAGAACTTGCAAAGGACACACAGCCAAGAACTGGCAGAACCAGAAAGGGAATAGAAGTCTTCACTTCTGGGCGCCTGGGTGGCTCAGTGGGTTAAAGCCTCTGCCTTCAGCTCAGGTCATGATCTCAGGGTCCTGGGATTGAGGCCCGAATCGGGCTCTCTGCTCAGCAGGGAGCCTGCTTCCTCCTCTCTCTGCCTGCCTCTCTGCCTAGTTGTGATCTCTGTGTGTGTGTCAAATAAATAAATAAAAATTTTTTTAAAAAGAAAAAAAGAAGTCTTCACTTCTGGCTGACCCAAAGGTCTATGTCCCTAAGTACCACAACCGTGGTTCTCAAACTGTGCACCGAGGAGCCCTGAGGCTTCTTCGAAGTGAGTGCTTATGGGGAGGGGGGCCTAAGCAGCAGAACTTCAGAGCCATCTACCCCTGATTCAATGAAAACCCTGCAACTGTTTCACATACCAGATTCTAGGTAAAGTGTCATCTATTAAGGGGACATGTGGCTTAAAGGATTTTTGAAGTCTCTTTCCTTGTTGGTCTCAGCTGGTAAACAATATTGTGGAGAGTAGTAACCCCACAGGCTTGGGGTTCCCTCCACCTCTTTGGAGTAGTCTCCTAAGGTGAGCCCCTCTGTGTTCCCCCAGCTGTCGTAGGCTCCTCCCTCCAGTGAACATCCCTCTGTATTCTATGTGCGCACCTGTCTGCCCTGCCAGGTGATCATGAGAGCTGCAAACGCAGGAATTTTCAAATGACACTGATCTCTGGAACCTCAGGGCGTAGCCTGGGACTGACGGGGCCTAGCACACCGTAGGTGCCTAGAAAAGTGCTTGCAAAATGAGTCAAGCAAGAAAATCGGCCAATGTCTGTAACCAGAGACAGGTGCCCACCGTACTCTGTGGATTTACAAGTGGGGCAGCGAGGACGAAGGAGAACGGACGCAGGTGGCGTCCGGTGAGGGACTGAGTGGCTGGTGGGGAGGTGGGCTCCTTCCCTGCCGGTGCCTTCCACGTGGCGGGGACCGGGAGGTGGAGGTGGGGTGCAGCCTCTCCATGTGGGGGGGAGGGGCAAACCACCGGCCTAGTAAGTACAGGACTTATCTGCAAGGTTGTTTAAAAGTGCACCCCGCTCCTCTCCCACGGCCCAAGGCTGGGGAAAGCGGGTGCGCAGACTCGTAGGCAGGAACGTGGACCCTGGGCCGGGACGGCGTCCTCCTTGGCGTCCACTCGCCCTCTGCGCCTCGTGGAGGTGCCCCTGCCCCTTGCCGCCCTGCCGACCCTGGGCGCCACCGACTTACCGGCTCCAACGAGCAGAGAGTGGGGTCAGGCGGCCGGTCTCTAGGGAGGGACGCGGGGCCTGTTGCTAAGGGGCGGGACCATCGGCGCGGCGGGCGGGACTTCCGTCCGCTACAGCTCCCGAGGTCTGCACGCCCCCTCTCCCGACGCTCCGCCAGCCCCGCGCTCGCGGCTCCCCTCACCCGGGCGGCGGCTTGGGGACAGTGACCGCCCTCTAGGCGGTCAAACCCAGGTTCCATTACCCATCTCCCCTCCCGGACTCTTCTAGAGGAAGAGACAAAAGAGCCGTAGCAGTGCGAGGACTTTGATTGAATCCTAGCAAAAATAAATACAATAAAAATTAATGTAAATAATTAGGGGTAATCATTGAGGAAGTTCGTATCTAAGCCACAGCTGCGAGCCAGATGGTCAGGTCGCTGCGGAAAGGGTCGCTTCTGTTCTCTGGCGGTTCAGCTTACACACACACACCCTGGGCTACAACTCCTCAACCTTCTCAGGGTGGGCAGTGGGTGCTCCTGCCCCCATCTCTGGTCTCAGGTGCCCATCTGTTCCAAAGACCTGGCATGGGTTCAGGCTTCGATCCTCCTGTCTGTCCTGGATATTGAATTTCTGTTAATTTTCTTCGATATGAAAAATGGTGTTATGGTTATATAGGAGACTGTCCTTGTCTTAACCGATGTGGGCTGAAGAATTTCAGGACAAATGTCAGGATGTCCGCTGCTGTGACTTCCTTTCAAATGGTTCGGCTAAATTTATATAGAGATATGTATAGAGAGGAGATGAAACAACAGTGGTCCAATACTAACAATTGAGAAATGTGAAAGTTTATAGATGTCCACTGTACTAGTCTTAACATTTTTTTATCTGTAAGGGTAAGAGGTGGGTTACAAGCCAAAAGAAAATTTAAAAACCATCCCACCTCAACCTGAGAACCCTTACCCAGAGAGCTTTCTCAGAGTTGGCCTCATTTTGTAGATGGGGAAACTGAGGCATGGTAAGGCAGGGGAGGTGGTAGGACCTGACGTTCATTAGACAAATGTCCAACTTTATTTAATCTTTTAGCAATGCTGGCTCAGTGCCAAGTCGGAGCTGAGCACTAAGCATTCAGATTTAAACTGGATTCTACTTTACAGTGTGTGTTGTTGAATGGGAGAGCCAGAGAAGCCAGACCATGAGGGGCCCAGAGTGTAAGCTGTGGCTGGAGACAGTGATTTGGCCTTTGCACAGGCTTTGCTTCCTCTGTCCGGAACACCTCTCTCCACCAACCCCTACACCTGGCCAACTCCTATTCATCCTTCAAGACCCAATGCTGGTGCAATTTTCCCTAAGCCCACGCTGTGGTGTTATTTGCTTTTCTTGTTGTCATTCACACGGTAGGTGCTCAGTGACCATTTCGGAAGGAAGGAGGGGTAAGAGGGCAGTTGGGGGCAAAGGTGGCCATAGCTCTTCGAGGAGACAAAGACCCTCAAAGCCCTGTTTAGGGCCAGCCTGGCTCCTTTGTGGGTCTGGAGATAGGCCGTGTACCCTATTCGGCCTATAGATAGGCACCTGCTTCTCGGCTTTTTCCTGGCACTCCCCATACTGGGTACAGCTGTCCAAAAAGCTGCAGTACCCATCCGGGTTGCCAGGGCAACATCAGCCCATGGTGGGACGTCAGGGATGACAGGGGCAGAGTGCTAATCCTGGAAAGTTGCCAAGCAACGCAGTGGGTTGATGACATCACGGGGACCATGGCTGCCAGACAGATGGATAGGCCACTGCAGGAAGGGTCCACTCTCAGAAGGCCCAGCCCACAGATCCACTCACCACCCCCCCACCCCACCCCACCGTGAGATGGTCACTGCTGTGTCCCTGGAGAGTAGAGCAGGGGGTTGCTGCTCCATGCGGCAATCCTGCCAGCTCCACTTTGCCCTCTACAGGTGTGGACAGTGGCCTTGACTGCCTCCCTCCCTCCCTGGCAGGACACTGGGGTCAGTCCCTGCTCTCTTGGGCCTCAGATGTCCACCCTCTAATGCCTCCATCTTCTCCATGGTTGGACACGGGCTCAGGCTTTGCTCTTCCTGCCCTGCCCTATGTTCTGCCACACCTATGTTCCCTGAGGGTGGAACGAGGGGCTGAGCCATGATCCCACCCCGGGCCCCTGCCCTTCCTGTGGTGGGAGGGCAGTCCTCTGCCCTGTATGGGCTGGAAGGGAAGCCAGTCTTGCTCTTGTTGAAGTAGGGAAGACCGGGGCGCCTGGGTGGCTCAGTGGGTTAAAGCGTCTGCCTTTGGGTCAGGTCATGATCTCAGGGTCCTGGGATCGAGGCCCGCATCGGGCTTCCTGTTCGGCAAGGAGCCAGCTTCCTCCTCTCTCTCTCTGCCTACCTCTCAGCTTACTTGTGATGTCTCTCTCTCTCTCTGTGTCAAATAGATAAATAAAATAAAATTAAAAAAAGAAATAGGGAAGAGCGGGTTCCTTCAAGAGCTTGTGAGTGGGGGTTCTCTACCCCATCTCCGGTGGGCTGGAAGCCTAGGGCTCGGGCGGACAGGCTGTGCAGGGCTCCCAGGCCCTTGCCTTTCGGGCAAGACGTCTGAGGGCTTGGCAGTCCTGGGCTGCCCCTCCCCTGTGCCTTCCTGCTGCCAGTGCTGAGGCTCGGAGCGATGCTTCACCGGCTGCAGAGATGAAAGCCCCGTGTGAATAGGAGACAGAATGAGCCCTTCACGTGGCCGGCCAGCCGGAACAGAGGGCGACAGGCATCCAGACAGGACGGCTGGAGCTATCCGCTCCCCACCTGCCCCCAGGCATCCTCTTGGGCCCCCCAGGATCTCCCTCTGGTTTTCTAGGCCAGGGGTCCTGAGCTGCTGCTGAGAGAAACCGAGTCACAGGCATGGGGGCTGTCAGAGAACTGGTCGAGGTCTGGGGTTCACCCTCTCCCTGGGCCTCCTCTGATCCTCCCCCTCTCTTCTATTGGCCAGCTGGCCCCAGGCGCTCTGACCAGCGTTTTCTTTGATGAATAAAAATGGAGACAAATTAATTCTCCTTTGATCCATGAGGTCAGCTTGGCAGACAAGACCTTAAAAGCCCAGAGCTCAGGGGGAAGTGGGAGCTGTTGGTGGACTGGAAGATTGAGGACCCTGTAAAGGCTCAGTCCTCGTCCTGGCCCCCAGCCCAAGGCCATTCCCACCTGAACTCACATGGAGCTTCCCGGCTGGAATCTCCTCCCTCTTTCAGTTTTTCTACAACTTCCCACCCCATCTCAGGCTACACTTCCTCAGGAAGCCCTCCCTGATTGCCTCAGCCCACAGAACACACTTATACTCTCCTCAGGGGCCCCAGAGGACCCTGGCCAGTACCACTTGGTAGGAACCAGACATTGGTCACTGCTGGGTCACCCAGCTGGAGGGTGGGCTTGAACAGCGGGGATGGTGGGTTGTGGTGCTACTTTTCCCAGCAGCCCTGGCAGTCCATCAGTCCTGAATTCTTAGGGGATGACGAGGAAACAGAGCACCCCACATCGGGGTCACCCCTCTGGAGATGGTGGCCACCGATAGCAGCCCAGCTGCACACAACCCCACCTTCACACCCTTTTCCCCAGCCTACCCTCTCCAACCTGCAATTCCAGACCCTGCTCCAGAACAGTGTCCAGGATGCTGAGGCTCTGCTCTCCTGGAGCAGGAGCCAGGAGGGGGTCCAAGTGATCCGCCCCAGACAGTGAGATCTTCCACAAGAATTTCCGTGGGGCCCTGAGGAGCTACAACAGGCAGCAGTCTGTCGTAATTAGGCTCTGAGTGCTTCTGATTTCCCCTTGGCTCCAAGGAACTCAGTGAACACCGGCTGAATGATCTCTCAGCAGACTGGGACTGGCATCATCATCTCGCCTCCACGACCCACCGAGTGCCCCCCACCCCATCCTCCAGGGAGCCTGAGTTTACTGAGTCTGGAAACCAGACTGCCGTTCTGACCCACCCCTAGAAAGTTCTATGGACAGGGCAGGAGGCCGGGGTTCTGCTGCCAACTCATTGGCAAGTCTTTTCCCTTGATAGGTCTCAGTTTTTCCATCAGCGCAGTGGGGTATGCAAAACGTGCTGAGGCCTGCCCCGGGGCCTCCTGCATGGAATGCTCTGAGGGACACCAGGACGGTTGCCATGCCCCCAGATGCCTCCATTCCTGGCAAAAGCTTTGCCCCTGCCACATCTCTGAAAGGCAGTGTGTACGAAACTCCCAGACAGGTCGGGAAGGCTGGTTTGTACCAGAGAGGGAATTCTTCAGTGTCTGAGAGGTGGGCGCAGCCTGTGACAGCCCGGGGGATGTTCAAACAGCCAGGCAGCAACTGGAGCTGACCGGCTCCTTGGCAATCTCTCCCACCCCCCAGGTGGGCAAACTGAGGGGGCAAGAGGGAAGGGCCTTGCCCAACTTGGGCCTGTCGCGTAGGATATAGGGAGTCACTAGAATGTGGGCCGCAAGACAAAAACCAGTTACCATGGGGATCCCCAATCCTTTCCGGGAGCTGTGGGGGCATTGGCAGGTATCCCACTCCTACTGCTCCATTGTCCCTCCATCCCACCATCTGGCGGTGGGATACCAGAAAGCTGGACACTACAGTTCTTAGGATCTTCATTTCCCCACCTGAACTGGAACACCAGAGACCCCTCAGGCCATCCCCTGAGAGGATGCACTCTACCTATTGTGTGTATGGGGTAGGGGGAAGATTCCCTAATATTCCTGATCAGTGGCTCAAGAACTTGGCACTGATGGGTTCCCTGCCCAGATCTCCTCTATCCCTGAGGGTCCCCTGGAAAATGTCATCTCCCCCTCCAAGCTGTGATCCCTAAGTGTGCAGGAGAGCATTCAGGTCTCTAAGTGTTCTAACAGAGGTGAGTGGCTCCGAGAGCCTGGCCCAAGACAACCCCTTTCCTCTGCTCTTCCCAGCCTAACCCTGCTCTAGCAACATCCTGGCCTCAGAGCTCCCTCCAAGCAGAGAGAAACCTACTCTTGGAGGTCCTGAGGGCAGAAATGATTGCTCCCATTTTACAGGTGAGGAGACCGAGGCCCCAAAAGAGGCCTTGTGACGGGCACCCACACTGCTGGTCAGGCAGAGCTGGCTTGGCAGCTGGATCCCTCGTTCTTTCCCAGGGCCCTCCCCGTCACCCCTCCCGGTTCCACAGCCCCTCTTGGCTAGGCCTCAGAGCAGGCAGCTGGGCCTGGGGATGGGCAGGGAGCACCTTGGGAAGAGTGTGGGGCTGGGGAGCAGGTGTGGGGGAGGGCAGCAGGTGCAGGATAATGGGGCCACCAAGGGAGGCGCAGGGAGCAGGTGCTGCCACGGAGGGGGTGAGGTTGCCATTGTGCGCCTGGTTCTGGTGGGGCTGGGACAGGAGGGGGAATCCCTGTGAGCCCCTGGGCCACCCTGGCTTATGCTCAAAGGTCATCCAGATGCCTGGGCTCAGGCACACAGCCAAGCCCCTCCCCTGGGTCCCAGCAACCCTCCAGGTTGCCATGACAACCAGCACTTTCATCCCTGTCCCTTTGTCTGGTCACGGTCCAGCTTTTGTGATCAGTCATAATTAGCAGGGAGGGGGATGCACTCAGCAGGGGTGGAGCTCTCTGGAGGGCAGGTTAAAGAACACGAGACAGAAAGCTGGGGCTTTTCTGGCCACCAACCCCTCAAACTCCTCTCCTGGCCGCTGACCACACCCTCAGAGCTGGGCTGACAGGCCTGGGGGTGACCTGGGCCCCAGGTGCTCCTGTCCCCTCCCTCACCACTTTCCCATCTGTGCATGTAGCTATAAACCACCTGTTCCCCTGGTGCACCGTGGGGCATGGGAGGAGGGAGCCCAAAAGAGTACAGGCCAAACCTGAGTTAGTTTAACTCCCCTGTACAACTGGGGAAACTGAGGCACAGAGCAAAGTTGGGCCTTGGCCTGGATCAGGCCACAGTTAGCAAGACCTCCTGGGGGACCCAGGACCTCAAGGCAGGCCCCCAAATCAAACAAAACTGAGCCTCAGGAGGTTAGGTGGTCCCTCCTCTGACGTACCCCAGAGGGAGGAGTCTGGCCACCAGGATTTGGCAGGGGTGGGAGCCGTCTGTGGTGGCCCAGGTCCCACCTGCTATGTGACTTTCGGCAAGGCCCTTCTTCTCTTGGAGCCCCAGTCTATAAAAACAATGTGGGCCCATAATAAGAGCGAGCCCACCCTCCTGTAGTGGGAGCAAAAAGGAGTAAGTCCTATTCTGCACGAAGCCCACTCCTTGCCCAGCCCCCCAAATACCCCGCATCTTCTGCTCCCCCGGCACCACCCCTGGCACCCAGGACTTGGCCTCCCTGCAACCACCCTTCCTCACTGCTCTGGGCCTTTGCACTCTCGGTTCCTCCTCAGCGGTACTATCTTCCCTCAGACAAGAACCCAGACGTCCTGGGCCCCAGAGAGCTGGTGAGCACGACCACTGCAGCCTTAAATCTAAAGACAAGCCCTGATTGTCAACAGGGAACCACTCTGGGAGCCGAAGCCGAGAGCGCTGGGGCGGGGGCCAGCTGTGGACGCCGTTCCTGGAATGGGACAGCACGGAGGGAGGGTCACAAGATGGTGTTAGGGACTAGGCTACTGCACCTATGTGGAGTGAGCTGCTCTAGCGACACACACACACACACACGCGCCCTCCATGGGATCCAGGGCTCTGCAGGAACCTCAGGCCCAGGAGAGACCCGCTCCCCCAGGACAGCGCCACAGATAAGACGAGGCCCGGTGATGTGCCCCAGAGAGGCCTGCTGGCAGAACCCTCCTTCTCAGCCACCGCTGGTCCCCCTGAATGAGAGACTTGAGGAGAAGGGGACCAGGGAGGAGGGGCGGAGGCTGCTCCTGCTGTTGGAGTGAATACTGAGCAGAGAACTCACCCCAACCACTCGGCCATCTCAGGAAAATGTTACTTCCTCTTCCCCATGAACGTCTTCCTCTGGGACTAGCTCTGTGTCTGGGCTGCATGTGTGAGGGACACAGCAGAGCCTGCCACCTGAGGCCAACAGGGGACTTCTGGGGCTGAGGCTGAGGCTCCATCACCGGCGGCCCACCAGTGTCCGCCAGGCTGTGAGGGGTCAGTGACCCATTATCGGGGAATTAGCACGTGTCCTGAGGTTTCTGCACATCATGTCATTTTTTAAAAAGATTTTATTTATTTCTTGTCAGAGAGAGAGCACGAGTCAGGGTGGGAGAGGAGAGGGACCAGAAGAAGCAAACTCCTTGCTAAGCAGGGAGCCTGGCGCAGGGCTTGATCCCAGGACCTGAGCCGAAGCCAGACATTTAACCGACGGAGCCGCGCCAGGTGCCCTGCACATCACGTTGTCATTCCTCGCACCAGCTCTAGAAGGTGGTGACTGGTGTTGTTTCCCCTTCTACAGGCGGGGATACTAAAGCTCAGAGAGGTTAAGCTATCTTGGGAAAGGGGATCAGCAGAGCCCCTAGAGGGTGGGAAAGGGTCAGAGGCAAAGCTGAGGCCACCATTAGCTATAAGACTCTGCAAGGCTCAGGGTTTTTGAGCTCGGGGTAAAACTTTTTTTTTTCTTTTTTAAGGGACTCCGGGGTGGCTCAGCCAGTTAAGTGTCTGCCTTTGGCTCAGGTCACGATCCCAGGGTCCTGGGTTGGAGTCCACCATCAGGCTCCCTGCTCAGCAGGGAGGCTGCTTCTCCCTCTGCCTGCCACTCCCCCTGCTTGTGCTCACACACACACTCTCTCTGACAAATAAAATCTTTAAAAAAAAAACAAAACAACAAACATTTTTTTTAAGTAGGCTCCACACCCAGTGTGGAGCCCAACTTTGGGGCTTGAACTCAGAACCTTGAGATCAAGACCTGAGCAGAGATTAAGAGTCAGACGCTTAACTGATTGAGCCATTCAGGAGCCCCGGTCAAACACTTTTTATATGGCTGGAGCCAAGGGACCGGGTGCCCAGGTGGCAGGGAGCTCCCTGTCATGAGAGGCATACAGGAAGAAGCCGGATGGGGTAACTGTCACTGAGCATCAGGATGGAAATGGAGTGCCTGCTCAGAGCATGTCAGACCCTAAGGTGTCAATCCCAGCCGCCACCCCAGCCCTAGAGGGTGCAGACAAGGCAGCACGTCCCAGGTGGGGATCAAGGGACAGATAATTCTGTTCAGAATTATCCCCCTTGCCCCAACCCTAGGGATGGCTTCCACTTTGTTAGAAATTTCAGAGGACCAGGGCCAGGGCACAGATGGGGACACAAGGCAGGGAGAGAACACCCCCAATTTTGCATCCTAGGTACTTTGCTTGCCTCACTCTAGTCCCACCCCCATGGGGGTCTCAGAAGCCAACCCCACCCCCGAAGCCCCTCTCCTGAAGGCTGCAGGCTCTTCTTTCCCCACCCCCTTTCAGCCAACCAGTGCACCAAGTCCTGCCCCCCACTACCCCTAAACATCCCTCAAGTCCAGCCACTCTTCCCTGGCCTTAGACCCCGCAATGTCCCCCCTGGCCCCTCCCTGATCTGGCCCCTCATTCTCCACACTCCCTCTGACCAGAAGGAGGCCCTTCTAGTTCCCGGCACCCACCAGGTGCCTGACGCCCGTCACCGCAGCTCCCACAGCTCTCCTCTCAGGTCTGACAACGCTGTGTGGCCGGGACCATTAGTAGGTCTGCCTCCTCAGAGAGACCAGAGGAGCCACGGGGCAGGGTCCAACCTGCCTCAGCCAGCCTTGCGTCCCCAGCCCCGGGGCCTGGCACAGAGGAGAGGCCGAGTGAGCCGCAGCCAAATGGATGAGTGAATGAGATGGGACCACGGCTGCCAGGGCCGTCCTGCAGCTGGGGCAGGAAGTGGGTCTGGGGAGACATCTGGGCGGGAGACTGAAGGGGCCGGCAGGTCCCCTGCAGAGGCCCCAGACTTGCGCGCTTCAACTCCACCCCTGAACTGCAGACACAGTGATCTTAGAGGCACACGCCTGCAGGAGAAGGGAACCAGAGCGGGGATTCGGGCCAGATGGAGAAGTGACTTAGGTGGATTCCTACAGGTCCACCGCTGCCTCCATCCGTCCGAGGCACGCATTCCCCTTGGGCAAAGGCATGTGCTAGTCCTCCTGGGGACTGCGTGGGGCCTGAGGGAAAGCAAAGGAGCAGCCACAGTGGGCCCGCCTTACTGGGCCAGAGGGGAGGATGCCTGCTGGTGACTTTGTGCATCCCCCTCCCCCACCGCACTCCACCCCCAGCACCCCAGCCCTGGGCACCGCTGCAGAGAGGAGAGCTAGCAAGGTTGGCAGTGCAGGTTTCCCTGGGCCTGGCTGACCTTGAACCTGGGCCACTGCTCTCTGGGTGGTCCAGGCCTGCGTGGCTTCCCCCC
>LNAC01000008.1:1450285-1496406 GCA_002007465.1 Ailurus styani
GGAGGAAGCCATCGCCTCTGCCGCCACCATTACCGCCCGCCACCACCGCTGCTTCGAAAATGCAATTACAGCGAACAGCCGCCGCCGCACTTGAGCCTCGCCATCCACACCTGGAACTAATTAACTTAATTAGGCCTTAATGAGCTACACTGGTCGGAAGGCCTATTTTTACTTAATTATCCCCTAATGTGCTTGGCATGGAGGAGCGAGGGACCTGGAGGACGGCTTTGGCGGCGACAGCCACGTCCTCGCCCTGCAGAGGGGATACCCAGGAGTGATGCCCGCCTGCCACAAGTGTGCCCCACGGATCTGGGATTCTGGGCGTGGGAGTGAGGCAGGGGCCATGGGGCCACAGCTGCGGGGACAGCGCCCCTCCCCCCGCCCCATCACTCTGCCTGTCCTGCGTCAGCTGGGGCTGAAGGGAATTACTCTTCCAGCTGCCTCCAATGCGGAGGCCGCTGCCCAGAGCAGTCAGGGGCTTACCTGAGGACACACAGCTAACTCATGATGTTAGAGGGGGACGTAGTCCCAGACACTCCGAAGGAGCATTTTAAGCCATGATGGGGTCCTGTGAAGGTGGGCACAATGCCTGGTTACCTGGACAGTTGGCCTCCAGGGTTTCCATGGTAACACCTTCCTGCCCATTTGGGCCTTGGCTCAGGAAAACCAAGTTTGTGGAATCAGCTTGTTTTGCCGGTTTTGGGGGGGGGAGGTGGTCTTGGCTCATGGGGCTGACTTGGGGGGGGCATCGAGAGCAGGATCCTTCCCAACTGGCCTGTGCTTTGGCCCTTTTGGAGACCTCCAGATGACCGGCCCATTTGAGTCTCTGGGGTCCTAGAGCTGACCAGGAACCTTGGGTCTTGTGTCTCCGCTAAATATGGAGGCGCTCCCTTTCCTTTGCAGCAGCACTGTCTCTGGAACCCCAGACCGAAAACTGACAACTGTTTCCTTGGTGCCTCCAGCCCTCAGTCTCCCTGTCACCAGCCAGTTCTTCCCAGCATTCCCCTCTTCTGAAAATGGCCACACAGTTAGCTCATGTGCCCAAGCCAGGAACTAAATTGCTACCCTGACAACTGTCCCTCACACCCCACAGCCAACACTCAGGAGGAGTCCTGTTGGTCCGGTTTCCAAACAAAATCCCAGATGCGATCTCCCTACCACCTCCCAGCAAGCATCTTGGTCCTAGCTGTCATCCTCTCCCAGCTCTGCCCTGGTCTTCCAGCCTCCACACCACTACCACGGTGATTTTTTAAAAATCACTCCCCAGTTTAAAACACTTCAATGACTTCCTGTCACACACAGAATAAAATCCATGGGCCTCAGCCTGACCCGTAGAGGTCTGCCTGCCTCCCAGGCCTCATCCACCTCCTTTCTCCTCTTTTCTTGGCCCCAGTCATGTGAGCTGTCCTTCTGTGCCTCAGGGCCTTTGCACTTGCTGCTCCTTCTGCCCAGAATGCTCTTTCCCCAGTTTCTGGATCCCTCTGATCTTGGTTTAAATGTCACTGCAGCCTTCCCTGGCCCCACAGCCTAAAGTGTCCCCCAGCCCTGACACCTCACTCTGTTAGGATCTTCTGCACCACACCTGCACAACGCTGTTCTTGTTTTCCTTCTCTCACAACTAGATTACAGGTTCCATGAGGGCAAGGATTGCATCTGCCTTGGTCCCTACTGAATTCCCAACCTAGAATACCATATGCCTAACACATGAAAGGGATTTCTTGTTGAATGGGTGTCGAGGGAATGCCTTGACCCTCCCACAAACAGCCAGGGTATCCAGCCCCTTCCTTGAGCTCCCCAGAGCCCACCCAAATACCTCATGCCTGAAGAGGGCTTCCCTACATCCTACTCTGGCCTCCCAGTCTCTGCGCACACTGGTACCACTTGAAGTACATCCTCTGTGGACTGAAAGGCTGGCCTCCCCCAGGCCCAGCAGGTGCTACTTCTCCTGACCAGTAAGGGAGAAAGTCAGACCTCTCTACTTAGTGTGGCCCTTAGTCCTGGCTCTTCCTGGTGCTTATCTTCGCCTACCCTTTGGAGGACACTTCTTGCACGTGGGTCTGTCTGAACTCTGAGGTCGTGAGCCCCTGGAGACATTTATCCTCATCTCTGCCTGTCAATCACTTCCCATCTCTGCCTCCAGTAACCGGGCCCAAGGTGCCTGGCCCATAGTCAGCAGTTAGCAAACAAGTCAGCCTCACCTTGACCACATAGCTCTGGACTAGCTCAGATAAGAG
The DNA here is from genome assembly GCA_002007465.1 of Ailurus styani. Taxonomy (NCBI): domain Eukaryota; kingdom Metazoa; phylum Chordata; class Mammalia; order Carnivora; family Ailuridae; genus Ailurus; species Ailurus styani. The sequence continues at coordinate 1,452,520 of LNAC01000008.1, forward strand.
CAGAGTCCAGCCATCTGAAGTATGGCCTATAAGATGGGGCACCACTGGGTGGGAGAGTCTAGGATTGGCCCCCAGAGCCCGGCCCTCCCAGATAGGAGACAGAGATTCCCCAGTCCCCAAGGGCAGGGGGCCGAGCCTGGAACAGACAGAACTGCCAGTTAGAGCTGTCTCCCCAGGGGCCCTGACTGCCAGGCAGGGTTCAGGTGGGACATAAAGAGGAGGGACAGCTGTAATGACATAATTCAGAGGGAGGGTAAAATAGATGTCAAGGTGGGTCCTACCTCCTTGGGGGCTCCGGGCAGTCCCAGGATGTCTGAGACCATGGATCATAGACTCTTCCCTTTCACACAGGGAAACTGAGGCCTGAGAGAGAGGATAGCCCAGGTGACTCAGCCCGTCAGGGAGTAGGTTTGCTGAGGCCTGATTCAGGTTCTCACCGCAGCTCTTGGAGGTCCCAGAGCCTCCGTTTCCCCATTGGCACAACGTTGGCACTGCCTCTCATCTCCTCTCACTTCCCTGCTCCCACCACCTAGGAAAGCTGTGGATGGTCTTGGGAAGGTACGGGCCCTGCATCCATGCCTTGAGGAGGGGAGGGGAGGCAGGGGTCTGCAGACCCCCCAGTGATTCCCTGCCCCCTCCCAGGGAAAGGATCCTACAGGGCAGGAGACCTCCCTGAGGCTGAGGGTGATCTGCCTGGGCTCGAGAAGTCTCCAGCCACGTTGGGCTGCCTCTTAGGGTCAGCACTGCCATGACTGGCCTTACCACCTCCTTTGCTCTGAGCCTCAGTTTCCCTCCTAGTCCAGTGAAGGGAACAGTAGGCCCTCCAGTCTGTGGCCTTACAGGGCCACCATGAGCAGCCACCGGGCCAGTGGGTATGAGACAGTGGCTCTTGTGAGCAGCAAAGCCCTGAAGACAAGACAGATCTGGCTAACGGTGGCATCTCAGGCAGACAGCTGGGGGACGGAGGTGCCTGGAGTGCTCAGGCCCCCAATCTCAGTCACCCCTGCCCTGCCCTGGGGTTGTGGGGGTGGCAGCGTCCATAAGGGATGGGGGAGGCGGGGTCAGGGACTCCCTCAGCCCTGGAAACTGCCTTTCAGCTGACTCTCCTGTCCTGTGCCATTGGAGGCTGCCTGCTGTCACCCCACACACACAGTGGCTGCTGCCTGCCTCCCTCCCAAGCACAGGCAGCTGCTCTGGCCTCCATGCTGGAACCCAAATTGAATGAGCTTTTCCACAATGTCGCCTCCCGCTGACGGCTCCTAATTGCATGTTGAAGCCATGCGATGGAGCCCAACTTACACTAATTATGTCATTACCCTAATTAAGTAAATACTGTATGTGCTAATTGGCAGAAATCGCTTTGGGGGATGGGCCGGGGGGGGAGGAGGCCTATGTGCCCTGGGCTCTCACATGGGAGGGGTGGGGGGTAACTGATGCAGGGGATGCATTCGTCCCTCAGTTGTGCAGGTCCTGCAATCACCCAAGTGGGGTTTGGAGAGGACCCGCAGCCTCCACCCTGCACAGGCTCCCCCCTGCTCCGGGGGGGGAAGAAGCACAAGGTGCTGAATAGGTGGTCAGAGCCCCAAGCTGGAGGCCTGCCTTTGGCCGACAGGCTGGTGGTCTTGAACAAGCCTTTCTCCTTGCCCAACACCCTCCACCACCTCAGCCACCCCAGAGCCTGTGGACTCTCAGTCAATGGGCACAGGGGCATCAGAGAGACTCAGTGTCCTGGCAGGACTGAGCAAGCCACTGCCATCCGTCTATGGGACATCCGTTAGCTGACTGGCCTAGGGGAGCAGGAGGGAGAAAGGTTGATGGCAGAGCAAAGCCATAGCCCATCTAGCACCAGTGTGAACCAGCAAAGGAATAAACAAGCCTGGCATTCCCCAGAAGCCGTGCAAGGTGGGAAGATCCAAGGAAGTCTGGAGGGCTTCCTGGAGGAAGAAGACTTCATCTATAAGGGAGAGGAAATCTGGGCTTCAGAGCTCAGATCATCTTTTACTGTGTGATTTTTGTTTCCCAAATTTTTAAGTTCATTAGAATGACTCATTCGATACAGGAGGTTTTAGTTGTTTTTTTGTTTTTTGTTTTTTTTTTTAAGTAAACTCTACACCCAACGTGGGGCTAGAACTCATGACCCCAAGATCAAGAGTCACATTCCCTCCCAACTGAGCCAGCCAGGCACCACTCACCGTGTGATTTTTACATGACACACTTAACCATAACCTTTGGATGGAGGTGAGGAGGGATGAGAGAGAAGTCATCTGAAGGACAGCCTCCTGATGCAACTCCAACCATGTGAGAGCACTGGGGGAACAGAAGGAATGCCAGTCCTGTGTCAGGGACCAGGCGTGACCCCCAGTATGACCAGAGCCCCCATCCTGCCCTCCTCAAGCCAATCAGCATGGACCAGCTATCAAGGCGGGGCCCCATTCCTCCCTGTCTTGTCCCTCATAGGGTTGTGGGGAGGCCCCAGAGGCAAGAATTCAAGGCCTCAGTGCTGGGGCTGGGGTTGGGGCCGGGGCCTCCAGCGGCTGAGTCTTCTCCAGCCCGCTCAGGGCCCAGCAGGCCATCTCCCATCTGAGTGTGCCCAGCGGTCACAGCGTGGGCTTCCCTGCCCTTCTGGCTCCATCCTGCCTGCCCTCTGCCAGCTCCACAGCCCCACACCCGGCAACCACCACAGGCTTGGTCTGGTGGGCAAGAGCTCCCTAACCCCCAGGCTGGAGGAACAGAAAATGAGTCCTGTCCAGCCCCGCAGCCCAACTCTCAGGAAGCCTTGGTCAAGGGCCTCTAGTCTCCAGCCCCGAGCCTGCCTTCATTCATTCCATACAACATGGTCTGGGCGCCCTTCAGTTGACTCCAAGAGATAGAAACAGAGCAGGTAGGAAACCACGCTTTCAGCCGCATGCCTGCAACATACTCTCAAATAGCTCAGGAAAAAATGATGCATGACTCTCTCTCTCTCTCTCTCTCTCTCTCTCTCTCTCTCTCTCTCACTCTCGCTCTCACACACACACACACAGAGCCAATACATACAGCAAGTGAAGTAAAATAGTAACAAGAATTGAATATGGCCAAAGGGTATACGAGTATCTTAGACTATTCTTACTTTGACAACTTTTCTGTAAGTTTGAAATTATTTCTAAATAAAAAGTGGGGGCGCCTGGGTGGCTCAGTGGGTTAAAGCCTCTGCTTTCGGCTCAGGTCATGATCTCAGGGTCCTGGGATCGAGGCCCGCATCGGGGCTCCCTGCTCGGCGGGGAGCCTGCTTCCTCCTCTCTGCCTGCCTCTCTTCCTACTTGTGATCTCTTTCTCTGTGTCAAATAAATAAATAAGAAATAAAATCTTTAAAAATAAATAAATACATACATACATAAATACATAAATAAATAAAAAGTGGAAGGAGGGAAGAAAGGATGGAAGGGAGGGAGGGAGGGAGGAAAGAAAGGAAGGAGGTAGTTTCTTTCCTCTCTTGGGCTTCCAGGCTACTGGAAGGTGTAGTTAGACAAGTGGCAGCTGGGTTGATGTGGCCCTGCTTGGTGGGGCTGAGAGGGCTTCCCTGAGGAGGTGGTACCGGGTGGGGCTAGGCAGAAGCTAAGAGGCACCTAGCTCTTACCCTTTCCTTGCAGGGTGGGTAAGGCAGGGGGCTGAGTGTCTTCCCCTCTCCTTGTCACAGCTTCAGGCCAGCCCACGGCTCCCTCCCCTTCTGTTCTCCAGAGAATGTAGATGCTCTGGAATTTCTATGAGGAATCTTCAGTGGGACAAGGCGATCTTTCTTTGGTCAGAAGGCTTAGGAGGGCATTCAGTGCCTCTGGGCATGAGAGGAGACTGGACCAGCCCAGAGCACTGTGGTGTGGCCAGAGCACCAGAGAGGGAGGGGGCGACTCTGGGCAGGGCCACCCTGCCTCCCCTGCCCCAGCAGCCCTAACAGCACTAACACAGACTTGCCCCTGAGCAGCCCAAACCAACTTCCTGGGTGCCCGTGCCTGTCACAGCAGTTCTTAGATGCAGGAGGGAAGTGGCTCATTCGCCCATCCTGTATTAGGCAGGCCCAGAATTGTGGGGTGTGGGGACGGAGGCCTCTGCTGCCCGAGGGACTGTTGAGGGGCTGCAGCTCCGGACCCTTTTCCCACCCCCATCTCTGCCCTGTCCCCAGCTCCCCACTCCCTCATCTCCATCCCTCCCCTCCTCCCCCCTACCCCAGATGCTTTTCCCTAAAAGGGGACTTGCCCCACCCAGCTTTCAGGCCCAGCTTCAGACCCTATTGACCATCCCCTCCTCCAAAGACACAGTGACACTGGCATCCTGATACATGCGTGGTCAGTCCCTGCGGCCAGCGCGTTCGACCTCTCTCAGAAGGAAGGGGCCCTGCCCACTCTCACAGCCCATCCCCTCTCCCCTTGACCTCGGGGTGCCACTTCAGAGCCCGGACCGCCCCAGAATGGACCTGCCCTCCATCCAGGAGACTCTGTCCGGGACGCCGGGCACTGCGGCACCCGGAGGTCAGCAGGGGCCGATGCCTCCATTCGGACACCTTTGTTCTTCTCCCGCCTTTGTCCCCGGCCCCCGTGCTCCCAGCCAGCCCGCCCGCCAGCCCGGCCCCTTAGCCCTCGCCGGCGGCCCGCCTCTCCCTCCCCTTCCCCTTCGTGGCCTTTGCCCCCCCACCCAAGTGCCAGAGCGGGCCGAGGACGGGTGGGGCCCCCTGCCCACGGCGCCCGGCCCAGCCCCCAGCCCGCTGGCGGCCGCAGCCCTGCGCGGCCCCGGCTCCCTCTCCTGCCCACGCCCCTCGCCGTGCGGCCCCTCGAACAATCTCTCCCCTCCGTCCCCTCCCCACTTCCTCTCCCTTCGGCGCCGGCCCTTCAGTGCCGGGAGTCAGGCGTGATCTCCCTGCGCTCCCCTCCCTCCCGTCTCCTCCCTCGCCCTCTCCCGTCTCTCTTCCCCTCCAGCCTCCGCTCCTTCCCGCTCACTCACCCTCTCCCTCTCCCGCTGCCCCCCTCTCTCTCCCCCACCTCTTTGTTTCAGCGGAGCACTGGCTCCTCGGGACAGTTCCCACACTGCAGTGCCTCTGGTGCGGAGACAGCGCCACCGAGGTGAGCAGGGAGCCGGGACGCGGGGCGCGGCCGCCGGAGCCCTGGGGGGCGGGCAGGTGGGGACAGTGGCAGTCCGGCGCGGCGCCTCCCGGCCCGGGGCAGCGGGCGCAGCAGTCACCGTGCCCGCTGCCTCGGCGGTCAGCAGGAGCCGGGGCAGAGGGGCAGCCAGTTGGCCGCCTGGGGGGCAGAGCTGCCCGGCGCCTGGCTTCTGCGGGTGGTCTTGGGCTGACGGGGACCCTGGGGGTGGGGGCGGACAGGGTGGGCGGGGGCTGGCTGCCCGGAATAGCCACACCTGAAGGTCTGAGTGTATGCCCAGTCCTGGAGTCCACGGTGTTGAACCCTGCCGCTGGCAGGGCTGTGGCTGCGAGGTCGCCCGGTGGCAGCAGCGGCGCTGTCCACGGGGCTGTGACCCCTAAAGTGCCTGTCCCTGCTGGGGTTTGGGTGGCTTGTCAGGGATGTGCTGGGCTGTTCCCACTGCCCCGGTGGGGGGTGTGGGCAGAGGAGCGATCGGCACCCCCCCCACCCCTCCACCCACTGGCCATTTTCACCCCTAGCTCCTGACCGCCAGACCCACAGAGCCACATTTGGGGAGGGGCACTTCTCCCTCCGCCAGGGGTCTCTGACCAGCTCCCACAAAATAGGATCCCCAGGCCAGCTTTACGTACAGTAGCGAACATTAGGGATTCAGGCCAGAGCCCAGATGCTCCTGTGGTCAGCTCCCTGGGCTGGACAGGGAGGAACGCCGGGGTACAGGGGGAGGGAGAGAACAGGTGGAGACAGCCCTGGCGCCTGTATGAGGGCTACAGGTGCAGTTATTAGAGATGACCCAAGGCTACCAGAAGATCCAGAGACCCTGAAGCTGGGCCGGTGGGTGGGAGTGGATGGAAAGGGGCAGAAGCCAGTGCCGGGGCCCCACCCCCTTCTCAGCTGGAGCTGGGGATGGAGAGGCAGGGCTGCATGGGGACAGAGCGTGCTGCTCACACTTCTCTAGAGAAGCAAGCCGGGTGGCTCTGCTGGCTGCCAGAGGAGGGGCAGGAAAGGTTGGGAGTATGCAGACAGAGCCCATCGGGGAGCTCCCCAGTGGAGTGCATCTTGCGGGTACAGCCTCTGGCGAACTGGCCAGGGCAGGGCCAGGTCTTAGAGCTCCCTAAACCCCCAGGGAGCCATCCATGTACAAGGTCATGGCAGGTAGTGACCCCTAAGGCAGAGCTGCGGGGGGCATTTGTCCCCCTAGGACCTGGGCACTTGTTTGGGGGGCCCAACTCTCCCTCGCCCTCTTCCCTCACACAGCCTCCTCAACTGAGCAGGCAACAACCCCAGATGGAGCAACATGTCCAGGCCGAAGGGCAGCCCAAGCCAGGGCAAGTGGGAAAGGATAAGCCTCGGGACTGGCCCTAGTGGTGCCCCGGGAGCAGTTGACCCCCAGGCATCCCTGTCTCAGGGAAAAAGGCCACCCCTCCTGGCCTGGCCTCAGCTCAGCACAGCTCCATGACCCCACTGTCCTGCAGCAGCCTGCCTAGGCCATTGGCTATACCTTGAGAGGTGTGTCAGTAACCCCCCAGCCCTACATGACCCCTGTCCTCCCCTAGCACACTCCAAATTAACTCTGCTAGGGATTCCTAGCCTGCAGGCAAGCCAGTTCTCCCCCACCCCAGTCAGGGTCTCATCATGTCCCGCACACATGATCCAGATCCAGAGGGATCTCAGGTTGCCCTGTCCCTTTTTTTTTCTGAGACGGGAGAGGGCTCTCTCCCAGGGTGGGTCAACTTACTCCAGGTCTAGCTGACACCCAGCCCCCCACATTGGTTCTGTGACCTCTCAGGTCACCATGCACACCAGCGGCCATTTAAAACTCAAAGACCACCCCTTGGGAGGGCTACTCCGGTGCCAGAGGGCCTCAGTCAGTGAGCAACAAGACCTTGCTGGCTCTAACCTTGGCCCTGCCGGGAAGAAGGGGGCCTCCCTGCATGGAGAGCTCCCTGAGCTTCTCCTCGGAAGAGGCCAGCACCTCTCCCTTCTTTGCCTCCCTCCCGGAGCACACCCCCCTCCTTCCACAGAGCTTTCCTACCCAGATCCATCTACTGCTGACGCCTCCCCAGAGCGGTGAGCTGGATGGGATGTTGTCCCCATTAGACAGAAGGGAAAAGCAAGACCTGGAGAAAGGAAGGTGGCAAGGCCAGAATCTAGGGCCCGACTCCCACTGCAGAGCTCCTTCCAGGTCTTTTAACTGCCGTCCTTGTGAGAGCCTACATAAGGGCAGGGTGCCTATGCTCACCAAAGCCTCCACCAGGTGCCCAGCTGCTCTGCCTTCCAGATCCACAAGACCCTGAAGGCGCTGGGAGGGGTGTGTGAGCCAGGGCTTCTCACCTTGGTTCCAAAGTGGACACCTAAATGGTTGCCTGGACTGGCAGAAGGCTGCTGGGGTGAGGCTGCTGAGGGGCAGGCAGAGGGGAGCTGAGAGGGGTTCCCCAGCCTGGGATGCACCTCTCACCTGTGGGACCTCCTCCACCTCCTGGCATGTCCCCCTAGCATCCCCCATCCCTGCAGTAAAGAAGGCCTCAGCCTCCGAGTCCTGAAACAGCCTCCCGGTGCTGCTCCTTGCCAAAATCCCAGGAGGCTTGCCACCACCGTCCATGTGAAGTCTGACCCCCCCCCCCCAGCCAGGCACACAAAGCCCTTCGTGTGGGCCTCTGCCAGTCTTTACGGCTTCTTTGCCCAACTTGCTTTGCTGTATCTCCAGCAGGCTGACCACACCGAACTGCGTGTCCTCCCTGGGGGCGGAGCGGAGCACAGCTCAGATGCCAGGGCTGGACACACAGCTGCACACACACATTCCCAGGCACACGTATACAGACACAGACACACGCCTCTGTGTGGAAGCCTGTCACCCAACCGCATGTGGCTTTCTATCAAATCATACGTGCAATGGAACTGTGAAATCTAAGCCAGAAAGGGACTGATAAATCTGTTTTGTGGTTCCCAGAGAGGCCAGGCGAGGTCACGTCACCATCCCTAAGCCCTTGAGGGGCAGCAGGGAGGCAAGAGGGAATCCCTGACTCTGGTTGGGCTCTCTCTGGGCCCCAGGGTCTCTGAGCCCCACAGGGTGGGCAAGCAGGTCCCGACCTGGCTCTCCTTCTGGCTTTATGGCAGACTTGCTGGGCAGCCCCAGACAAGCCACCTTCCCTATTTCTGCAGCTACAGAATAAAGGGAATTGGATTAGCCGGTACCTAAGGGCTGTCCAGGCCTACTGCCCAGCTCTTTTTAGTTCATGCCAAGCACAGAGAACGGAAGGGCCTGTAAAGGTGGCAGCAGTGGGGGCAGGGGGCTGGGCACCCCGCATGGCAAAGCCTCCAGGTGGGCCCGGGAAAGCTTCAGGGAATGGAAATGAAGTGGGCGCAAGGGCAGGAGGAACCTGAGCCAGGAGAGACAGAAGCCAAGAGCCACAGGATGGGAACAATTATTATGACCCATAATTGAAATTTACGGAGCAAATAATAAGTCCTATTGAACACTCGCCATGCAGCGTTTATCTCTTATTTTTGTCTAGATTGAGGCCAAATATATCTGTTCTCATCTTGGGGATACCAAATGAGCAAAGCTGATGGGTTAGGCCCCATCCAGCTCCTGGCCTCCTAGCGCCCACAAACACAGGCATAGGACAAGGGCCAAAGCGCTAATCCTCACGATCCCAAGGGCAAGGACTGGAATGCAGAGGTTGTCAGAAGAGCAATAGGGCGCAGGCACCTCCACGTAGGGACCATACCCGCTAGACAATGACTCCGCAGTCAGTGGGAACTCCGTGCCAGGAGAGGAGGAAAGGAAGCAGTGCCCTGCATCCCAGAGAGGTGCCAACTCCCCTCTTCCCTAACCCTCCCTGACCTCCAGAGCCTGGCCTACATGACTCGCGTCACCTTGTCCCCAGGTCATAAACCATCCGCGAGCTGCGCTGTCCAGAGCCCAAGTGGGTAAAAAGGAGACACTTCCCAGGGGAAGGGTGTGCCAGCCCTGGCCCAGAGGCCCTCATGCCCTTGGAGAGGAGGGCACAGCCGGGGTGGAGGAGGGGGCCAGCAGGAGCAGCCCCAGGCCTCGCTGTTCTCTATGGCTTTTTATTCCTATGTGATTTTACTGCTCACTCATATAGGGATTGGAGCCGTGGCGTACGGCGGGGGCGGCCAACGGAGGGCTCGGATCCTGAGCAAGGGGGCCCAGAGAGAGGTAGGACAGCAGCCCTGCCCTCTCCCAGCACAGGCCACTAGCCTAGCCGAGGGAACCTTTTCTCTCTTCCCCACTGACGTCTTCCCTAGCCAATGATAAAGGGGCGGGGGCGGTGGGGGGGTGCTGCTGGACCCCCTCCGTCCTCTCAGCACTGGAGACTCCCAGTGCAAGACTGGCACCAGGAACTGTGCTGTGTCCCAAAGCAGCAGCTACAGAAACCGGGATGTTCAGCTTGAGGAAATGGGCCTGACACAAGGAAACAAGGTCCAGGATCCTGTGTGGCTCAGAATAGCCCCTGGATACAGAAAGGGCAGCTCACTGGTGTGGCCTGTCCCTGAGGGCTGTCCAAATACAGAAGGCGAGGTCAGCCTCAGTGGCTAGTGGCTCGCACCCAGCAAGGTGGGCAGCACAGCCTGGAGACCGCGACGGGGACACCACAAGGCAGCACAGTTGGACAGCCGGCCTGTCCCTCTCAGACCCCACAGGCTGCAGTCCTTTAGCCTGTCCACCCAGGGGTCCCTCCTGGCCCACACTGAGTGTGCCAGAAGCCAGGCTCACCCTTCCTAGGCTCCTGTTTCAGGCCCGAGTGTGGCCTGCAGAGAGGGGGATGGGGCACCCCTGCAGAGGCCTGGTGCTGGGGCTGCAGCCTGACCCCACTCCACTTCCCGGCAGCTCTGAGTCTTCGCTCTGAGGGAAAAAACATGGAGAACCCATAGTGTGGTTGTTTATTTGCAGTCCTTCTCGCTTCACCCCCCAGAAAAGACACTCATTAGCTTGGCAGAGGGGCTGCCCGCTGTGGGGGGAGGAGACCAGGAATAGCAAATGGGCCAAGGGGCTCATCCCAGTCCTCAGGGTTAGCTGCTGTCATGGCAGAGAGGAGGGGGAAGAGACGGCCCATCTGCCACACCGGCCAGGGGAACAGGCACAGAACAGAGGCCCAGGGTCAACCAAGCAGCTAGCGCCAAGGAGAGCAGGGGCCCTCAGGGCTGGTTAGGCCTTGGGGACCAACCCCAGTCTGCCCCAGGATGCTGCCCCGTGGGTCTCCTCTGTGCTCCTCAACCACGACCCCCGCCATCACCGCGGCCGCAGGAACAGGAGGTGGGCGTCCATGACATTGGTGCCAGTGAGCCCCGTGTACAGCAGGTGCGCCCCGCCACGGAAGCAGCGGAAGAAGGTATGTGAGTCATTGCGGGACAGGAAGGCGGACACGTCCAGGCCCTCTGCGGCAGCCTGGCTGGGAAGCTCAGGTATGACCCAGGCCCCGGCTGCCTCTGTGGGCCCATCCTGCCCGTCGGTGCCACCACTCAAAAACAGCACCTCCAGAGGCCCCAGTGGCCGTTGTCCCAGCTCTGCTCCGACACGCAGAGCCAGTTCCTGATTCCGGCCACCCTTTCCTGAGCCCTGCAACTGCACGGTGGGCTCGCCACCTGCCAGCAGGCAGACGGGGCCGCTGGCCCCCACCACGGCCTCCAGAGCCTCTGTCAGCTGCAGGTCTGGGAGCTGGAGCTCGGCTGCCAGCTCACGGAGCTGTTCCTCCTCCTCCACGGAGGCCCCAGTCCCAGGCAGGGTGAGGTGGGCTCCGGCCACTCGGGTGAGCAACCCGTAGAACCGGGCCACGCTGTTCACATCGCCCTGTATGGCCGTGCTCAGCACCACGGCCCGGTACCCCAGCGCCTCAGCCTGCCGCTGGGCCTCAGCCAGGGCCAGTGCATTAGAGCCGATGATCACATTGAGCACGTGACCACAGCTGTGTGGCCCATGAGGGTCAGAATCAGCCCGAGCCAACACAGTCTTCACGGAACGGGGCAGGGCGGCACGGAGGCCATAGTGATTGAGGATGTGCAGGCAGTCTTGCACGCTGTGGACGCTGGCCACGGTGGGGCCACTGGCGATCACCTCCACCGGGTCCCCCACCACGTCTGACAGAATCAGGCTCACCACCTGGGGAGGGGTGGCAGAGGCAAGGCTCAGACCCTCTGGTGCCTCACTGAGGACAAGCTGCCACCCATCCCCTGCCACGTATTCTAATCCCCTTCAGGGGGTCTGCAGAACATGTGGCCATCTGGACACCCCACTCCCATCCTCTCTGGGGCCCCTCCCAGCCTGCTCTGTGGACTCCCACACCAGGCTCCTGCCAATCTGTACACCAGTCCAGGCTTTCATCTCCCTGGCACATGTGGGTCTGGCTCCACCAGCCCAGGGCTGCCTAGGGTAGCAGGGACCCACGCACCTGGGCTGGGTAGGCGGCCTGAGCCAGCCCCCCACCCTTGAGCTGGGACAGGGCCTTCCGGATGGTGTTCAGCTCTTGGATGTTGGCTCCACGAGCTGCCAGCAGCTTGGTGAGTGTCTGCTTTTCTTCCAGTGTCACAGGTGGGATAGGGGCGGGGAGCAAGGCTGAGCCTCCACCTGCAGAGACAGTGAAGAAGTTGGGCAGAGGGGATAAGATTCCAAAGGAACCTCCCCACTTAGGAAAGCAGGCAAGCAGTACCCACGAGAGGGAAGGAGCTGGTGGAAAGGTGGGGTTACGGTGCCCCCGTGTGGACATGTAAGGAACATGCATACAATCATCACACCCTGGGCACCTGAGGCTGTGCAGCCCAGGTCTCAGCAGGCACTGGAAGAACTATTCCTTTAACGCTTGGAATAGGGGGTATACACCAGAAGGAGACAGCGAGAACAAGGATGGGCTCCATGGGAGCTAGAGACCCAGGTTCCAGCCCCAGATCACATTGGCACAGATGGCAGCAACAGCAGGGACATTTTACCCCTGCAACACCCTGAGTTACATGCTCCCTATATGCCCTCTCGCAATCACCAAACAAGGTCAGTCGGGGAAGGACCCCACAGCTCGAGGGAGGCAAGAGAACCTTCCCAGGGCCACCCAGAGGTCAGTCATCCAGGCTCCTTATTGCTTCCCTTGCTCTGTGACCCTGGGAGCTCAGACCAACCATCTCTCGCAGGCAGACCTGATATTTGCAACCTCCACCACCACCCCCTACACTGTCCTGAGCCCATCTGGCACCCACACCTGAGATGAGTACAACCAGAAGATGGTCAGCTGTGAGACCTTCAGCCAGCTGCCGGATGGCCAGTGCAGCCCGAAGTGCATCACGGTCTGGCAGGTTGTCCTCTGCACCCTCGAATACCTGGATACGGCTGTGTGGCTTCAGCAGCATCTCCCTGAAGAGAGAACAGACAGCAAGGGATGTGGTGGGCTCCTTTCTTCCCACCTGATTTCTCAGCTGCATGGGTGAAGAAGGCCAACTGACACCCATCCCAGAGCCAGTCCAGACCCAGAAGAAAAGGGATGCTGGTGACAGAGGGAGGCCTGATCCAGCGCTGAGTTTGGGCCTAGCTTCCCNCACCCCCCCCCCCCCCCCCGCTCCTTACTGCTTGCCAGCATGCTCCATAGCAGCACGAATCCCCTTGGGCACGCTGATCACACCCTGCACGAGATGCTGGCCCAGGAGCTCCTCAGCTGCAGCGGCCATGCCCAGCACAGCCTTGCCAAAGCCCACCAGGTAGAGGTTTTGCCGTAGCTGAAAGCTCCGGTCCCGCACCTTCAGCAGCCCGCTGCCGGAATCCAAGGACAGTGCCCGGTGCAGCATGGGGCCTGGAAGCACGGCCCCCACAGTGCTCTCAAAGAGCTGCTGTGCCTGCTCAGCCAGGGCCATGCCACTGGCCAGCCGGACCACCGGGCTCCCCGTGAGGAGCGGGCGCAAGGGGGCTCGGGCCACGCAGGGCAGAACCTGCAGGACCGCAGCCATGCCCCACGGCTCTCAGCACCACCGGGCACCCATGGCTGCCTGGGGGAAGAAAGCACCAGTGAGGCTGCTGCGAGACCAGAGACAGACCCCCCCGCCACAGCCACCTCTCTGAGGGCTCGGAGACGCTGGACCTCACAGCAGCTGCTGCAGTGGGCCATCCGCCAGTCCAAGACTTTCTGAGGCCCTCAGCTGCCGGATCTCATGCCAGTTCTCAGAGCCCAAGCCTGTCACCTACCATACCCTCCTCTTCTGCAGTCTATCCTCTGGCCTTCTGGCCACTCTGCCCTGGGTCCAAAGGATCTGTTAGCTGAGCCCTCCCCCTAGGCCACCAGCTCTGGCCGGAGAGTTAATCATTCACAGAGGGAGCAATTCCTATCTGTGGGCTCCTGCCCCACCCCTCTTCCATCCCCAGCACTTCTGAGCGTTCATCCAGAGGCAACACCCCTTTCTGGCACGCCGTCCTTGCCTCTTCACCACTTCTGTTGCCAAAAGGGTGCTGGCTGTCCCACCAACTGACCCCGAGCCTGATGACCTGCAGCCTGCTCTCTGTCATTAGCTCGCAGATCTGGGCCGGGGAGCCTGGGAAGGCTAGGTCTGTGTGGGGAGGCTGTAGGCTCACAGGAGCACTGACAGGCAGGCTGAGAGCTTATCCTCAGGACACACAGCCTGAGAAATCCCAGCACTCAAGGGCAGTCCAGCAAAACGTTCAGGTTCAAATGAGAAGTGGCAGCAAAGACTGGCTCATGCTGAAACCTTAGAGAAGTCCCTAGACACCACATTGAGGCCATGTCCATGTATCATGGGGCCCAAGCTGCAGGACAGAAAAGGGCACCCTTCCGCCTACTTGGCTGGCCAGACCCAGCCCTGCCAAGAACACGTCTTTCTCTCTGACATAACAAGTCTTGGGTCACACCACCCACAGGAGTGAGAGCCGAGTGTCTAGAGCAGGAAAGGCCAGGCTCCCACAGCTGAGGCCAAATAGTCTTTTTCCCCACTGGGCAAAGTAAAGGCGAAAGAAGCCTTGGGGTGAAGGTCAGGAGGCTGTAAAGGAGTTCAGGGACAATGAAGCCCCAAAGAGATCACCTCTAAAAAAGACATCTACTTTAACAATGCCCACCATAAATGCTGCCGGCTGACTGCAGCAGCAAGTGTGGACATCAGGGGAAGGAGGCTGGGAATCAGGCTCCAGCTCTACCACAGAGTCAGCTCCTTTTGTTCACTGGGCCTCATGTGCAAAATGAGCAGTGGGATGAAAGTAAGACTAAGGCTTTCCCCTTGACATCCTTGGCCTCTCCAAAGCTGCCCATGGTTAACACAGAAAGCCTGAACCCTCCACACTTTATCCCACACTCAAAAAACCTAACAACATGTAGCCCTCAGCCACTTCGCCTTTCCTGGAAGACCAATGCTGAACACAGGGAACACAGAGGGCGCTGCCATGGGGACTCAGGAAACGGGCTCAGCTTTTGCCAGGAAGCCCCTGGGACTGGCCTGGCCATTGGGCTAAGAACCAAAAGCGGCTTAGAATCTAGCAACAGCTTGACAGCCTGGGTGAACTTTGTACCTGTTTCACAGACGGCACAAGCCTAGAGAATCCCAGCCTTGCCACGGTATACCAGGGCCCAAGGGAGGGTGGGGGGTGAGGATGAGGGGTCTTCAAGGATAAGGTTGCCAGTTAAAATACAAGACGTCCGGTTAAAATTTGAACTTCAAATAAACGAGGAATTTTTAAAAATGTAAGTATGTTCCATACAATATTTGAGACACACCTACACTAAACAATTATTTGTTGCTTATCTGAAATTCAAATGTCAGATTTGCTAACGAGCCACCCTTTAACCAGGACAGCCTCCCAAACTAACTCCCAAGTACTCCAGAACCAAGCGCGGAAACCCCGAGAAGACCTCCTTGACTCCGCCCCAAGTGGGACTGGAGCCACTTCCGGCCTTCCCAAGCCTGCACATGCCCCGGAAGTAACGTCAGCCTCAGGCCTCTGCGAGGGAAGTGGCTGCCGCGCGATGTCCGGGGTGACCCAAGAAATAAGTGCCCTCCACCACTGTACCCGCCACTGCCCAGGCCATGGACTGCTTCCGTGGGCCCTCGTGCCGTGGACTTACCGCTCCACGGCTCGGGGCCGCGGCTTCCGGGACCGGAGGCCGGAAGTACCCACCGGTGGGCGGAGCGGAATCCGGAAGTGCGGGGTGGGAGGGGCGGGGTTGGGGTGCTGGCTGGAGCTGCGGTGGGACGCGGGGCGTGGGTAGCAGGAGTCGGGGCTGAGGGATTGGCTCTGTCCTGACCTCTGGCAGGCTTGGATGGAATCCTTTTCGGGCGTCATTGCCTTCATCTCTGCAATGGGGGCAACAATCCCTGACTCGCCGATTGCCGTAACCGTCCCCCCCTTTATCCCGTAGGATCCCATCAGTCAGCACTTGCCCCTACGTTAGGTTGCGCCTGTTAGGTGCCTGGCACTGGACTGAGCAAACAGGCTGAGAATTACTACTTCCCCACAACCCACCCCTTCTGGAGCCAGATTATCCTGGCTCTTCCCCACTGCTATAATCCCCCAACAACTTTGTGTTCGCCCCTCTCCCCGTTGGCCAACCTAGTAACAGCTTAGACTCGGAAAGTTCTGTTCCGTGATCCTTGAACACACAAGCTGTGTGTAAACGACAAATGACCCTGGGCCTCCCTGTCTCCGCTGTCAGCCTGTGTCCACCTCTGGGCCCTACTTGATGCCTTCCCATGTTCAAAAGACAAAACCTGACCAGACTCTAAAGACACAAAAGAGTGCACTTTTTTCTTTTTTTAACTGATGTTTTCTTGGGGAGAGAGGGGAGTTACATCACAAATCACACAGCAGACTTTTTAAAAATCTTAAAACATATCCATCCCCCCTTTTGCAATTGCCACATCTCTCTGTATCATCCTCTGCTCTCATGAACTCCTCCTGCCTCCTTCTTAACTGTTGGCCTGGATTTTTCTTTCCCTTTGTAATAGAGGACCTTTTATTCCCTATCATTCTCTCCCAAACTTCCCTACTCCATTGTCAAAACAAAGGCACTTTCAGGAGGCTCTGCCCTCTTAATTTTTTATTATATTTTTATTTTAAAATTTTATTTTAAATTTTTATTTTAAAATTTTTATTTTTATTTTTTTAAGATTTTTATTTATTTGACAGAGAGAGAGAGATCACAAGTAGGCAGAGAGGCAGGCAGAGAAAGAGAAGGAAGCAGGCTCCCCACTGAGCAGGGAGCCCGATGCGGGCCTCGATCCCAGGACCCTGAGATCATGACCTGAGCCTAAGGCAGAGGCTTTAACCCACTGAGCCACCCACATGCCCGCTCTTCCCTCTTTAGATGCGGGAAGATTGGGCGCCTGGGTGGCTCAGTGGGTTAAAGCCTCTGCTTTCGGCTCAGGTCATGATCTCGGGGTCCTGGGATCGAGGCCCGCATCGGGCTCCCTGCTCAGCGGGGAGCCTGCTTCCCCCTCTCTCTCTCTGCCTGCCTCTCTGCCTCCTTGTGATCTCTCTCCCTCTGTGAAATAAATAAATAAAATCTTTAGATGCGGGAAGATTGTAAATACTTGAAAGTGCAGTTTCTCCTTATAGTAATAATCTTTATCCATCATGAATTTATTCATTCCTCCACCATTCAACAGACATTTCCTGACCTATGGGTTAAATGCTATAGCTACTGGGATGAGTAAGAAGTGGTACTTTTTTTTTTATTATTTGACACAGAGAGAGAGAGCACAAGTAGGCAGAGAGGCAGGCAGAGAGACAAGGAGAGGAGGAAGCAGGCTCCCTGCTGAGCAGAGAGCCCAATGCGGGCCTCGATCCCAGGACGCTGAGATCATGACCTGAGCGGAAAGCAGAGGCTTTAACCCACTGAGCCACCCAGGCGCCCAGAAGTGGTACTTTCTGTTGGGAATTTTACTTTGCTTTTGTAATGACAGTCCCACAGTGCTGGAAGGAATGTGTATTTGAGGACCTCTTTCATTATTTACTGCTAGAGACACATGAACAGACACCACTTACTACGTCATTGCTATTCTGTCGGAGTGTAAGCAAGATTATACCCATTTTTGAAATCCCCCATCCCACCCCACAGCTACTCACAAGATGTATTTAACATCAGGTTTAGATGCCCACTGGACTGTGAGTTCTTAGAAGGTGATGACTTGGTCTAACTCATATTTGCATCTCTACTGCCTTGCATAGGACCAGACACTAATAAAAACGGGGATTATTTTTTCTTTTGTCCCCCCCCCCACTTTATTTCCTTCTTTTTTAAATGAATAAACTAGAGAACAGTGAAGTACTCGGCTGCAAAGTGCTGCAGACCCAAGGTGGAAAGAATTTCACAAAAGGAAAAGAGATGGTGGTGAGAAGTAGAAGCCTTCATGAAGCAGTGAGAAACAGGCTCATGAGACTGCATACACATACCTTGAGAGTAGGCATGAATAGGTCTATCATTTTTTTTTACGAAGTTAGCTATTTTATTATTTCTAAGATTATTTATTTATTTATTTGAGAGTTCGAGCGAGCAGGAGCAGAGGAAGGGGCAGATAGCAGACTCCCTGCTGAGTGTGGAGCCCAAAGCAGGGCTGCATCTCAGGACCCTCAGATCATGATTGGAGGGGAAGTCAGATGCTTAACTAACTGAGCCACCCAGGCACACGTCTATATTCTTTGAAAGTACATTTGGGCTAAATAAGTATCAGTGTCAAAAATGTAATGGGGGCGCCTGGGTGGCTCAGTGGGTTAAAGCCTCTGCTTTCGGCTCAGGTCATGATCTCAGGGTCCTGGGATCGAGGCCCGCATCGGGCTCTCTGCTCAGCAGGGAGCCTGCTTCCTCCTCTCCCTGTCTCTCGGCCTGCCTCTCTGCCTACTTGTAATCTCTCTCTCTGTGTCAAATAAATAAATAAAATCTTAAAAAAAAAAATGTAATGGGCGGGGCGCCTGGGTGGCTCAGTCGTTAAGCGTCTGCCTTTGGCTCCCGTCATGTTTGGGGCGGGGGGCCTCCTGGGATCAAGCCCACATGGAGCTCCCTGCTCTGAGGGAAAACCTGCTTCTCCCTCTCCCACTCACCCTGCTGGTGTTCCTTCTCTTGCTGTATCTCTCTCTGTCAAATAAATAAATAAAATCTTAAAAAAAAAAATGTGATGGGCGACTTCAGTCCCAGGAAATAACTGGCTGTGTAGACAAACATGATATAGGGTTGGGGCGCGTGGGTGGCTCAGTCAGTTGAGCATACAATTCTTGGCTTTGGCTCAGGTCATGATCTTATGGGTTGTGAGATCGAGCTCTGTGTAAGGTGTGTGCACGCTCTCGCTCGCTCTCGCTCTCAAAATAAATAAATCTTTTCAAAAAAGTGATATAGGGGAGGAAAAAAACTTTTCCCTCTATTCTCTGAGGTTCAGTGGCTGAGGCTCTGGGAAAAACTAAAATGAAGGAAGACAGATTAACAGGAGAAAAAGTTTATTTCATATGTATATGGGGGGCCCTGCAGAAATGAAGTAAAAACCCCAAAGAAGCCATTAGGCCTGAGAGCTTATATACAATTTTTAACAAAGAGCAATAAATTTGAGAGATGTGACAAGACAAAAGGAGTTCGAACTTCTTGGAGCAGTAAATTGTGGGAAAGTAAATATATGGGGGAAACTAATGGAAGATAAGGATTGCTATAGTAAGATTTGTTTGTACAGATTCTTCTTGGCCTTGGCTTTCCATCTTCTGGTACAGGCAGGACTCCTTTCTCATGGGAAATTTATGCCCTCCTTTTAGGTAGGAAGGCGGAGGGCAGGGAGCATTTTCTGCACCTATTCTCAAATGCCGTCAACTCAAAATAATCCTCATGCCAACGTGGCATATTTTGGGGTGGCGTATTCTGATCCCCTTCAAATGGACACGAGATATTCAGCCCAGAGTTGTTAGGAGTAGTATAAAGCAATCTAAAAACCCATTGATAAGAGAATTTATACAAATAAGTTATAGTACTTCTAAATGGACATTAAAAATGGTATTCTAATGTTACTAAGGCTTATATACATGTTACTTTTTGCAACATTCTCTTATGTTTAAAAAAAAAAACTATTGTGGGGCACCTGGGTGGCTCAGTGTGTTAAAGCCTCTGCCTTCAGCTCAGGTCATGATCTCAGGGTCCTGGGATCGAGGCCCGAATCGGGCTCCCTGCTCAGCAGGGAGCCTGCTTCCTTCTCTCTCTCTGCCTGCCTCTCTGCCTAGTTGTAAGCTCTCTGTCAAATAAATGAATAAATAAAATCTTAAAAAAAAAACTATTGAGAAGGCCATTTAAGGGGTTCCTGTCTGGCTTATTCGATAGAGCATGTGACTTTTGATCTTGGGGTTATGAGTTCAGGTCCCACACTGGGTGTAGAGCTTACTTTAAAAAAAAAAAAAAAGACCATTTAAGTCAAGTATAAGCCTTCCCCATTATTCAAGCAAGCCAAAGGAAAGAAGGCAATGTACTGGGGTACATTACTCATACGCTCTTGAGGGAGTGTTTGCTCAATTTATTGGTTCAGATTAAGCAAAGGAGGAGGTAACCCCTGGATGATGTTAGGTCATCAGTGACCAGGGGAGGCTGGTACTAATGGCACCCACCTCCACTAACAGTGCTGAATCTCAGGAGTTCAACATGGATAAAGTACTTGGTCCCTACAACTCTGAAATCACCCTCCCACCCCTGCACACAAGCTCAAGAGGTTCATTGGGGGTAGTGAATGGTACAAACTTGTGAGAACGGCGCTCAGTCTTGGGCTTTCCGACTTGGAACTTTGCTATAAATAAGTCCTGCTTGTCGAAGAAGCTGATTAAACGTGACTGCGGCCATCTGAGGTTTCAGATGCCCGAGGAGGTCTGGAGTGTTAGTGCTTGCTGTCAGCCCAGCAGAGCCATCAGCCATCCCCCTAAATTACCTGCTCCTCTAGCAGCATTCACCCTGCTGTCCTCCAACCTCAAACCATGGCAGTGGTTACTAGCACTATTTACCACCCAAGTCCAGTTCTCTCCCCCTCCAGCACTTCCCCCTTGCGCTTGAGAAGGGTCATTCAACTAGTTCCAGCCAATGAGTAGCAAGAAGTGGTGTGATTCATTTCAGGTCAATTAACTGCCCAAGTGAGGCCTTCCTGAGCATTTTTCCCTTGGACTTGGCAACTGACAACATTCAAGATGGTGCCTTCTTTGCCAACCTAAGACCTAAGTGACTGATGGGAAGAGCCACCCTGCCAACCTATTGAAAGTGGATAATAGGGGCACCTGGGTGGCTCAGTGGGTTAAAGCCTCTGCTTTCGGCTCAGGTCATGATCTCAGGGTTGTAGGATCGAAGCCTGCATCAGGCTCTCTGCTCCGTAGGGAGTCTGCTTCCTCCTCTCTCTCTACCTGCCTCTCTGCCTACTTGTGATCTCTCTCTGTCAAATAAAAAAATAAAATCTTTAAAAAAAGAAAGTGAACAATAAAACTTTGATGTTTAAAGCCACTAAGATGTGGGAAAACAAAACAAAACGAAAGCCACTGAGATGTGGGGGTTTGTGTTATTGCACCATAACCTTGCCTATGCTGGCTAATAGGCACACTTTACCCTGTTGCAACTGGGTTTCAGGTGCATCTTAGAATCTTGATCTACTCTTGATAGCATATCATCTGGAAAAAATTGGTCCTCACCAGCATTCATCCTGCTAGATGCACCAAGAGCTGAAGAACATCTTGCTGTGCATTCACAAACCCAGGAAGAGTCTTGCGCCCTAATCAATACTACAAGGCAAGAGCACAAAGCAGAAAGCAGTTTCCACTAAGAGAAGTTCTTTGCCTCTGTCTTGGGTTTCTGTGGCATGCAGATTTTCAGTCCATCAGTTCATGTGGTTTCCAGAGTCTGCATCCTTTATTGCGTTTCAGTTGTGACTGGACAAATATAAATGATAGCAAGAATTCAGGACCAGCAAGAAATGTAGGATGGATGTAGAACCAAACACAGTGAATAGGAACGTATTCAGTCTTTTCTCCAGTAAGATGCACTCAGTTTGGGGATTCAATCTGGAAAGTATTGTGAATATTATACTGCATCCACAAGAGAACCTGTAAAACGTTCTGCCACCTTAAAATCCACTGTTAAAATAAAGTCATGATTTTTTCATTTATTTATGCAAAACCTGAGATAAGTCAGAGGCTCTCCGTCCTCAGCTCCAACTGGAGGCAGCTGCCTCCTCCGGGAGGCCCTCATGTTGTCTCTGGGAGACGCAGAGCTCACATGTGAGGATGGGGTAGTGAAGGGCCACTGGGTGGGAGGGAGAGGGTCAGGAGGTGGGGAGGAGCCGAGCTGGCCTTAGTGAAGGCTGTGAAATGCCTCACAGCTATTTTTCTTGGAAGGAGGGGTGGGGGATCTGAACAATGCACCCTGAAGCAACTCCGCTGTGACTGATGAGGGGCTGCTAAAGTACTAGAGGTTGAATTACCAGAGTTTTTAAACCCTTTGAAATAGTTCTGTAGGCTTAGAGGCAGAGGCCCTGGGGCTCTAGGCAGTCCTTCCTGGATCTGGGCAGCCTAGGCTTATCTGGGAAGAACCCATCCCTTCCTTCCAGAACAAAAAGGCATTGTTTACTAACAATGGACTTTTAAAAATGTGAATGATTACCTACCCTTTGCCCTAGAAATGGGGCTGGAACTTTCCAGGCAAAAGCAGAGTGTGAATCCAGTCCCCACACTTATTGGCTATGTGGCTCTGGGAAAGTTACTTAACCTCTCAGAACCTCGGTCTTCATCATTAAAATGGGGTTAAAAGCATTAAATAAACAAATGTTTAAAGTGCATGCAGGGGGGCGCCCGGGTGGCTGATCTGTTAACCATCTGACTCTTGATCTCAGCTCAGGTCTTGATCTCAGGCACTGGGAGTTCAAGCCCCACTTTGGGCTTGGGGGCTCCATGCTGAGCGTGGTGCCTACTTTAAAAAATAAAATTAAAGTGTAAGGGGGCATCTGGGTGGCTCAGTCAGTTAAGTGTCTGCCTTGGGCTCAGGTCATGATCCCAGAGTCCTGGGATCAAGCCCCACATTGGGCTCCCTGCTCTGCAGGGAACCTGCTTCTTCTCCCCACTTATGCTCTCCAGCTCTGTCTCTCAAATAAATAAATGAAATCTTTAAAATAAAAAAATAAAGTATGTAGAAAGGCTCCAAGTTGTGGCTAGGCCAGCTTTGTGGGTGTGTGGCCTGTGCAATTCCCACAGGGAACCAAGGTCAGAAGGGTTCCGCACTTGAATATTGAATATTGTTGAATATTCTGCTGCTTTTGTCTTGCATTTGTTAAAGTTTTTGAGAAAGGGCCCATATTGATATTTTGTACCAGGCAGTGAAAATCATGTAGTCGGTCGTGCTACCAGGGGAAGATGCCCTCCTTTCAAATTTTCAAATCCCCCTGGTCCTGGAGCTCAGGATCTCTCTGAAGAATTCCAGTAAGTGGCCACATGTTAGGAGTGCCAGCGCTCCACACGGGGGGTCGGGGCGGGGAGCAGAGGTGGCACTGCACTTCCTGAGTAGCGCTGAGGCTGTCCTGAGAACGTCTGAGCCCCCCTGCTAGGACAGGTACATCCTGGCCACTTGGCCCAGGAGAGAGCTCTTTAAGCAAGAGACCTAGAAACCCTCGCCTGGGCTCACTCAGTAGCTGAGGGCCACACTTTGAGTCGTCCACAGGCTGATTCCTTGGGGGAACTGAATGCTGCCTGTAATTCAGGCGGGGTACAAGCCATATGAATTATATGAAATCAGCCCAGGGTTCCTTGTGGGGGCGGAATATAAAAGGTTCTAATCGTTTAAAATGCTTTTAAGTATATATTAATTTGATCAACGGGAGGAAAAAACAAAACACCAGTAGAAAACATGTTTCACTGAATGAAACCACTGCTGAGGTGCCTTTGATGCCACAGAAGAGGTTTATAACTTCCATTTGATGGGGGCGCCTGGGTGGCTCAGTGGGTTAAAGCTTCTGCCTTCGGCTTGGATCATGATCTCAGGGTCCTGGGATCAAACCCCCAGTCGGGCTCTCTGCTCAGTGGGGGGCCTGCTTCCCCCTCTCTCTCTGCCTGCCTCTCTGCCTACTTATGATCTCTCTCTCTGTCAAATAAATAAAATCTTTAAAAAAAAAAACTTCCATTTGATGTCAAGTGTTCTTCCACTCAGGGCCATCGTTATTTCCTCTTGGTGATAAGTGAAATGAAGCATTCATTTAGCGAATCAGGCAATTTGTCCAGTACGAAGTGGTTCTAGGCGAACCGAGTGTGACAGCCGAAACGTGCTGTACACAGAGTCACGGTGCGGCTGCAATTGTGCTCCAACATTCTGCTCTTCCTCTGTGGTGATTATGTTCACACACATGCACACCCTTCCCTGAGAAGAGTCACCCAACTCTAGGTATTGTGAGGGCTGGTTTTAAGAAGTTGGGGGGGGTAGGAAACACCACCCCTAAAGTGTGCCGCTTTGACCTGTCGATTGTTTTGAGCTGAAGGCAATTGAGACCTAGGCGACTCAGGAAAAGCTTCTCGCCTCTCCCTAAACTGCCTACAGAATTCAGAGAGGGGGCCTGTAACAGGAAGGGAGCTGTTACCAAAGGTAACTGTTTACATCAGAAAGACTTACCTGCCGGGCATGGCAAACATTGTTTACCAACCATTTGCTTTATCATCTCCTAGTGAATTGTCTTCCTCCCCCTTGAAGCCCCAGCTCCCTACCCTTTTCTCCTTAGCTCGGATGGTAAACAAACCTCAAAGGCCGGATCACCTGGCTGGCTCAGTCGGAAACCTGCGACTCCTATTCTTGGGATTGTGAGTTTGAGCCCCACGCTGGGAGTAGAGATTACTTTAAGTGACTAAATAAAGACTAAAAAAACAAAAACAAAACCCCCAAACCCTCAATTGTCTGACTGCCTGTAGGGGCCCGAGGGCAGGCTGCCCAAAATATGCCACTTGGACACACTGCTTATTTTAAATAAAAGTTATTGAAGAGACAACCTATGCAGTAAGGACACTCAGAGCTTCCTCCGTCCCCCTGAAAGCAGGAAATAAATCTCCCCCGTGAATGGCGCCCTCCCTGTACCAGGAGCTAAAGAGACATCCTTATCACTAGAGATGGGAAATTTAGAGCCCAGAAGGCTATATAAAGGATTTTTTTTTTTAAGATTTTATTTATTTATTTGACAGAGAGGGAGAGATCACAAGCAGGCAGAGAGGAAGGCAGAGAGAGAAGGGGAAGCAGGCTCCCCGCCGAGCAGAGAGCCCGATGCGGGACTCGATCCCAGGACCCTGAGATCATGACCTGAGCCGAAGGCAGAGGCTTTAACCCTCTGAGCCACTCAGGCGCCCCCAGAAGGCTATATAAACAGCTCCTGTTACTTTTTACGAATTTATGACCCCAGCCCAAATTCTGTTTAGAATTCCTTACTAATTGAAGCTCCCAAAGTGAAGTTTTCTTTGGTCTGTTAATTCCTTACAGATTTATTGTCTCTTTGTGTAAAAGGTATAAAAACTGCTCCTTATTTCTTGAGGTCTCCGTTCCATAACTGGGCCTCCATGCACATGTAATGAAACTCTGTTTTTTTCTTCCTGTTAATCTACCTCATGTCAATTTAATTCTTAGTTCAGCCGGAAGAGCTTGAGAAGACTTTTTCCGTTCCTTCTGTTGGCATAGTTGGCGGGGTACTTCAACTCACTGGACATCACTCACTCCAGATACTGCAACAGCTGAGAGATCCTTGGACATCTGACGTACAACTGGTCAAAGGTAAGATTTCTTACCTTGTCAGCCTCCTGGAGTCTCTGTCCTGTGGAGTCCAGTGGAGCCAGAGTGGGGAGAATCTTTTTTTTTTTTCTCTAAATACCAATTAGCAGGAGAAGATATTGTGGAACAAAATCCTTGGGCTTAGCAACTCTTGGTAAAAATTTGATTGAGTAGCCTTTGGTTACTGGTCTATTTTCTCCCAGAGATTATCTTTGTTTTCCTTTCTCTGTGTCTTTTGTGTTGTTTGTCATAAAAAGAAATTATACCACAGGGCAGACACAGACATAGGCCCAAGATGCTTGCTGTTCTAGCTGGCCTCAGAGAAGGGCATCTATTGAAACAAACTTGCTGTGGATCCTCTATGTAAAGACAGGATGAGGTTTTTCCTTTTGTTTTGTTCTGTGTCCTAAGAGCTTGACTTTGTGACCAGCGAGAACATTCTGTCTGGTCTCTGCCTTTGGGAGGGTATACTTACTAGAGTGCACTTTGGTGGCCAGAGACACGCAGTTACAAGTAGCCCTCTCGTTGGCCCATGACAGCTTGTAGGGGAATTTGTCATAAAAGGTCCCAAAGCATAGGGAGCCTCTGTTGTCTAACCTTCGTTGCTTGTCAGTGCTGGAAAAATTCTATTCCAGTAGCAACTGCCCAGTGTCACAGTTTAGTGGGTCTATGACTAGAGGCATCGCACAATTTCAAGGGAGACCAGAAACATCCTTACCTCCTGTGCAATGAAGGTCTTTGTTCTTAAACTAATTTTAGGAGTGAACTTCTGGATCATGGAGACTGCATCACCCATGCCCTCTCCGGACACCACTTGCACCTTCGGTTAAGCCATTTAAAAAAGGCTTATTGGTTTGAGTCACTATTAACGGATCCTATTCATCAATGGTGAGACGATAAATCCTTTAAATTGGCTATATTTGAAAAAAAAATCCTTTACAAAGAGAACTCTTGAGGTACCTGGGTGGCTTAGTCAATTAAGCTTCCAACTCTTGATCTCAGCTCAGATCTTGATCTCAGGGTCATCAGTTCAAGGCCTGTGTTGGACTCCATGCCAGGCGAAAAAAAGAACTCTCTCTTTAAAAAAGGGCAGGGGGTGGGGGTGCTGTGCCTAAGTGGCTCAGTGGGTTAAGCGGCTGCCTTAGGCTCAGGTCTTGATCCCAGGCTCCTTGCTCAGCAGGAGGCTGCCTCTCTGCTCATGCTCTCTCACTCACTTGCTCAATCTCTCAAATAAATAAATAAAATCTTAAAAAAAAAAAGAATTCTCAATTGTCTTATTAGAATAATGGTTAGCCTTAGGATTCCCCTGACAAAAATAAAATAAAATAAAATAAAATAAAATAAAATAAAATAAAAAATTAGACGGGACGCCTAAGTGGCTCAGTCGGTTAAGTGACTGCCTTCAGCTCAGGTCATGATCCCAGGGTTCTGGGATTGAACTCCACAGCAGGCTTCCTCCTCAGCAGGGAGTCTGCCTCTCCTCTTCCCCCTCCCCCTGCTCATGCTCTCTCTCACTCACTCTCTTTCAAATAAATAAAATCTTTAAAAAAAATAGACTTAAGACAAGTAAATGACTAAAACTAAGGTAAATTTACGTTCTTAAAATCCAGTCCTACCTGCCTATTTTAACTTCTCTTAACCTGCAGAGAGCATTCCAGCCTAATCTCTAGATTGAAAACATACAGGCTATTCTTGTAAATGCTGAAAGCCAGAAAGTGAATTTAGCAGAAGCACCTGGGACAGGCAGTAGGGCTCGCTTTGCTGTTACCAAGTCTGCCAGCTTCAGGCATTTCTATGCAATAACCTTCACAGATATATTGGACACCACCTCCCTACCCCCCGCGTCCCCCATTTCAAAGAATTCATATCCCTTGAACAGCAAATCTTTTAAATTAAAGCCCTTTTTCCTCCACTTTCAAAAGATCCTACCAAATTTAGAGAGGATTTAGAAAGATTAATTTCTCTTCACAGCCCCACTCACAGAGACCTTGACTAGCCGCTAAGGGGAGTTCTTCTGGCCCAAGATGATACTATGATTATTACACAGGTCACTGTGCCCCCTTGAAGAAACCCCCTTCACAGAAGAAACAGGTGACCACAATTTCTCCTAGGCCCTCCTACAAATGATCTGCAAAAGGGCAATATTCAGAGACAAATAAAAGCCTAGGTTAAACTGTTGTACTCAGTACTCAGAAAGAAGGCTTTTGTTAAAATGCTTTATGCAGACTGTACAAAGGCATAAATCTTTTGATTCCCATTTTATTTTTTTTTTAAAGATTTTATTTATTTATTTGACACAGAGAGAGAGATTACAAGTAGGCAGAGAGGCAGGGAGAAGAGGAAGCAGGCTCCCTGCTGAGCAGAGAGCCCGATGTGGGCCTCAATCCCAGGACCCTGAGATCATGACCTGAGCCGAAAGCAGAGGCTTTAACCCACTGAGCCACCCAGGCGCCCTGATTCCCATTTTAGATTTAAAAATCTCCATGATATAAAGAAACAAACTTAGTTAAAAGTTGGACCAATCCCTTGATATTCGGGCTGTAATCCAGTTCTTTGGAGAGTTAAAAACGTCTTTGTCTAACAAATATCTGTAAAACCAGACATTCAATCCTAAAAACAAGTCACAGCCAACCTTGTTTTATAAACCTCACCTATTTCTCTAAAAATTATGTTTATAGATACTATACTTTTTTTTTTTTTAAGTAGGCTCCTAGCCCAGTATGGGGCTTGAACCCACCCTGAGATCAAGAGTCACATGCTCTACCAACTGCGTCAGCCAGGTGCCCCTGTTTATAGATATTATAAAAGATCAAGATACTGGAGCAAAAGTGTCCTATACTTAGAAAACACCATTTACATTCTTTCTCTGCCCCTTAAAGTTATAAATTTTATGTTTTATTTTTTTAAAGATTTTATTTATTTATTTGACAGAGAGAGACAACACAAGCCTGGGGAGTGGGAGAGAGAGAAGCAGGCTTCCCGCCGAGCAAAGTGCTGGATTCCAGGACCCTGGGATCATGACCTGAGCTGAAGGCAGACGCTTAAAGACTGAGCCACCCAGGCACCCCTAAATCTTATGTCTTTTAAATGACATAGCCCACAACTGCCTGAGAAGAAAGGGGAAAAAGTAGGAAGGGAGGGTAGGCCTTTTAAAATACAAATTGCTAAAAGGGCTCTTTAAGACCCCACCTCTGATAACAGGCAGATTTGCTCCAAATGTGAGAAACTTTGTCCACTTCCGGATGGTCTTGCTAAAATTAATTTGTAAAAGAGCTCTATTTAGTTGGTTTGAAGGCAAGTGCTTGTAAAGACTGGACATTCTAAAATTCAGAAATCTAGAAACTAAACCGAATGTTTTTCAAGTTTATATGATCTGGGAAGATATTTGGTATTAAAACTAATTTAAAGTTGGTTTAATCAAGGTAGACAAGTCTTTAAAGTTATCAGCGTGAAAATTAAAACTCTTTTTTCTTTTAAGATTTTATTTACCTATTTGTCGGAGAGTGCGAGCACAAGCAGGGGGAGCAGCAGGTAGAAGGAGAACCAGGCTCTTCACTGAGCAGGGAGCCTGGAGCCTGATGCGAGACTCCATCCCAGGACCCTGGAATGATGATGACCTGAGGTGAAGGCAGACATTTAACTGACTGAGCCACTCAGGCTCTCCTGAAAATTAAAACTCTTATTCTGCCTATGTTTACTTAAAGTCAAGTAAGCTGATGGTATCTCTGTTACAAATTTTTTAAAATAATAGTGCTAGTTTGAAAGGATGACTAACTTTGAAGTCTCAAAGTTTTTATGGGTAGTCTAAGCATAATTGTCAAGAACAAGTAAATTAAATAGGTGTAAATAAGATAAAAAGGTTTTAGGTAAACTTTTTAAATAGTTTCTCCAAATCTTTTTGTAACCTGAAAGTTTAAAGTTTTGCTAAGTTAAATAGTTCATTTAATATCCAATAATTCATTTATTAATTTAAATTATTAATTTTATATTAAATTTAATCTCATTGCAATAATAAAATTATAAATACTGAGTATTGGGCATAGGTTTATCTACTTTTGTTTTATTACAAAGAAACTACAGATAAATTTGGGTCTGTTAGGAAACAGGTTTTGAGTTCTAATGAAAGACTGCACTATAAAGAAACATGTTTCGGGCGCCTGGGTGGCTCAGTGGGTTAAAGCCTCTGCCTTTGGCTCAGGTCATGATCTCAGGGTCCTGGGATGGAGGCCCGCATCAGACTCTCTGCTCAGCAGGGAGCCTGCTTCCTCTTCTCTGCCTGCCTCTCTGCCTACTTGTGATCTCTCTCTGTGTCAAATAAAAACAAAAATCTTTATTAAAAAAAATGAAACATGTTTCTAAATTATGAAATATATATTTTTTTAAGATTTTATTTATTTGACAGAGAAATAGCACAAGTAAGCAGAGCAGCAGGCAGAGGGAGAGAGAGAAGCAGGCGCTCTGCTGAGCCTGGAGCCCAATGCAGGGCTCGATCCCAGGACCCTGTAATCATGACCTGAGTTGCAGTCAGCCGCTTAACCGACTGAGCCACCCAGGCGCCCCTGAAATGTATTTTTTTTAAAGACTTTATTTATCTATTTTATTTGAGAAAAAGAGAGCATGCAAGGGGGGCAGGGGCAGAGGGAAAGGGAGAAAAACTCAAGCAGACACTGGGTTCAGCGTGGAGCCCCATGTGAGGCTCAATCTCATGACCCTGAGATCAAGACCTGAGCTGAAACCAAGAGTTGGAAGCTCAACCGACTGAGCCACCCAGGCATCCCAGAATTATGAAATGTATTCATAAATTTACCAATCTAAAGAATTCTAGTGTAACAGTTCACAATTGCTTACTTCTGAAGTTTTCACGAGAAATTGAGGTTTCTAAGAGTTAGGCATTCTAGGGCGCCTGGGTGGCTCAGTGGGTTAAAGCCTCTGCCTTCAGCTCAGGTCATGATCTCAGGATCCTGGGATCGAGGCCCGCATCGGGCTCCCTGCTCAGCGGGAAGCCTGCTTCCTCCTCTCTCTCTGCCTGCCTCTCTGCCTACTTGTGATCTGATCTCTCTCTCTGTGTCAAATAAATAAATAAAATCTTTAAAAAAAATAATAAGAGTTAGGTATTCTAATAAATATAGTAATTAAGACAACTCGAGGGCACCTGGGTGGCTCAGTGGGTTAAAGCCTCTGCCTTCAGCTCAGGTCATGATCTCAGGGTCCTGGGATGGAGGCCCGACTCCGGCTCCCTGCTCAGCAGGGAGCCTGCTTCCTCCTCTCTGCCTGCCTCTCTGCCTACTTGTGATCTCTCTCTCTCTCTCTCTCTCTCTCTCTCTCTGTGTCAGATAAATAAATAAAATCTTTAAAAAAAAAAAGACAACTTGAAAGAACGGAAACAACTCTATACAAGGAAAATAAGATACGTGCTTTTGGTAAGAAAAATATGTGAAGAATGGGAACACATTTTAATTGAGAGAAAAGAAAATAATTTTGTCCTAAAGTGAGGCTGGTTATATAAAGAAGAAAAACTTAGGACAAAATCTAAAAGTAAAAAGAAAGTTATACCAGCGTCTGGGTGGCTCAGTCAGTTAAGCACTGGCCTTCAGCTAAGGTCATGATCTCAGGGATCTCATGATCTCCTGGGATCAAGTCCCACATCCGGAATCCTTGCTCAGCAGGGGTCTGCTTCTCCCTCTCCCTCTGTGCTCACTCTCTCTCTCAAGTAAATAAATAAAATCTTTAAAAAGAAAAAAGAAAGTTGTAAAATATTTATGAAAAAAAAGACTCTTTGGAAAGAAACTTCTGTGGTCAGTAATGGCCACTTAGAATAAATGTATTTAAAATGAGTTTTAGGGGTGCCAGGCTGGCTCATTTGGAGGAATGTGTGACTCCTGAGCTCAGGATTGTAAATTTGAGCCCCACGTTGGGTATAGAGATTACTTAAAAATAAAAATCTTCTATTTTTTTTAAAGGTTTTTCTATTTATTTGTCAGAGAGAGAAGCCAGGGGAGCAGCAGGCAGAGGGAGAAGCAGGCTCGATGTAGGACTCAATCCCAGAACCCTGAGATCATGACCTGAGCTGAAGGCAGATGCTTAACTGACTAAACCACCCAAGTGTCCCCCCAAAAAAAAATATTTTGGAAAAAATATAAAGAAAAATAAAATGAGTTTTAATATCAAAAGTACATTGATACAAAATTAGAATTTGGCTTTTGTCCTTCTTAAATAAAAAATTTTCTTAGGCTCTTTTTTTTGTTTGTTTGTTTTTAAGTTTATTTGGCTAATCTCTACACGGGCTTGAACTCACAAACCTGAGATCAAGAGCCTTATGCTCTTCCGGCTGAACCAGCCAGGTTCCCATACTGGTTTGCTTTTTATAAGAAATTGTAAACAAAGTTTTTCTGTACCTTTAATGTAATATGCCTAAAAAACAAAATTTCTGTATTTTGTCTTTACCAGATCTTTGATTATTCAAAAACCCCTGAATCTTCTTAGTATTAAAAGAGCTAAGTTTGGGGCACATGGGTGGCTCAGTCAGTTAAGTGTCTGCCTTTGGCTGGGGTCATGACCCGAGGGTCCTGGGACTGAGCCCCACATCAAGTTCTCTGCTCAGTGGGGTCCTGCTTCTCCCTCTCCCTGCCGCTCTCCCTGCTTGTACTCTTTCCCTCCTCTCTGTCAAATAAATAAATAAAATCTTAAAAAAAAAACTTATAAAAAAGAGTTAAGCTCTATTCATAACTATGCAACCTTCTGTATTTATCTTTAAAATCTTCTACTGTCACTTTGGTTAAATAGATCAAATATTGTTTCATAATGATCTGTGATCCAGTTTAGCCAAATATTCGAACCTTGTGGTAATTTTTTGACAAACTTCCCAAAATTAAATTCTAAAATGAAGTCTTTTGACCATAATCTAGGTGTTCCAGAGAACTCTGGAGCATTTGAAAGATTTTGTGAGAGATTAAACTAATTAGGTTTATTTTATATGTTGAATTACCTGGGAAGCATTGTCGAGCTAGTGTTCTAAAATTTTATGAAACTCCTAGAAATTCGATGTGTTGTGGTATTTTATTATCTTGAAGTGTTGTATGTCACAGACATAACTGAATTTCCTTCTCAACTGCATTGTAATGAACTTTAATCAGATCTTTAACCATGGCCATTTTTAAGTCTTTTATCATTTAAAGAGTTATGCTTTTACTCAGACGCTTTTACTAAAGGTTCCTACAAATATGTTTGATCTTCAGAGATCCATGGAAAAGACTTATTGACAAAAATAGGTTTCTGATAACTCTAAGATCACAAAACTGCACTGGGTAAGAATTTCCAGAACTAGTGGAAGAAATGGATTCAAGCAGAACAAGAATTAATAACATGGGATTAAAGGAACTGAGGAGGATGATTGTATCTTTATGAAATTTTGTTTAAAACTTTGCTGATTTTTGGGCGCCTGGGTGGCTCAGTGGGTTAAAGCCTCTGCTTTCAGCTCAGGTCATGATCTCAGCATCCTGGGATCGAGGCCGCATCGGGCTCTCTGCTCAACAGGGAGCCTGCTTCCTCCTCTCTCTCTGCCTGCCTCTCTGCCTACTTGTAATCTCTCTCTCTCGCTCTGTGTCAAATAAATAAATAAAATCTTTAAAAAAAAAACTTTGCTGATTTTAAAATA
Organism: Ailurus styani; assembly: GCA_002007465.1. Lineage (NCBI taxonomy): Eukaryota > Metazoa > Chordata > Mammalia > Carnivora > Ailuridae > Ailurus > Ailurus styani. Next base: position 1,485,024 of record LNAC01000008.1, read on the forward strand.
ATTTTTTTATATATTTATTTATTTGAGAGCATGGCACAAGACCAGGGGGCAGGGGACTGGTGGGTAGGGGATGAGGGAAAGGAAGAGAGAGAATCCCAAGCAGACTCCAAGTTCAGTACAGAGCCCCACATGGGGGTTGATTCCATGACTCTGAGATCACCACCTGAGCTGAAACCAAGAGTTGGATGCCCAACTGACTGAGCCACCCAGGCGCCCCACATTGGTGATTTTTTTAAATGTTTTATTTTTCCAGGCTTAAGGAAACTTCCTCTTTGCTACCTGATTATAGCAATTTGATAAAATAGACCTTTGTGACCAAACTGAAACATTTTATTTTCTCCCTACTTGATCCCTCCAGAATTCAGAACTCTCAGTGAGAATTCTTGTATTTTCATGGCAATGTGTTTATTTGCCTAAGTTCAATGAGAATCTGTTCTCCTTGTAACAGGACACAATTGGAAGCATCAGCTATATTACCAAGGCTTTGGAATGTCTACTTGAGAGACATGAATGGACTCAGATATGACCAGATAGCTTTAAGGAACTAAGGTTGACTATATGGAGCTAATAAAGCCCCTTAGATAAACAGCCTGGTTCTTACTTCTGGGGTTCTTAGCAGCCTTTACCAGATGAATAAAGAAGGTCACTTCTGGCAGGTGCAGGAACTCAGGATATTTTGGGAACCAAAAAAGGGAGGAATTAACTCAGATCTCTAAGTATTGAAGCTAAAGTCTGATGCCAAATATTTGGCTTGGCTTCTGACCTCAAGAGGTTAAAAGTTCAACCTGGAGGGGCACCTGGCTGGTTGTCCATGGAGCATTTGACTCTTGATCTCAGCGTCACGACTTCAAGCCCCATGTTGGGCATAAAGCTTACTTAAAAATCATAAAGCTCAAAGATGCATTGAAAAAAAAAGTTCAATCTAGAAATTCCTTATTAGAAATTTCCAGGGGCCCCTGGGTGGCTAAGTCAGTTAAGCGTCTGCATTCAGCTCAGGTCATGGTCCTAAGCATCAGCAGGGAGTCTGCCACTCTCTCTCTCTTTCTTTCTCTCCCTCCCTCTCAAATAAATAAATTCTTTAAAAAAAAAATTCCAGGGACACCTGGGTGGCTCAGTTGTTAAGTGTCTGGCTTCAGCTCAGGTCATGATCCCAAGGTCCTGGGATCAAGCCCCAAGTCAGGCTCCTTGCTTGGCAGGCAACCTGCTTCTCCCTCTCCCACTCCCCCTGTTTGTGCTCCCTCTCTCGCTGTGTTTCTCTCTGTCAAATAAATAAAATCTTTTAAAAAATAAAAATAAAAAAATTCCAGAAAAGCAAGTTTAAAAGCCTATATGACCAATCACTATTCTTGCTACGATTAACAAAAAGAATTAGGCCAAGTTTATTTTTTTTTATTTTTTTTTTTTTTAAAGATTTTACTTTAAAAGCCTATATGACCAATCACTATTCTTGCTACAATTAACAAAAAGAATTAGGCCAAGTTTATTTTTTTTTATTTTTTTTTTTTTTAAAGATTTTACTTATTTATTTCACAGCGGGAGAGAGATCACAAGGAGGCAGAGAGGCAGGCAGAGAGAGACAGGGGGGGGGAAGCAGGCTCCCTGCCAAGCAGAGAGCCCGATGCGGGCCTCGATCCCAGGACCCTGAGATCATGACCTGGGCCGAAAGCAGAGGCTTTAACCCACTGAGCCACCCAGGCGCCCCAAGTTTATTTTTTTTTAAAGATTCTATTTATTTATTTGAGAGAGAGACAGATAGTGACAAAGATAGTGAGAGAGAGCACAAGCAGGGAGAAGCAGGCTCCCACTAAGTAGGGAGCCTGATATGGGACTCAATCCCAGGATACTGGGATCATGGCCTGAGCTGAAGGCAGATGCTTAATGCCTGAGCCACCCAAGTGCCCCAAGGCCAAGTTTTTTGAAACTAGACTTACTTTGCAAACAAATCAGTCTTAATTTGATGACGATCTTTGGTAAAAAAAAAAAAATATATATATATATATATATGATTTTAGAGAGCAAAATTATGTTCCAATAATACACCTGTGTAAATATTAGATTCTAATACAACTTATTATAAACTGGACTAGATCCTAACTTCTAGTTTCTTCAAAGGCCTGGCTACAAATCTCCAAACTAATGATTTTTTATTTTTTCCCATCCTTTGACTTGGAATCATTTGATAATTAACACTGCCCATTTTCCCGAAGCCCTGAAAACTAAATATAAACAACTTGATGTAAACTTCAGAGAAATCACCACAACAGCTCAAATATAGACAATCTTTATGCCTGTTCCTCTGGGGGCCACTCAAAGATCGCCAGAAACATTGGAACTACTAACCAGGAAGATCTGTCAGACTGCCACTCTTTGGTCTCTATCTGAAGATGCTTTGAGCCTGACATCTAGAAATCTTGACTGCCTGGCCTAAAAATTGAAAAACTGGCTTATAGTTTGATCTAATCATTAACCATTATTTTTCTTTTGTTCCTATAGGAATGCCTCTTATTTAATACCTTATCTGAATCATAGGACTAATTTTAAAGACACACCTGCATCATTACCTCCTGAAATGAGTTTAGCTGAGCTAACCTATTGTCAAGACTAAGAGACTGATTCAACCAGATGGAACAGTTTAGCAGCTCAACTTTGAATCTGTGAAATTTCCAGGGAAGTTTCAAAGGAGGGAACTGTAGGGGCCGAGGGCAGGCTGCCCAAAATATGCTACTTTGACATATTGCTTATTTTAAATAAAAGTTATTGAAGAAACAACATATGTAGGAAGGACACTCAGACCTCCCTCTGTCTTCCCTGAAAGCAGGAAATAAATCTCCCAGGTGAAAGGCACCCTATCTGTACCACAGCTAAAGAGACATCCTTATCACCAGAGATGGGAAATCTAGAGCCCACAAGGCTATATAAACAATACTTACTTTTTACTAATTTATGACCCCAGCCCAAATGCTGTTTAAAATTCCTTACTAACTGAAGCTCCCAAAGTGAACTTTTCTTTGGTCTCTCAATTCCTCACAGATTTATTCTCTTTGTGTAAAGTATAAAAACTGCCTGCCATGGTCATTTCTTGGTCTCATTTTCATAACTGGGCGTCTGTGCACATGTAATAAAACTTTGTTTTTTTCTCCTGTTAATCTGTCTCATGTCAACTTAATGCTTAGTCCAGCTGGAAGAGCTTGAGAGTAGAGAATTTTTCCTTCCCTTCATGCCTTTGAGTCTGTCCTTGTGGAGTTCCCAAACCTACATACATAATTAAATTTGTTTTTCTCCTGTTGACCTGTCTTATTTCAAAGATTTTATTTATTCACTTATTTGAGAGACAGAGAGACCACAAGCTTGGGTGCAAGTGAGGGGAGGGGAAGGGGGGAGGGGCAGAGGGGGAGGGAGAGGAAAAAGAGAGAGAGGGAGAGAATCCCAAGCAGACTCCACACTGAGCAGGGCTCAGTCTCACAACCCTGAGATCATGACCTGAGCCAAAACCAAGCTTAACTGACTGAGCCACTCAGGCGCCCCTTTCTTACTTCAATTTAATTATCAGACCAGCCAACAAACCTAGAAGGAAAGAAGGGAAAACTTTTCCTCCAAAACCATCTTAATCAAGCTCCAGGGAAGCCCCACAGGGCATTCTAGCTCAGAAATGTATCTCAAAGAATTGGAATTCATAAGGAGCCCTCAGTTTTAGAAGCTATATTATTTAGGAGAGGTTAAATTGTGTAGCATGACATTTAAAAATTTAATAAATGGGCCAATCCTAACCCAACTGTGGTACTAATTTCACAATATAGAAGTGTATTAAATTGTCATCACCTCATACATCTTACATAATGTTACATGTCAATGATATCTCAATACAGCTGGGGGAAAAACCTTTCCATGTAATAGGGAATAACTCTTATTTCCCATGACAAGTGATCTCAAGGTAGGATGGCTGTAGGGTCGGTGTACAGGTCACAAAGACCGGGGGTCTGTCCTAGAGCTCCCCTAAAAGTCACACTAAGTGGGTGGCTTAAAACAATAGGATTTTATTGTCTCAGTTCTGGAGGTCAGTAGTCCAAAGTCCAAAATCAAGTTGTTAGCAGAGTCCTGTTCCCTCTGAAACCCACAAGAGAGCCTCCCATCTCTACCTCCAATGTCACCTTGCTATCTTCCTTCTGTCTCTTAAGGACACCAGTCATATTGGATTTAGTTCCCACCCTACTCCAGTATGAGCTCACCTTTACTAATTACATCTATTATGAATCTATTTCCAAATTTGGTCACATTCTGAGGTCCTAGGGGTGAGGACTTCAATATACCTTTTGGGGGGACACAATTCAACCCATAACAGACCTTTCCCAGCTTTCTGCTCTGCCATTCTCATCCTGCTGGCTTGCCTTTAGGCTGCCTTCCTCAAGGTCAAATGTGGCTACAGCAGTCCCAGACATCATATCCAGCACAGCAGTGTCCACCAGATGAAGAGGGATCATCTCCTCCTTGTATCTCTTTTAGAAGCAAAGAAACCTTCCAAGATCCCTCCCGCAGGACACTTTCTCTCATTTCTCATTGGCAAAAATATCATCACACAGGTAAGCCTAACCCCATCACTGGGAAGGGAAACAAGACCACTCATCATGATTGGCTTAGATCAAAGGTTCACAAATTCAAATAAGTATCATGATCACCTGGAGGGCTTGTTGAAACAGATTGCTGGGCTCCATCCCCAGAGCTTCTGGTTCAGTAGGTCTGCGGTGAGTTCTGAGGATTTGGTTTTTAGACAAGTTCTCGGGCAAGGCTGCTGCTGCTGGTGTGGAGACCACACTTTGAGAACCAGTGGTTTAAACTAATCAGGATTAATCTCAGAGAACTGGGGTCAACTCTTGGAAAATGCATTGCTATCCAGAGGAGGGAGGAATACCTGAAAAAAAAAAAAAAGAATCAAGATTCCATCAGAAAAGAGCCAAAAGGAGGAAACTGGTAGGCAACCAAAGTAGAGCCTGCCATACAGTGGCCAAAGAGAAACTAGGAAGAGACCAGGAGTGTGTCCAGTCAGGTGAGAAGAGAACCAGAACAGAATGGTCAAGGGGGCCATGGAGAAGAGATTGGGGAGTGGTCAACACCATTAATGCCAAAGACAGGAAAAGGAGTGTAAGCACTGAAAAGTGACCAGTGGATTGGACCGCTAGAAGATCTCTGTTTATCTTAGCAAAAGCAGTTTTATTTTATTTTTTTTTTAAGATTTTATTTATTTATTTGACACAGAGAGAGAGATTACAAGTAGGCAGAGAGGCAGGCAGAGAGACAGGGAGAGGAGGAAGCAGGCTCCCCGCTGAGCAGAGAGCCCGATGCGGGCCTCGATCCCAGGACGCTGAGATCATGACCTGAGCCGAAAGCAGAGGCTTTAACCCACTGAGCCACCCAGGCGCCCAGCAGTTTTATTTTGAAGACAACACATAGGAACAGTTATATGAAATACAGAAATTAACTCCCTTGCACTGTTGGTGGGAATACAAAGTGGTGCAGCAACTGTGGAAAACAGTATGGAAGTTCTTCAAAAAGTTAAAATAGATCTACCCTATGTTCCAGCAATTGTACTACTAGGAACTTACTCAAAGGATACAAAAATACTAATTCAAAAGGATACACGTGCCTCCATGTTTGTGGCAGCATTATCTACAACAGTGAAAATATGAACAGCCCAAGTGTTCATCAACTGATGAATGAGTAAGGAAGAGGCGGTATATATAGACAATTAAAATGGAATATTAGTCATAAAAAAGAACAAAATCTTGCCTTTTGCAAGGACATGGATGAAACTAGAGAGTATATCATAAGTGACATGTTAGAGCAAGACAAATACTACATGATTTCACTCATAGGTGGAATTTAAGAAACAAAACAAATGATCCGGGCGCCTGGGTGGCTCAGTGGGTTAAAGCCTCTGCCTTAGGCTCAGGTCATGATCTCAGGGTCCTGGGATAGAGGCCCACAGCGGGCTCCCTGCTCAGCGGGGAGCCTGCTTCCTCCTCTCTCTCCGCCTGCCTCTCTGCCTGCTTGTGATCTGATCTCTCTCTCTGTGTCAAATAAATAAATAAAATCTTTAAAAAAAAAAAAAACCAAAACAACAACAACAAAAATGATCCTAGGGGGTAAAAAAAGAGAGAGGCAAACCAAGAAACAGACTTAACTACAGAGAACAAACTGATAGTTACCAGAGGGGAGATGGGTGGGGGGATGGGTTAATAGGTGATGGGGATTAAGAAGGGCAATTGTGATGACCATCAGCTATTGTAATGAAGTGTTGAATCACTATATTGCACACCCAAAACTAGTATTACAAGGTATGTTAACTCACTAGAATGTGAACAAAAACTTCTAAAATAAAATACTGTGAGTTCAAAAAAAGGTTAACTTTTATTTTTTTTTAAAGATTTTATTTATTTATTTGACAGACAGGGAGAGATCACAAGTAGGCAGAGAGGCAGGCAGAGAGAGAGGAGGAAGCAGGCTCCCTGCTGAGCAGAGAGTCTGATGCGGGCCTCGATCCCAGGACCCTGAGATCATGACCTGAGCTGAAGGCAGAGGCTTTAACCCACTGAGCCACCCAGGCGCCCAAAAAAATAAAACCTACTTTTAAATCCTAATAAAAATTTCTAGATGGAATTATCATTAAGGCTGATTTGTTTCATCATGATTATTTCACAAATTCAGCTTAACTGTTTAAGTACATAAATCCGGGGCGCCTGGGTGGCTCAGTTGGTTAAGCAGCTGCCTTCGGCTCAGAGCCCCGCATCGGGCTCCCAACTCAGTGGAGACCCTGCTTCTCCCTCTCCCTCTGCCTGCTGCTGTGCCTACTTGCGTGCTCTCTCTCTCTAATAAATAAATAAAATCTTTAAAATAATAAAGTACATAAATCCTCTCTCTTGGCCAAAACTTCTGATGGTCTTTTCCTCTTTCCTTAAAAGCCAAACCAATCAAAGTTTTGTTGTAATCAATCTGAAACAATCAGTTTACCTTTGTCTTTGTCTTCCATGACATGATATTATTTTCTGGTGAATTGAACTTGATATTATACATTTCTCTTTGACATTTTTGTTCTCTCCTCCCCCTTTTTTGTTTGCTTTCTTTTTACTTTGGCTCTAGAATGTACTTCTATTTGAGCCTCTTTTGAAATGAATTTTGAAATCAATTGGGCAAAATTAATTCAATTATTAAAGTAGCAGACATTTCCTTTTTCAGTTACTTTTGTCACATAGTCATGGCCAGTATCTAAATTTCCAGACAGAATCAGATACACGCATGTGAGGATTACTGGTCCATTATATTTTGTTGCAGACTCAAAATAATGAGGCACAATTAGAAACATTCAATGGTGGTATTACTGCTCTGAACATAACCTGAGCACATAATCCAAGTGGGTATTTCAGTTCCTTTGCAATGACTTTTCCATTGGGTGAACATCTGACAAATTCCTCTTTTTATGCAGGCTCCCATGGACCAGATGTTGGAGAAGATGGGGTATGCACAGGGGTCCAAAAGTCACATAATTTTTCATTGAATGTGTCGGGACAGGCAGTATACAGGACATTTCTGTATCTCCCTCTTAATTTTGACATGAACCTACAACTGCTTTAAAAAAATTAAGTCTGGGGCACCTGGGTGCTCAGTCTGTTAAGCAACCGACTCTTGATTTCAGCTCAGGTCATGGTCTCAGGACGGTGAGGTTGGAGAAGTCGAGCCCAACCTGGGGTGGAGTGCACGCTCAGCATGGAGTTGGCTTAAGATTCTCTCTCCCTCTCCCTTTGCCCTTCTACCTACTCTCAGTCTCTCTCTCTCCTTGGTCTTGCTATCTCCCTAAAATAAACAAACAAACAAACAAACAAATAAATAAATCTTTAAAAAATTAAGTCTTAGAAGAAAGTGAGAGAGAAAATGGAAAAAAGATAAACAGGCTAACTGAATATCTGAAATCCTTTGGCTAAATTCACTTATTCAATTAAAATTGAGCCAAGCGGGATGCCTGAGTGGCTCAGTTGGTTAAATGTCTGCCTTCAGCTCAGGTCATGATCCCAGGGTCCTGGGATCGAGTCCCGCATTGGGCTCCCTGCTCAGAGAGGAGCCTGCTTCTCCCTCTGCCTCTCTGCCTGCCTCTCCCCCCGCCTGTCTTCTCTCTCTCTCTCTCTGACAAATAAATAAAATCTTAAAAAAAAAATTGAGCCAGACGTTGGCTGGACCCTAGATAAAATGAGAAGCAAAATTACTTTACAAACACATGATGGAATAGTATGTAACCATTCAAAATGGTTATATAGTTCTGTACTTATTGACCTGGAAGATGTTCATAGCATTATATGAAAAGGGTAAGTTATAAATATTATATTATGAGCTCATTAAAAATACATTTCAGGGGAAAAGTCTGAAAAACTCTACATCAAGATGGTAAAATTTATGTTATATATATTTTACCCTAATAAAAACAAATGTAACAGTAGTTACTTCTGGATGCTATGGTTTTTTAACCACTAATTTGTATTTTTTTTGCAATGGGTGTGTATTTACTTGTATGAAAACTAAGTAAATAAATGAAATAATGATTTAAAAGAAAAGGAAAAATTAAAAAAAAGTCTGATGCTCTTCAAGAAGCCTGATGCAGGGCACCTGGGTGGCTCAGTGGGTTAAAGCCTCTGCTTTCGGCTCAGGTCATGATCTCAGGGTCCCGGGATCGAGGCCCGCATCGGGCTCTCTGCTCTGCAGGGAGCCTGCTTCCTCCTCTCTCTCTCTGCCTGCCTCTCTGCCTACTTGTGCTCTCTCTCTGTATCAATTAAATGGATAAAATCCTTAAAAAAAAATAAAAAACAAATAAAGATTTAAAAAAAAAAGAAGCCTGATGCACTTCTGACTGCAGCTTTCCCCTCTACCCATCCCCCACTGGAGCCAGCCTTTCTGGGTCACCTTTTAAAGTCCAGCCTTTAAGTCACTCACTGTTGGACTGGAAGCTAGGAGAGCCCCACTCTAACAGGGCAGGGAGCCAGACGGAGGAATGTGAAACAGGCTGAGCCATTTCAGGACACTCTTAAAGTATGAAAAAATGACTTTTTCCATCCCCAAAATAATTCAGGGACTCAAGTCTTGGGAGGAAACTTCAGTCTTTTTTTTTTTTTTTTTTTTTTTTAAGATTTTATTTATTTATTTCACAGAGGGAGAGAGATCACAAGGAGGCAGAGAGGCAGGCAGAGAGAAAGGGGGAAGCAGGCTCCCCGCTGAGCAGAGAGCCCGATGCGGGCCTCGATCCCAGGACCCTGAGATCATGACCTGAGCCGAAAGCAGAGGCTTTAACCCACTGAGCCACCCAGGCGCCCAGGAAACTTCAGTCTTAACAGTGAAATCTGGGAAAGGTACAGGAAGTACAAAACTCAAAAGATACCCTACAGAGATTTCTTTTAGCCGACAACATTCAGTTGTTTCGTAAGAGGGATAAAAAAAATGGTATTTCGTTGGGTACATACACTTCCCGAAAGTTCCAGGACATGGCACCAGATCTGTTCTTACTGCCATTTAACCATTCAAAGCCGACTCTAATAAAGCAGCATGAATTGCAGGGAAGTGAGTGCTTCAGGGCACAGAGGACTTTTCTTCCATTGCTTTGCAGTTTGGAAAATTGCCATCCATTCGGGTTTCACTCAAACAGCCTTTTGCCAGATCCCAGAACAAATTGTAGCCACAAGTTCTGCTCTTTGTCAGGAGGCAATTGCAGCCAGACATAGCCAGGATCTTGCACTCTCCCTTCAAAGAACAACTTCTCTGTATGTGTAGGGTTCCTGGCTCTCCTTTTGCCCAGGGACATCCCTTAGTTCTTTCTAGAAAGACTCGACTGTCCCAGGGTTTCTGTTTTGTTTTAACCATTGTCCAAGTTATTTCTGGGTCTCCTAATATCAGTGATTTTAATGCTTAAGCCTTTCCACTCCCGTTTTTCTTCCTCCTACAGCTGCTGCAGTTTAGTGAAGCAAAATAAAGAGGCCTGTCTCCATTGTTAGAGAGGCTAGGCAATTAATCTTTGAGGAGTTGCCTACAAGTTAGAGATCTACGAACTCTCTCATAGGTTGCACTGAGTTTGACCCCTTGCACAGAAAGTTAAAGCCAAGGTGCCCGGTACCTATTTTGTGATCGATATCACTTTCATTTGTTAGAGATCAACTTTCCTTCCTTTTAAGGCAAAGAATCCTTAAACCACTGAGACAATCCCATTGACTACAAAGAGGGTAAGGCAACTGTTTTATATTTTGAATGTGGTGGTGGTTGCACGACTGAATACGGTTGTCAAAACTTATAAAACTATCCATTTAAAAGGCCAGTTTTAACTGTACATAAATTATACCTCGATTAAGAACACCACCACCAATTTGGCTTACTAACATGAAAATGTGTAACATATAATACTGACCTAGGAAAAAAGATGATTGCACTTGAAGTTTATGTTGGTATGTGAAAAAGGAGGAGGAAATCCGGAGAACTTAAAGCCGTATTTTGTTGAATAAGAAGATAACTTTCCCTTTTAAAAAATTTCTTTGTAAAAAAAAAATTCTATGAGTGCTATGAGTTTTGAGGCTATAAATACATCTTAAAACTTAGTGTTCACAAAAATATGTCGAGCTGTACACTTAAAATTAGTTCATTTTATGCATTTCATGTTACGAGTCAATTAAAGTTTTTAAAGAAGGTTTAAAAGAAAACTGGGTAGTAGTCACAAGGGTATATAACCAAATGAAAAAAAACATTAAAATTTGTGTAGTCTACCGTATATTCTACCTCAAAAAAAAAATTCTGAAATTGAAACTATGCTGGTGCTGTGGTGCACGAGCAGTCAAAGCCCGCCAGCGATCGGTGCACTGACTCACCCCCAGAGCAAGCCTCCAGTGGCGCAGCTGACCCCCGCAGTACCTGCTCCCCGCGGCCTGCGGTAGGCGGGGAGCCTCTCGGGGGAACTGCGATCCTGCACAAAGGCTCACGGCTCCCCGGCACCGGCGGCCTTCGGGCCCACCCGGAAAGCCCGTGGACATGCCCGCCCCTCGGGGCCCCACTGCTGGTCAGAGAATCGCCGCCTCCGGCCACCCCGCCACTCCACTCCTGGGCGGCCGTATGACGTCATCGCCCCGCCGCCCCGCCTTGCGCCGCCGTTTCGCCCCGCCCCCTTTCCCGGCGTGCGCCGCGGTGAGGCTCCTCGCCCTCGGCTTCTGCCTGTCGTCCCAAGATGGCGGACACAATGAGCCGGCGCGGCGCCGGTTGGCCCTGAGGCGACTGTGAGGAGGAACGGTTCGCGAGTCCTCGCAGTCCGGGAGAAGAGCGTCGCACGTACAGGAGGAAGAAGGGGAGGAGGTGGCCCGACTGTCGGCCACCT
>LNAC01000008.1:1501508-1524803 GCA_002007465.1 Ailurus styani
ATTATTTTTAAAGATTTTATTTATTTATTTGACACACAGAGAGAGATTACAAGTAGGCAGAGAGGCAGGCAGAGAGACAGGGAGAGGAGGAAGCAGGCTCCCCGCTGAGCAGAGAGCCCGATGCGGGCCTCGATCCCAGGACGCTGAGATCATGACCTGAGCCGAAAGCAGAGGCTTTAACCCACTGAGCCACCCAGGCGCCCAAAAGTCAACTATTTTTGAGAGCAAGAACATGTGCCTGTGCAAGCATGTGCTCATTCACTACTTAACACAGAATAACCCCACAGCAGAACTCAGGATGGTGGACTCAGCAGGGTAGCCTTTGGGCTGATCTTAGCTGAGCTTTCAGTTGAAGGTGAGAAAGTGGAAAATTCAGTGCAGTGGAGTGAGAAGTTTTGTTTGGAAATAGGTTTTATGTATCGAAACTCTTGACCTCCCTGACATTAACAAAAATTGAAAGTGCAAATATTTGACTTCTTAAAACTGCCTGAGTAATCTGGTTGTTTAGCATCTAGGTTCCATTGAGAGGGAGAACTACTTTCTTTTGCAAAATTGGAACTCTTGGTAAACATTTGTACAGGATTTATGGAATTCTCTTATACCTAAATGTAGAACATGGTGAAGTTTTTGGTCAAAGATTTTGGTGAGATCTGTTTTAGCTTGATCTTTCATCTTCACGGTTCTACAGAGGGAAACACTGAAGGAACTTCAAATGGATTGGTAACCTCTAGCTTGGAAATATATGATTTTGCTTTAAAAAAGAAAAGAACCAATGACTAGTTTTTTTTCTAGGGAGAGTTAGCCTTGCCTTCCTTCTGTAAGGCTCAGTAAGTGCTTCGGACTTGCAAGATAGGGAGGATGGATAGCTTCTGCAACAGCAGGTTATATTAGGAAAGGCAGGCAGTTTTGCATCTGGTTTCAGTTTTGATAAATCATTTCTTCTTGAAAAAAATACTTTATTTCTAAATGAATGATTTAAGAAAAGTTCTGGCCTCATTAGTATGACGTATTCCCATATCCCTCTTTGTTTTAAGTTGTAACTTGTGTTTTTATGTGCCTTTCTTCCCAAATAGATGTATTCTTTCTTAAAACTAACTTCTGAACATTGTAGTAAAGACTCATTTGAGCCCTCAAATTTACTTCCACTTCCTAACCTCAGCATTTGGTGTTCAGAGGTGAAAGTCTGTTGCACTTGATTGATTCCATTTGTTTCCTCCCTTTTGGAAGAAATTCTGTTTCCCGTGTTAGAGTTTCCCAAGAATCCTCATCCTTGCCACATCATTCAGGTGCTTCTCTTTATGTGAAGATCCTAGGTTTTGGTGATGGAGGATTTTGATGGTTTTTCTTTCTCCATTTCCTCGTCAGACCAAAGAGAACCCTGTACAGTAAGAAATATGGTGTGGACCTCATCAGATATACCCATGCAGCAAACACAGTCGTGTACAGCTCTAACAAAATAGACGGTAAGCAAGCCTTCTTTTTAGGAAGTTATGGTCATGGTTTCTTTTGTTAAATAGTTCTTGGAATCTTTGTGACTACTTCTGCTTTGGTTAGAGTTACTTTAATTTAAATATTTTCCTATGATGTTCGCAGTGCCAACATTGTTATGACTCAAGGGATGCTAGAAGTAATCCACTAGTACTTTTGAAGGACTTGAAATGGACTATGAAAGGTCTCCGGATTAGAATAAAGAGTGGGTATAGGGAGTGATAAATTATATGTATAGTTTGTACTTCTTTAAACTTGAAAGAATACTTTTAGAATAAATACAAGGAAAAAATACTTGACATACAGCTTGTGGTAAATAACCACAAATGCTTGAAGTGTGGTAATTTAGGGACCTTAGAAGAGTTTCTGTTGTATGCCTGCCTTTATGGTCTGTGTCATAAAGGACAGTGTATTGACCTTAATTATCTTTGATTTCAGGGACTTTTTTAGATATGAATTTTGTCCCTTTTCACTTTTATTTAATTTTAAAGATTTTATTTTTAAGTAATCATGGCCACACCTAACGTGGGGCTTGAACTCATGACCCTGAGATCACAAGTTGTATGCTCTACTGACTGAGCCAACCAGGTGTGCCCTCCCCTTTTAATTTTTAAATAAAATTAATGTCTTTGAAGAGTAAAGAGTTATTTTTAGAAATGTATTTATTTTTTTAGAGAGCGAGATGGGCGTGGGGGGTGGGAGAGAGAGAGAGACTCTTCAGCAGGCTCCACATGCAGCACAGAGCCCAGTGTGGATCCAACTTGGGGCTCAATCTCAGGTCCCTGAGATTATGACCTGAGCTAAAATCAGGAGTTGGATGCGTAACTGACTGAGCCACCCAGGAGCCCCTGCAGTAAAGTAATTCTTTTCTAATGTCATCCAACAAAGATTGCTTAGGCTACTATTTTGGCTATGCCTATCTCAGGGCAGGTGGGCAGAAGTCTTTTTTTTTTTTTAATGAGACTTTTCTGCCTGTACTTGGTTTTTAGTAAGTATATCATTTCTACTTTTCATGCCTCTATTTCAGAAGTGGTTTTCTAAGTAAGCAGTGCAATTGGTGCTTTTGGACAAGAATATAAATCATTAGGATCCTGAGGAAACATATGTATGTGATCATCTGATTGACTGGTATACTTCTTCTGTTGGGGTATTTTTCTGGGTGAATAAATGAGAGGATTCTCCAAATACGGTGCAAAATGAGGCAAATGTGTGGCACTTGCAGCTTTGCTGCCAGGCCTCTGCTGTGAGGATGTTGCCTTTCCTGTCTCGAGTGCATCCCGAAGAGTTCCTCCAACGCTCCGTTTCCTTTTGCCTGATTCCAGGCTGAGGTAGTAGTTTGTACAGTTTGAGGGTCTATGATACCACCCGGTACAGGAGATAACTGTACAGGCCACTGCCTTGCCAGGAACAGCGCACCAGCTACTGAGTGGGGCGGAGAGGATGGCGACGCCCTGCTCATCTCTGGGAGAACAGGTAATGGGGAGGAAGTCTTTTCTCCTTAGGGCAGGTGAGTCTTTACTAGAAGTAGAACAACCAGGAAGACTTTGTAGTTGTCATTGTAGAACTTTGAAGATTTTCGAAGAAAACTATATTAGAATTCCGTTTTGGAATATACAAAGAGTGCGATTTTCCCTTTCCCAGGTCAGATGCCCTATTATTAGAAAGTACCCCTGTGAACCACTGAAATGACTTGGTGCTTTCAGCGTCTTTGTTTCTGTGTTCTGTTTGCCTCTAGAATGTTCTTTTTGTGCTTTCCTGTTTGTATTTTGGCACCATTTCTTATTGCCTCTTTCTCAACAATTGCTTCTTATTCCTTAGTCTTTTTGGGGACATAGCACCATCCGATTCTATTTTTTATGGCACTTCATTCCCTTCCCACCACCATTTTTTTTTTGTTTACCTTTTCAGATAGAATGCCTTGGTTTTTAAGAGTGTCTTTTTCTCCCTAAGTACAAGCCTCTGTGATTATTCCTTTCTTTGATATTGACAAAATCTCACTGCTATGACTTGTTAGTGTATTCACAAGTTTGATTTTTAAATGTTTTGAGATCTGTTTAACCCAATTTTCCTCATATGTTCTCTTGGTTATATTATTATTATTTTATTATTATTATTTTAACCGACTTCTTTGATGCACAAAGGACCAGTGGATAGTTGGTTAATTTAAAAAGTAGTAGGACATTACTTCTCTTTCCATTTGTTTAGTTTTTTTTAATGACATTTTATTAATGAGGTTTTTTTAAAGATTTTATTTATTTGAGAGAGAGAGAGAGAGCACAAGAAGGGGGTAAGGGGCAGAGGGAGAAGCAGACTCCCCACTGAGCAGGGAGCCCAATGTGGGACTCGATTCCGGGATCACAACCTGAGCCGAAGACAGACGCTCAACCAACTGAGCCACCCAGGTGCCCCTCCATTTGCTTAGTTTTGATGTAAATTGTATATCCAGTTAACATTTAGGTCAGGGTTGGATTGACACACTGTTGGAGAACTTTGGACAAAAATATTATGCCTGAGTACAGTCTGTCTGATCCTCAGTTTAGCGTGGCTACTTAATTCTTTGAGTCTATTTCTCACCAGCTAAATGTTTTCCTTTAAGGCTTCCCATTCTGTGGGCACTAAAATTTTTGTGCTTTGGGGGGTGGCGTGGGCAGGGTATTATTGCAGAAGAGGTTGCACTATAACTGTGCAGAAGCCAGAGGTGGTGGTAACGATGATTTTAAACATTGCTCTATATGACATCAACTTGAGAACTCTGCTTTTGAATTATGTGAAATCTGTTGTGCCCATTCTTCAGCTGTGGAGAGGAATTATTTAACCTTATTCACACCTTGCTTAAGTTATGAAAAACAGTGAATTCTTTGACCTTGTTTTTAAAATGAAAATAGAAAGTAATTCCTTTAAAAATAGTAGGATATCATCATGCCTTATTTGTCTTCTTACAGATACTATTCGTTACCTGTCCTTGCATGACAACAAATACATCAGATACTTTCCTGGACATAGCAAAAGGTAAGAACCAACTGTGAGAGAATTAGATAGTTCTTTTATCCCTGAGGTGATCTAGAGACTAGGAGAGTAGAGAGATTTTATTAGTGAACTGAAGCTAGTTCCTCACTGCTGTTTGGCATCCTTCTTAGTCTTCTCTTGTTAACCCTCCCTAAAACAGTCAACATTTGATTAACTGAGGTTGTAGAAGCAGGATCGAAACTTTGTAAAGAAACCAAGATCTCAGTTAAAACATAATTAGGAAAAAAGTGGATTAAAGATACTCAGTGGAAATGTAGGTAGTACAAATTATGTTCATCATTTAGGAACCCCAAACAATCAGATGTCCCTTAATGAAAGGACCATTTATATGTATGAGGCCTCTTCCAGTGTTGGTGGCCCCATTTGAGCAGGCCGCTGCTTTATATAAATACATTCCATGTGAAGATCTTAATGACGATGCAAAAATATCTTGAAAGTCCAAAAGCTTGTTTCCTTATTCTGCTTTGTAATGCATTTTGTTTTTCTCTGTCTCCTACCCCAGTTCCCCCAGTGTTTTTTTCCTTCAATTTTTCAAGTTTGGGTTGAATGTTGAACATTTTCCTTTGGATGATATTTAATCACTGATTATTTATTATTTATTTCCTCGTCCCTTGTTTGCAAATATATATTAACCTAATATGACTTGGAGTGGCACAGAACACTGACAGGAGGTGGACCAAGAGCGCCCTGTTTTCGGCTGCACTTCTGATTGGGCAGGGCAGATCTGTGTTGCTGAAGATGAAAGGTGGCAGTTGTTAGTTGCTGTGTAGTTCCAAACAAAGAATGGCTTGTGACAAGTAGATGTTTTTGCTTGTTTGTAGTCAAATTAATGTTCACAAATGTACTCTCTGTAATTATAAGTTGATTGCAGTTTAACATTTTTTCCAATCTTTCCGATTATCCATCCTCCTGATGTTCTGATTGTCAGATGTTTGTGCCTTTTTTGTTGTTTTGAGAAAATCAAGGCCTTCGCAAGTTCTTTTCAACTTCTGTCCCTTCTGTCTCTTTCTTGGAACCCTTTTCCTTAAAAAGAAATAGCCTTTCTTCCTTGACAGAACCATCCTCCTTCTTTGTGCTTGTTTCCATCTTCTTAACTAGACCTTTCCTTTCTGCCTACAAACTTACTTGGTCTTCCTTATTTTAAATTTATTTCTTGAACCTATCTCCCACTCCTTTTAACTGTCAAACATGAAAGAATAATCTGCATACTCCTGTCTCCACCTCCTCACACTCATTCACTGTTTAAGTCACTCAGTCCCAGAATCATTTGTGGAGCTTTTCCCAAGCCATTTTATTTTCCTTTTCCTGCTGCCTTCAGTTAAAATCTGCTGCCTTGGGGTTTGTTTTTTTTTTTTTTTTTTTTTGGGTTTTTTTTTTTTTTTTTTTTTTTTGGTGCTCAACTTCTCGGTAACTTTTTTTTTTTCCTTGGCAGGTTACTTTTCCCATCTTGGTTCTACTCTTGCTATTCTTGGCCTCTCTTCCTCCTTTTGGCTTTAAAATAAACAAGATTCTACCTTCGTTTTTCTTCCTCTCTTGATATTTTTTCAGATATCTCCATCACTAATTTCATTCACCTCTACTTGGATGGCTTCCTAAATCAGTATTTTTAGCTCATGTCTATCCTGATTTCCAGACTCAATTTCCACCTCCAGGTTTTATGTACATCTATGTAGGTGTTTGTTTCATGCCCCCACCTGACAGGTCCAGCATGCCATCCCTTGTCATTACATGCCTTGGGCCAGCTCCTCTCTGTTTGCCTCCTATTTCTTTATTACTGTCCCTTCTAATTATCCTCAGTCAGAGCCTCTGTTACCTGTTTGCTTTCTGTCCTGCTTTCACATCTAGTGAGCTGTTAATCCTATTGATTCTGCCTAGGTTTAACCTCATGTGTCACTTGGCTCTGTACTCTCTCCTTTCCTTCTGCCCCCAGCTCATGCCATGTCAAGTGAATTATTGGCAAATCCTAATAATCTCCCCATCATTCATCATCCTGCTTTAGCATCCTGTATTACAGCTCTGACCACTTCATATTCAGTGTCCGGAAGCTTTAGTGGTACTCCACATCTGTCTGCTCCTTCCCCCTTTAGTCAGGCTCACCTCCCTCAAGCTCTGACTCATTTTCCCAGCATTATCTCCTGGCCCTTGAGTTGAGGTGAACTCTGCGCTGCTTCCTGAATGTGGGCCTCATGCTTTCCTGTCTGGCACCTTTTTCATGAAGGCATCTCCCATTGAAATTCTGTCCACTTCATGTGCTGCTTCTTTCAGAAAGCCTTCTCTGTCCCGCTTTTGGAGTTCTCCGGACTAGACAGTTAAGCTTTCTTAGAGTTGAGATTTTGCTCCTCATTGCATTCCCTTTACCTCTCAGCATATATCCTTGTACCAAGATAGACTTCCTCTGAGCATTTGTCCTGAATACCATGGCATTAAAATTACATGTCCATATGCATTCTGCTCACGGTTTTATTACCACCTCAGCATTCCCAGGAAATTTTGGCTTACAGTATCTTTAAATGTTTAGGTTGAGGAACCTAGTAAGAATGTTAGTTGAGTATTATGGCAAGAAATTTTTCTTCAGGTAAAAACTTTAAGAAAAAAGTACATTTTCTCATTTTCTGTTCATGGCTTAAATTTTAATTCTTTCCCGTGGAACCAAAATTTCCTGAACCCCTTTCAGTGTCATCCAGAACTTGAACTTCCTCTATTTCTAGATTTAAAAAAAAAAATCCGGGCGCCTGGGTGGCTCAGTGGGTTAAAGCCGCTGCCTTCGGCTCAGGTCATGATCCCAGGGTCCTGGGATCGAGGCCCGCATCGGGCTCTCTGCTCTGCAGGGAGACTCCTTCCTCCTCTCTCCTCTCTCTCTGCCTGCCTCTCTGCCTACTTATGATCTCTCTCTCTGTGTCAAATGAATAAATAAAATCTTTANAGTGTCATCCAGAACTTGAACTTCCTCTATTTCTAGATTTAAAAAAAAAAATCCATTCATAAATGAACTGTGCAATTTGGTCATCTTTTTTACTTTAAACTTTTNTAAAAAAAAAATAAAAAATAAAAAACAATAAAAAAAAAACAATAAAAAAAAATCCATTCATAAATGAACTGTGCAATTTGGTCATCTTTTTTACTTTAAACTTTTGTCAAAATGAAATAGCACAACAGCGTTTCCTTTATAATCTTCATCTATGACACCAGGTCCTGTATCTATGAAGTGTTTTTACAGCCAAGCCTGAATGTGGACCTATTCTTCCATAATCCAGAAGGAAGTTCTCCAAATGCTTGTTTTTCACAAGGGCTTTCTCTATATGTGGTACTGACTATAGAATCATAGGTACTGTACAGGTCCTAGCTCCCCTCATTTGGGTCTGTGGTGTTCTCTGAGAGGCAGGTGAAGTAGAGCCACATGCTGTCCTTCCTTGCATGTCAGGCCCAAGTACTTGGGAAGTGGCCGTGTCTTCAGAGCAGGGTGTGCAGAGTGAGAACGTGAGCAGAGGGGACAGGAGAGCTCCAGGTGAGCCTGTGGAAGAAGTGTCTTTTAGTGATCGACTCTTAATGCGATAACCATAAGAGGGGACCAGTATCAGAAATACAGTTGCTATTAGCATAGGCCTGTGGCTTAGTAAGTGTGGTGGCCAGACCAACAGTCTCACCATCACCTAGAAGCTTGTTGGAAGTGCAGGTTCTCAGTCCTCACCACAGACCTACTGGATTAGAGGTCCTGGGAGTGGATCCCAATAATCTGCTTTTCAGTCCACCCTCCGGTGATGCTGATGGTACTCAGGTTTGAGACTGTTAGTGTAGTCCACAAAACTCTAGTTAAGGAATCATGAGGGGTTTTTTTTTTGTTTTGTCTTTTGATTGAGATACAGTTTAGTACCATAAATTCACCCTCTTAAAGTACACAGTTTAGGTTTTTAGTATATTTAGAGTTGGGCAACCATCACCACTAATCCAGAACATTTTCATCACTCCCAAATAGAAACCCTGCACCCCTTAGCAGTCACTCCGTATTCCCCCTCCTCCACGTTCCCAGCAACTACTAATCTGCTTTACCTCTACAGCTTTGCTTATTCTGGACATTTTGTGTAAATGAAATGAGATAACGTGTGGCCTTTTATGTCCAGTTCTTTGACTTAACCATGTTTCCAGGGTGCATACATGATGTAGCATGAATCTGCATTTCTTTTTATTATTGGCAAGTAATATTTCATTGTATGGCTATACCACATTTTGCTTATCCATTCACTAGTTGATGGGCATTTGGGTTGTTTCCACTTTTTGGCTAATACGAATAATGCTGTTGTGGACATACGTGTACATTTTTGTATAGACATACATTTTCATTTTTCTTGGGTATATACCTAGAAGTGCAGTTTCTGGGTCATATAGTAATTATCTGTCTTTAACTTTTTGAAGAACTGTAAAACCTAAAAAACAGCTGTACCATTTTACCTTCTAGTCAGCAATACATGAGGGTTCTAATTTCTCCATATCCTCACCAACACTTGTTATCTCTTTTGTAAAGTGGTATCTCCTTGTGGTTTGATTTACATTGGAATCTTACATTTTTATGCTGTAGTTTTAAGTTTCTCTTTTCATTGCTGTTAGTTTCATTCATAGGGCTTTTCATTATATTAGTTGCCTTTGGTTATTCCAGATTGCTTGTGTATGTATGTTTCTTAAAATGGCAGTTTTGGGAGAACAGGTGTATGTAGGTAGCCAAGTACCTGTGGTTTAGAGTTCACACCCAGTTTTTGCAAATATTTTCTTCAACTCCTATTTATCTTGATGCATTGCAGGGTGGTGGCCTTGTCCATGTCACCTGTGGATGACACTTTCATTTCTGGGTCTCTTGATAAGACCATTCGACTCTGGGATCTCCGGTCTCCTAACTGCCAGGTAATGGTACCTCACAGTTACACTTTGAGTGTTTTCTATGGTAGGCAATGTCGTCAGCTCTTCCTCTCAAATAAGGGAGAAGGTATTGGTTCCATTCTGAGATCCCAGAGTCTTTCTAAACTTTGGAGAAAATCTGTCTTCCTGGTAGGTAGTTGATAACTAAGCAAATACCCTAATCCAGTGCATATTGCATTATGCTCTGTGGCTTTTTGCTTTCAAGACTGTTTTCCTGAAACCTGTGAGCTATAGCTTTTATCCTCAAGGGACTTGTTTTTATTTGAGTTCAGTGTCTATAGAATTGTACAGTTAGGGTTGATGAAGCCAGTTGTGTGGAGATCTGTTTGTAAAAAGCCTCATTTTAGTTAGTTTTGTTTGCTTTTTCCATTCCCTAGGTAGGCAGATATCTATTTGTGTTCCTTAAGTTTTCATTGGAAAAAGTAAATTATATAGTGGTAGGATCCTGGGTTCATTAACTTTTTTTCTTATTTTTTCTTAGGGCCTCATGCATCTACAAGGCAAGCCAG
The DNA here is from genome assembly GCA_002007465.1 of Ailurus styani. Classification (NCBI taxonomy): domain Eukaryota; kingdom Metazoa; phylum Chordata; class Mammalia; order Carnivora; family Ailuridae; genus Ailurus; species Ailurus styani. The sequence continues at coordinate 1,511,441 of LNAC01000008.1, forward strand.
TTTGTTCCTTTGATCCAGAAGGGTTAATTTTTGCTGCAGGTGTCAATTCTGAAATGGTCAAACTTTATGACCTTCGCTCTTTTGATAAGGTAAAATTTTTGAGTCTTTGAGGTATTTTGGTATTATGGAAATATTGAAGGATAAGATGAGAGCCTTTTCCATGGTGGAGGAGATATGTGGTAGACATTAGAGAATGTCAGAACAATAGTTCTTGCTCTCCTTTCCTAGTCAAAAAGGAATCTAAAGGGACAGAATGAGAATTGGCTCTGGCAGGAGGAACACTGATGGGCCTTGGGCTGGGGTTGCTGTCTTTATCATTTCAGGGGCCATTTGCGACTTTTAAGATGCAGTACGATCGGACTTGTGAGTGGACAGGACTTAAGTTCAGCAATGATGGTAAACTCATCCTCATCTCCACCAATGGCAGCTTCATCCGTCTCATCGATGCATTCAAGGGAGTGGTGATGCACACCTTTGGGGTGAGCTAACAACCTTTGAGCATGGCTATTTCTGTGCTTCTGCCTCCTGCACTGAGAGTTATGCTAGCTGGCTGATGGAGACCAGCAGTTAAGTTATCCTGGAGTCACTGATGGAGGCATGGGCTTGCATTTTCATTCTGAACATGAACTTCTCTTGGATTCTGAGACACTCAATTTTCACATAGTGACCCAAGTTTGGAGTTTAGATACAAGATAATTTTTTTTTTTTTAAAGATTTCATTTATTTATTTGACAGAGCGATAGCGAGAGAGAATAAGCAGGGGGAGTGGGAGAGGGAGAAGCAGCCTTCCTGCTGAGCAAGGATCCCAGTGTGGGATTCAATCCCAGGACCCTGGGATCATGACCTGAGCTGAAGGGAGACGATTAACCAACTGAACCACCCAGGCGTCCCCAACATAATTCTTTTTTTTTTTTTTTTTTAAAGATTTTATTTATTTATTTGACAGAGAGGTAGAGAGCACAAGTAGGCAGAGCGGCAGGCAGAGGGAGAGGAAGAAGCAGGCTCTCTGCGGAGCAGGGAGCCCGATGCGGGACTCGATCCCAGGAGCCTGGGATCATGACCTGAGCCGAAGGCAGCGGCTTAACCGACTGAGCCACCCAGGCGCCCCCCAACATAATTCTTTTTTTTTTTTTAAAGATTTTATTTATTCATTTGACACAGAGAGAGAGATTACAAGTAGGCAGAGAGGCAGGCAGAGAGAGAGGAGAGAGGAGGAAGCAGGCTCCCTGCTGAGCAGAGAGCCCGATGTGGGCCTCGATCCCAGGACCCTGGGATCATGACCTGAGCCGAAGGCAGCGGCTTTAACCCACTGAGCCACCCAGGTGCCCCCCCCAACATAATTCTTAACCATAATAATTTTCTTGCCACTTTGAATATGGAGTTGGAGATGGGGTTGAATTGTAAAGGGTGGCAACCTTGTGTGGGACATTGGTGACACTCTGTGTGAAGAAGAGAGGGTTTCATGGAAAGGAAGGTGATGTGTGTGCTTGCTCAGTGTTTGCAGGCAATTATTGTATGATAACAGGGCTGTGATAAGAGAACTGTTCTTATTTTTAGGGTTATGCCAACAGCAAAGCTGTCACTCTGGAGGCCTCGTTTACTCCAGACTCCCAGTTCATTATGATCGGTGAGCTTTCTTTATGCCCCCTTGGGGTTTATTTCTCTGGTACTGTGCATTGATATATGTTATTTTTATTAGTTCCAACTAATTAAGATACTCTTTATTATCCTTTTGATAGACGTTCTCAGACTTCTGTATAGCATGTTATGCCAAAGGTGTAGTGCCTTTATCCTGATTTTGCAGTTCCTTGTGGGGAACTGGCATTAATGTTGGTCTTCCCTGGACCAGCATAAGAGTTAAACTGTATAGGCACAATCTTACTAGTAATTCTAACTTCCTCATTTAACTCTGCTTTCGGTTGTCAGTGACTCAATGTTGGTAGAGTGTGATGGTATTCAGCCCCCTTTTTACCTGAGAAAATTGAAGTTAGAGGGGAAGTGACTTGCTCAGAAACAAGTAACTAGAGTTAAGATCAGTTTCCAAAGTGTCCTTTCTTCACTGCCTCTCCTCCCTTAATTTCTGATTAGGGGCCAGGTCCTAAAGCTTGGCTTTTCTCCAGATATCAGTCTCTCTTTCCCACTTGTCATTGCATTGCACCTTGAGCTGTTGTATTTTCCCTTGTCATTCCCTTTAGGTTCAGAGGATGGCAAGATCCATGTCTGGAATGGAGAGAGTGGTATAAAAGTAGCTGTGTTGGATGGCAAACACACAGGCCCCATTACCTGTTTGCAGTTCAACCCCAAGTTCATGACCTTTGCCAGTGCATGTTCCAACATGGTATGTGAACATGGGAGATGTCTTCCACTAGGAGCCCTTTCTAGTTGGGGTGGTGGGTACTTCCGTGAGCTCAGCAAGCTGTGTTAAATAGGTATGTGACAAGCCTCCAGGTTCTTTTTTTTTTTTTTTTTTTAAGATTTTATTTATTTATTTGACACAGAGAGAGAGATTACAAGCAGGCAGAGAGGCAAGCAGAGAGAGAGGAAGAAGCAGGCTCCCTGCTGAGCAGAGAGCCCGATGCGGGCCTCCATCCCAGGACCCTGAGATCACGACCTGAGCCGAAGGCAGAGGCTTTAACCCAATGAGCCACCCAGGCGCCCAAGCCTCCAGGTTCTTGTTCCTCAGCTGGTGGCTTCTCTGATTCACCTATTATCAGATCTCTGGTTGGACTACTCTTTCACTTTTTTTTTTTTTTTTAAGATTTTTTTCATTTATTTTAGGGGTGGGTGGCAGAGGGAGAGAGAGAAGCAGACTCCTGCTGAACAGGGAGCCCAACTCAGGGCTTGATCTCAGGATCCTGAGATCACGACCTGAGCCGAAATCAAGAGTCGGACACTTATAGGCTCATCTTTCACTTTTACTCTTACCCTTCTTTTCCTGATCTGAGATCACCTCTGTGCTACTGGGAGATCTCAGGCTGGTTTTTGCTGTGGCCCCTGGGTTTATGCCCAAACTACTGGGGGCTATGCCTGGTAGTTTTTGGCCTTTTTTTTTCTTTTAGGATTTTATTTATTTGAGAAAAAGAGCTTATACACAAGTGAGGGGAGGGGCAGAAGAAGAGGGAGAGGCAGACTCCCCACTGAGCAGAGAGCTTGGTGTGGGGCTCAGTCTTGGGACCCCAGGATCATGATCTGAACGGAAGGCAGATGCTTAACTAAGCCACTCACACGTCCTGTTTTTATGGCCTTTTAAAATACTTTGAGTCAGCCTTTTGTGGCTGCAGTCTCTCAGTATGCCATTCCTTTCAGTTTATGCTGAGTTCCTCAGAAATTCATACAGTTGATCATAACTCACTACTTAGAATTTCCTCTAGGCCCCTGTCTGTCTCTTCGTAGGCAAGGCAGGCAGAACAAAGTAAAGTGTGTCTCAGTCTCAAGTTTGTTTTTGGCATCACTTTAATCTACCTGGGTATTTGAGAATGAGGGATTTCACTTCTAGCCTACTCAGAACACATTGCCCCCCTTGGCTCCATTTATTTATTTATTTTTTTCTAAGGAAACAGTGCCAGAAGAAAATGCAGCAAAACCATCCAGTTCAATTCCTCTCACTTTTTTACAGCTCAGGAAAGAGAGGGCCTTCCTGGGCCTTCCTTTTGGAGGTCACCTGGCAGATTAGCAATGAGTCCAGGTTACCCAGACACTCACCTCCGAGACGGCTTTCCTGATTTCCTTACCATTGGGTCACTGGAGTGGAAGGTAGACAGTGTTGGAGACAGACTAGTTTACTTTCACTTGGAGGGGTTATTTCTCCGTAGATTGCCAGAATTGATTGGTCATGAGGGAGGGCCACCAGCCGTGATTCCTCCACCATTGGGTTTGGGCAGCTTGATGCTGTGGAGAAGGGTAAGAAACCTCAGCAGTGAGGAGAGGGGATTGGGTTTTAAAAGCTGACTTCTGTTTCTCCTTCCAGGCCTTCTGGTTGCCCACCATTGATGACTGACCTAGGTGCTGCTTGACTGTTCGTGTACAGTGAGGGTGGCCGACAGGAAAGACTCAGAGGGGACTGAGATAATGGATTGGATCATTTGACTGGGCTGGAGAGCATCCTTCCACATGGCCTTCCCATGGATGTGCTGTACATCTGCTCAAAAGAAAAATAGTACTTTGCTGAGCTTCTTCAAAAAGACTCTCGGTGTGGCAGATTCTATCAGGACTTAGATTTTCCAGCTGTCACTGCACTGAGCTCCTCCAGAGTGACCAGATTCATGATTAGGGTATACTGGGGCCCTCAAGACGCCTTCAATTTTGAATGTATTTGCTGCTGAAGAGCCGGTGAAGTTAATTCTGCACATCCCTTCTCCCGCCCCCATAAATGCATGGGAAGCCACAGTTCTGGTTTTGAGATGCTAAGGGCAGCTCAGCACCCCTTGCCCTCACCCTGCATGTCTTGTTACTGGGTCTCCCTGTGTCATTGTGGCATTATTCCACAACCATCATGTTTCTTAGGTGCCAAACTTTTACAGAAATAAGTCTTCATATATCTTGGGGTAAGAAAGGGACAGATACAGAAGGAAGGACCTTGCTTGCCAGGAAGCCTTGTAAGTTAGTCCTGTGAGGGTGGGTGATCTGGGCATGCCTCAAGGCTCTGAGTGTTGGGTGGGAAATGGTCCAAGAGCCTGAAAGGGAGGGAAGTAGTGGTTGCAGGGAGTTCCTATGGCTGGGAGGTTTAGCGGTAGCCTGGTGTGATCCCCCGTCATCAAGACAAACCTGCGGTCTTTCTGGGTGCCTGCCAAGCTTGGTTTTGTACAAAAGCAAGGTGGGAGTCTATTTTTGTACATGAGATACATCACGCTTTCCTGTGGGCCAGTATTGTGGAGTGAGTCTGAGTTGTTTACACTGATGCCTTCCCTGCCCACCACAAATTGTACAGAGTCTCCAGATGATACCACCCCTTTCCCAGCTCCCAAGCAAGAGCTGGCTCTAGGCCTGTGTTATATGTTATATTTAGCCTTTTTATATATGACATGGGGTTTCTGTTGTTTGTATTTTAGCACAGTGTGTACACCTTCATTTAAATATATCCGTGGGTGCATACATATATATGTGTGTGTATGTATGCATATATATATATATGTATATAGAATATGTCATTGCTCAGAGTTCAGCAGAGGGAGGTGGGGTCCAACAGCCTGGGAGAAAGACTGCATCCTTGCTAATAGTGTTTGCCACAAGTGTTAGTGAGTCTTCTTTATTACCTATTTCCTTTGGGAGACAGAATGAAGCAAAGCTTCAAGTGTTTGCTGTTCCCATGGCAGCTAAACGAGGGTCTTGGGATAACTTCCCCTGTGTTCCTCAAGCCGCACTTTGGGGCCCTTTCTTCAGTATTAGCCCCCTTTTCGCTCGGTGATGCTCTGTCTGCGACTGTATGTGTGTGACAGTCATTCTTGCATGCCTTTTGTGTCTGGCTTCTGGTGTTTGGGGACAAGATGCTGGAACCAGAGCATTTTCAGTTTGTCAGAAGCTGCTTTTCCAATTATAGGTCATTCCTGTTTACCTGGTATGTCTGCTTGCTTCTTTTCCTTGCCTTCTCTTGGAAGGGGGAGAGGTCTTGATCAGGGTTGAGATGATCTAAGGCTGGCTCATGGCCTTTCCTTCCCCTGCACGGCCTTCTTAGAGCAAGACCAGTGGCATGTTATTTCACTAAGTTCCCAAATACGTAAGCAGGTCACACATTCCCTGCAGACACAGAAACTGGCTCAACAAGGTTATGACTTGCCCAAGAGTACATAGCTGCTAAGGGGAAGCAAGCCATTAACTGCCTTCGTTCAGCAGCAGGAATAGGCTGTGAATTGCTAGCAGTTAGTTTTGTTAGTGGTTACTTTTGACTTGTTCCTCGATCTTAAAGGGCAAGGGGCATACATCTTTCCAAAACGTAGACTGGAATCTGCAGCTTTTCTGTAGTGCCACCCACTATCTATAGCTCTGCCTTCTCAGAGTGGAGGGACTTTTAGAGACCAGATGATCTGAGCTATTACTGCCCACTCCTGGCTCTCCATGATAGAAAATTCATGGTAGGAGTAACTGTTCAGAGAGTGCTTGAGACTGTGGGTTTATAAGAAGGGCTGCATAATTCACATACCTGCAGCCACTTGCCTGTCATCAAGGGAGACAATTTCTATTGAGTTTCTGGTGTCCAGAGCTGAGGTACCCATCCTTTGAGATACGCACGGCACTGCCTCTCTTTCTAGGGACCTGTGGCTACAGAGCTAGCTCCTGAGTGTGCAAAGAAAGATAAGGCTGGAAGTGACTGGAGGCGATGTGGTAGGAATAAGGCAGAGTAAAGGGAGCAGAGGGGCTGGGACTGCAGGAGTGCTCTCAGTGGAGCCAGGGGTACCCTAGGTCTCTGGGATGGGAGGGGGCACACACCATACTCTCGAGAGTCCAGGCCAAAGCCACCAATTTGTATGTGACACCACTGCTCAACCACNGTTTTTTTTTTGGGTTTTTTTTTTTTTTTTTTAGTACTTTTGTTACTTTTTTTTTTTTTTTTAAGGGGGAAAAAACTTCCCTGCTGCAATCATAATTAATGCATTTGAAGAAATTTGGGGAATTTTAAAATGAATCAATTTGCCACCCAAATGCTACCACTGTTAATCTTTTGGTGTTAAATGTTCCTCTAGACATTTCTGTGCATAGATTTTTGGTGTGTTTACATAGTTGTTACTCTACTGTATATACAATTTTATGTCTCTTTTGTACTTAACATATAAACATTTTTTCCATGTTATCAGTCTTAAACAGAATTTTATGGCTGTAGCCTCTCTGTTGAGTTTCTATAGCATTGTTTGCCTCGTTCTTAGAGTTGGAGGGAGGGGCGGGGTGTCTCCTGTTAGTCTGCCTGACTCACCCTGGGACTCATGATAATGCTGTGTGGATGGATTGTTGGGCTCCCTGGGACTGTCCCCTGCCTGGTAACCAAGGCCTGGGGGCTGGTGGCAAGAACCCCTAGACCTGGACCTTAACTCGTAGCAGCCTGGGTCTCCTTGACCACAGACTCTAATAAGCAGCCACAGGGCCAGAAATGAGTGGGAAGAACCAACCTGAGCCAGCATTGAAGTAGCATTTCAGACTGCCTGGCATGTACCTCAGGCTGCCTTTCATCCCCCATTGTTACTTAATGCTTGATCAGATGGGCAGCCTCTAGCTGGAATAAAGTTTGTCTTGCTAGGCCCTGGCTTCTGTGGGGCAGGGAGAATGGGGCCTCTCCTTTGAGGCTCCTGCACTAGTTCTGGCAGAGGGCCTGGCCAATAGCTTGATAACCCCTTGCCTGGCTGGTTAGATGGTAACTCCTAGAACCTGTGCACTAACTCAGTATCCTCAGGGCTGCCTATCTCTTCTTGGCACCCTCTGAACCAGGGAAGACCTTGGGCTTGCCACTCTGCCCATGGTCATTGGAGGTTGGCTGAGGATTATGAAGAGCAGCGGAGGGAACATCCCAGCTTGTGAGTGATAGGCCACGCGTAGGTTCTGGCAGACTGTTCAAGGAGAAGGAGCCCCCCCCCCCCCCCCCCCCCCCCCCCCCCCNCCCCCCCCGCCATGGCCTGGTGAAGGCCTGCTGCAGCATGTGGCTCTGCTGAGACACATGAACACACAGGTCAGTGTGGCTGCCCTGCAGCCGCCACTCCCATCAGCTTGGCGTGCTTTCAGTCGAGAGACCTGCTGTGACCGCTCCCTGGGCTTCGGCCTTGTGTGAAGAGCAAGAGCAGGCAGTGGGCTGCCAGGGTGAGCTGCCTCAGCAGCTGATGTGGGGGAGAAGCAGGCGCAGGGTGCTGCCCACACTGCTAGGGGGCGGTTGCTGGAGACAGAGGAAGTAAAACTGCAGGCTGGTAATGCACTCCTGCGTTGGCTAGCTGCCGAACTGCAGCAGCCCTGGAGAGGCTGCCCGTGCTTCAGGGCCCCCCCCACCACCGGGGTGTCAGGACCTAGCTGTGGACAGATGGAGGCCCAGAAGTGCTGGGCTGTGGGAGAGGACTGTGAAAAATTAGAAATTTGGTAGTTTTCCTTATCCTTTCCCTAGAGGATGTATAGGAAATGGAGTCTAAAATGAGTTAATGAGGGGGTGCCTGGCTGGCTCAGTCAGTAGAGCATGTGACTTTTGATCTCAGGGTCATGAGTTCAAGCTCCACAATGGGCATGGGGCTTACTTCAAAAAAATAAATAAAAATAAATGGGCAAATAAAAAGATAAAAATAAAGTGAGATAATGGGCAGGAAAGGGAGCTTGAGAACCTCCCCAAGAGTCTAAACACTTAAGTTTTACCATCAGTTCTGGTGCCTCTTAGCCCATGTCCCTCCTGGCCCCCATCTAGGGTTGTGAGTTGCCTGAATGGAATCTATCCCAGTTGTAAACCAAAGTAGGAGTGTGAGGCTGAGGTCATAAAGGTGGTCACCCTGTAATTCAACAAATGCTCCCGAGCACCTGGGCCTTGGCAAGTGCTAGGTGATGACAGCCTTGTGGGGAAGGTGAAGAACTAAGCTGTTCCTCAGACCGCAAGCTCTGGAAGGCTGAGTAATTTGTCTCCAGTTAATTCTTGGTTTATTGAAATTGTCGTAGAAACCAAGTTAAAGGCATTCCTGGTACATCAAGCCCAGGGCCCACAGATGGTAGAGACTTCTGTTCCCTGGACCACAGTTCTCTCACTGGGGCTCACCTGATGCTGGGGACTAGGGAGGCCCTCAGAGAAAATGCAGTCCTGACTATAGGCAAACTTGCAAGGGGGAGTGGAGACGGATTCTTTGGAAAGTAACGAGAAAGAGCAAAAAGTGTACTATGATGCCAAACTTTACAGCAATTCATGATTCACAAGGGCTCTTCACAGAAACATTTAATAATAGGGAGGTGATGGGGAGCAACAAAACCAAACACATTGGTGGCACATCAGCCTAGGGCAGGGCTGGGGCCAGGAGGGAGTGATCAGGGGACATTTCCGGCTCAGCAAACTCTGGGGCTCTTGCCTCTTTCTGTTCTGTCCCAACTTTAGCCCCCAGGTCTGTGCCTCACCTCCAGTGGCAGAGGGGGGCAGGGCAGGACCTGGGCTGGTCTCTCCCAAGGGGCTGGTTCCAGATGGCTGTTGAGCAGATAGGCGGCTACCCACAGCTTTCCATAAGGCACCCTGCATAGGCTTTGGGGGTTATTGAGTAAATACCCTGACATTCGTGGGTTGGAGACCTGGATTCAAACAGGCTCTTCTGCCCCTCCTGGCATTTGTGGCCAATGCCCTTAGTCCGACCGTCCCCATCTGGGACTAACATTGGGCTGCTAAGACCCTGTCAGAGGACCCCCACCTGGGTGTCCTATATTGTAAAGGGAGGTTATTGACACTGTGCTCTTCCCCTGCCTGCCCAAGGCGGGAGCTGGGCTCTCCACACCCCATCAGCTTTGACTGCCTGGTGTAAATGCTCTCCTGGAGATGGGCTGGGTTGGGGGGATCAACCCATCGTGTCTGAGGCAGGGCAGGTAGGCCTGCTGTTGACTGTGGTGGAGGGATGCCCACACTACACCCAGCCCCAGAGTGGTTCTGGGGTATAGTGTCTGAATCCTCAGTGGCCACCGCTCCTCTGGCCCTGGCTGTGCAAGGGAATCACGAACACCGAGATGTCGTCGTAGGACACCTGCCCTTCCCCTGTGGGACCGTCGTCCTTTCCCTGTGTGCTGTGTATCAGCATTTGGGCCAGCTCCGAGAACCTGTGGGGATCATCCTACAGATGCACTTTGGAGCCAGAACGAAGAGGCAAGGGCACCCCTCAGGGAGAACTTGCTGCATAGGGCTGGACATGTGGGGACCCAAACCATGCAGTCCAGCTGTGGGGCCAGGCAAGGCCACAGCATGGAAGGGCGACAGGCTGGACCATGGAGGTTTTGGTCCTGGGGATTTCTGAATCCAGAGATTTTGGGGACCCACCGTCACCCCCCAGAGGCTTGAGACAGCTCTGCTCCTGACCACCTGCCCTGAACCAGGCTTATCACCAGTGCTGTCTTCTCGACTGCAACTACTTCGCAGCGTCGCTGAAGCTACAGTACCTGTGTGGATCCTCTCGGTTGCCAGGGAGGAAGCTCCGTACTAGCCGTGCCACCTGCTCATTGGACAGGACATCCCAGAGACCATCGGTTGCCATGACAACCACATCTTCCTCCTGCAGCTCCAGTTGGTCCACATCCAGTACAGTCACCTGCAAGTTAAGCCTGAGGATCCCTCAGCTCCCTTCCCGGCTCCCGCCAGCCTTTCGTCGTCTGCCTTTCTGGGCGGACGGAAGCTGGTGTACGCTGTCTGTGGCCCACTCACCTCTGGAAGAGAGAGCAAGAAGGGCTTGAGCTGAATGTTCGTGTCCAGGACTCTGAGCTGATGGTCTCCCAGGCCCCGGGAGACGGCCAGTGTTCCCAGTAACCGAGCCTGGGGACAAGGGAGACATGAGGTGACAGCAAAGAGCCCCAGCAAGTGTGCAAATAAAGCACACAGAAGCGTACTGTGGCCCTCAGGTGCCCTGGGTTTAGGGACAAACATCCCGTAGCCTTGGAGCGGACTCCGTGACCGACCCCAGCTACAGCCCCCAACAAGGAAGAAAGGAGCTCCCACCTCTGCAGGGGGCAATTGAAGAGGGGTTCTTAGAGGGGGGCCACTGACCTGCCTACCCTGCCCATGGATCAGTGGGTACTTCAGATCCGACTTCTCCACGCACTTGTAGCTCCTACCAGGAGCAGACCCAGCGTCAACCTAGGCCCCACCCACCCCCTCACCTCCCCGAACCACGGAGCCCGCCCTGCCCAGCTTGGAAGAGGACAGCCCCAAGGCCTCACACTGGGCCCCGACACCAGGGCTCTCCCCACTGTCTCCCAAGCCGACCTCGCTCACCAGCCTCTCATGTGGTGATCCCGGAACAAAACCTTCTGCCCCAAGTCATCGCCCTTCAGTCGCCGAGGGAACTCCAGTCGGGTGAACTCATCAGCAAGAAGCTCGGGGTAGACAAAGGCCTGGGGTAGGGAGGCAAGGCACAGATCAGGCTCTCTCTGGTGGCCTCTGGTGACTCAGGACTCACAAATTGGGGCTCCACAGCCTCCCTCTGCCAGGCACCTACCAGCTGCTGGATCCGCTGCCGCTCAGTCTCCGGGGTGAACTCAGAGCTCAGGGGCCGGACCTCATCTTTCCGTACCAGTATGGCCCTGGACGGGATTGCCGAAGAGAGGGAGAGGTCTGTGGGGCAGACTCGGCCCTCCTTCGTGGCCTCCCTCCTGTCGGCCCCTCCTCCAGACACCAGGGACCAGCTCTGTCCATGCCAATCTCTTACTCAAAGCCCCCCATGACTACCTACAGCCTGCAGAATAAAGGCTCAACCCTCCTGCCCTCCCGGGCATCTGCTGTCCACTCACATCTGACACGCCAGGTACCCAAGCAACTCAGCCAGTCAATCCCCATTTCCATCTCTCCACTTCCAGACCCCTTTCACTGTCCCCTGTGCCTCTGGTGCCCGCCTGCCCGCCCCACCCCGCCTACCCTCCAGCTCTTACCTGCTGTCCCCAGCATTGGCCACATACAGCTTTCCCTGCAGGGACACAGCCACCAGGGCTGTGCAGCCGCCCACCTGGCCCGAGGCCTCCAGCTCCCGCCCGATCACCTCATCCTGGGGCAAACCGAAGCCGTTTGAGCTGCTGCTGGCACTGCTACCACACCACTCTGTCCCCAATCCCCACCCCACAGTTTACTTCCCCACCAGCAAGCATGGCGGTCCCCACCCAAGGTCTAGCTCTGACTCCAGGATCCCTGTGGTCAGAAGATCTAGATGTATCCCCTGGGAGGGAGGGAAGTCCTAATCAGAACTGAGGGAGGGAAAGCAGCCCCTGCACCAAGAAGGACCAGCAAGGCGCACGAGGTAGGCCGCACGGAAAAGCACCGAGCACGTACCAGGCACTGGATAAACGGGAGGACTTATGATGAAAGTGATGATCATTACTAACACCAAGCCCATCCTGTCCTCCCAATGCAAAGATCCCAGGAGACCACTGCTGTGGGCAGAGATGCCCCTCAGGTCCCTGGCCCCTTCCCCAGCCAAAGGCCACACTCACACATTCCTGGAAGGCACTCTCCAGAGCCCCGATCACCAAGTCTTCCGCCCTAATGCCCTTTTCTTCCACAAACTGGGGATCACTGGGGCAGACGCAATGGCCGCTGAGGTGCATGGGGGGCTGAGTGGCCACCACACCCTCCACCACGGCTTCCAGCTGCCGGCGCAGGCAGGAGTGCAGGGTGTTGGCAGCCAGGATGGCTGCAGCCGGACCGCCGTGCCCATCAAACAGGGCCCAGTAATGACCTGTCAGGAGCTATGCAGGAAAGGCTTGGCGTCAGGCTCTGCCTCCCTTTGCCAGTTGTCCCCTGGCCCAGAGTGGGACACTAGAACAAGCACCTCAACCTGCAGTCCTGGTCCCAGCCTGTATAATGGGCATAGGCCCAGTTGCACTCACCTCCTCTGGGCACAAGGTCAGCCACTCCTGGTCCTCTTCAGCCCCAAACTCACATCTCCGTATGCACAGCTGCCCACAGGCCGCCTGATCCTCATTGAACTCAGATTTCTCTGCATTGATGATCCTGAGGCCGGTAAGTGACCAGTGACCCTTCAGGGGTCACACCCATGTCCCCATGGGCAGAGACCAGAGCTGGTACACAGAAGGAGGACCCCCACCTCTGAGGCAGCAGGCCCCATGCTGCCTCGGACACACAGCTGGACAAACAGTGTCAGTTTCCTAACTGATCAGTAACCTCAGGCTAAGGCAAAACTCAGCCCCCTGGGAGCCTACCCGCTGACGTGGGCTGGGAGGTGAGGGTGGGGCTGCCTGGGGAGATCTGGGCTCCTCTGCCTATCCTCCACCCCATCTCGGCCAGATTTCCCGTCCCATACAGCACAGGCCACAGCCCAGGGTGAGACGCGTCCCTGCCGCCGAGGGGTAGCTCCAAGGCCCACAGGGCTGGAGCTCTGTCCAGTGTCCCTGCCTCATCTCGGAAGCCCCAGAGGTGCAGGTCCTTCCCAAGTCGCCAGCCTCTCTGAGGGAGGCTGGAGTCCCAAAGGCTGGGGTGGGACGGGGAGTCGCGGGAGGGGGGCACGGGGTGGGGGAGGCTGTCAAGAGTCCCAGGCGAGGACGGGAGGGAGGTATCCACAGGCTGGGGGACGGGGGCCCTCGCTCAGCTGAGGCTGTTTTCCAGATTGGTCCCGGCGCTGGGGCTGGCCCGGCAGGGCCGCGACGGGGCCCGGGGAGCAGGGGGCCCGGGGCGGGGCACTCACTCGGCGTAGCCGGCGTTCCAGGGCAGCGCGCGGCCCCG
>LNAC01000008.1:1524986-1551540 GCA_002007465.1 Ailurus styani
CCCTGACACCTCCGGGCACATCCTGTTCCCAACTTCCCCTTGCGCAAGGCTGGGGGCCAGCAGGAGGAGGGCCGAGGCTCTGCTGCGCGGGGCGGGGGACAGCCTGGAGGCCCCGGCTGCGCTCCGAACGACCCCGTCGCCTCACTGGGTAGTGGGTGGCCGGAGGGCCTTTCTCCTCACCAGGGCCAGCGACCCCCGGCTCGCGCGGCTGTGTGACGCGGGCAAGCCGCTTCGCTTCTCGAGGGCCTCAGTTTTCTTGCCTGTGAAGTGGGCTTGACAACAGCCTCGGCTTCTCGGGGCCGTGACAAGGGTAGGCCGGCCCCGGGGTGCCGGGGCGGGCCGGGGCGGGGCGAGGCGGCGACGCCCCCGAGCTCCCGCCTCCCGCGGGGAGTGAGCGCGCCGCCCCGGCACCCCGGGGCCTGCCTACCCTTGTCACGGCCCCGAGAAGCCGAGGCTGTTGTCAAGCCCACTTCACAGGCAAGAAAACTGAGGCCCTCGAGAAGCGAAGCGGCTTGCCCGCGTCACACAGCCGCGCGAGCCGGGGGTCGCTGGCCCTGGTGAGGAGAAAGGCCCTCCGGCCACCCACTACCCAGTGAGGCGACGGGGTCGTTCGGAGCGCAGCCGGGGCCTCCAGGCTGTCCCCCGCCCCGCGCAGCAGAGCCTCGGCCCTCCTCCTGCTGGGCCCCAGCCTTGCGCAAGGGGAAGTTGGGAACAGGATGTGCCCGGAGGTGTCAGGGTGAGGCGTTGAGTAAGTCTCAGAGCACAGGATTCCCCCAGGTGGCCTTCATTCACCACCCCTGTAGTCTGTCACCTTCCGCCCGCAGACGGGGCTTGGCGTCACCTTCCCCTTCGCGGAAGGCCGCTCCCCAGTTCGGGGACAGCCTCTCAAATTGCCCCCTCCCCAATCAAGATGTCCTCTGTGGACAGACAGCAGGATCTTCACTAGAGTGTTCGCAGCTGGTGGACAAGGGGAATTTGTGGTCCCCAAAAGGCTCCAACCCGAGTTCAGACCTGGAACTAAGGGAAGTGAAAGACTTTCATCTTGGCTGGAGGAGAGATGTGGCACTCTCTTCCCCCCTGACCAGCTGTCACAGTGGGGTCAGCAGCAGTGTCTCCCTTCACATCTGCCTGTTAACAGAGTGCTTTGTCACCCTTCTGTCACCTAAGCCCAACTCCTGGTGTAGGACTGTACTTTCTGTCTCGTAAGGGGGTCTCTGAGGCCCACAGAGGGGAAGTGTCCTGATGCCCAGGGTGTGCTGTTTCTGTTATGACAGTTCAGCTGACTCAGACCCCCCACAGGGGATTTCTCTTCCCCTTTCCTCCACCAAAAAGGCAGGCTTGCCAACTCAAAGTCCCTGACCCCCTAGGCTCAGGGTCCCCAGGGAGAGCTGCAGGAGGAGTCCCTACCTTTGCCTCCACTGCTAAGCCTAGCGCATGGATGCTCACGAGGCCCTACTTCTCTGGGCTGCCAGCCCTGCCCCATTGGGAGGTCCCCCTGCCCCAGGAGGATTATTCCTGAGACGGGAAGCTGTGGCCCATGTCCCCTCCCTCAGATGATTCCAGTCCAGAGCAGCCTGGGGGCTAACTTACTGACCCCACTGTGTGCACCAGGCCCCACGCTGGGGGCAGGTACACAGCACTAATGGAGATGGGCTTCCTTGCTCTGATGGTGAAGTCCTGGTGGATGGTGCTTGATTCAGCTGGCAAGGGGGTGGGGGCAAAGTCAGAAAAAGCTTCCTAGAGGACACCTGAGCTATGCCTTATCATTGGGACAGAAATGGACCAGGGACCCAGGGTGGGGGTCCTAATTCAGTCTGTGGGGTCACCTCCTTGTCCCCACCAGCCAATAGCTCAGAGGGTTTTAAAGTCTAAAATGAGAGGAAACAACACGCAATCTATCCCCCCCACCCACTGTCTTGGACTCCCCGGGGTGGGATGAATCTGATCCTTTAAAGTCTATTCAGAGAAGCTCCAAGATGTCACAGGTGGTCTGTTGCTCAGTGTAGCTGTGGAGTCCTGTGGCACTCCCATCCTCCCCGTCTCAAGCTGGCCTGAATGTTCCATCATTGCCATAGAGGCTCCTGTGGCCTCTAGGTTCCTGGGAGCCTTGCTCATGTTTGGATCCCAAGCCTGACTCTCTTCGTTTTCTACCTCGTTTTGCTGAAGCACATCCTCTAACAACTTTCCAAGAAAGGATGACTGGAAGGTAATTTCCTGGGTCCTTGCAAGTGTTGAAAGGGTTTGTCTCAAAAGCCTCCCCCCCACCCCATTTTAAAGTAAGCTCTACACCCAACATGGGGCAAAAGCCTTTGCTTTTGACTGATACTTTGGTTCAGAATTCTGACTTCTCTGTTCATTGTCTTTTGACTGTTGCTGCTTCTGCAATCCAGTGCCCCTCTCATTCCCAGACTTTTGGATTGGCCATTTGCCTTTTTCTTTCTCCAGAAGTTTCCAGGCACTTCCATCTCTGTTGTCTGAAGTTGTAGATGATGTTCCTTGGGGTGGGTCTTTCTTCATTTCTGGGCTGAGCCCTGCCTGGGGGCCATGCAACTCCTCACGCCCCAGCAACACCCTTCTCCCGACTGTTCAAACGAACCCAAGCTTGCCCCGCTCCTGGCCAGACACCTCTCCTCAGCTAACTCAGCCAGCATGTGGGGGATAGGGGTAGAGAGGAGCAAGTTTAAAAAAAAAAAAAAAGATCTTCATGCTACATTTTTTTTCACTCACAATGAGAATAGCTTTTGTTGAGTCCCATGACTCAAAATTTCAAAGATGGGGTGACTGACTGGCTCAGTCGGTAGAACATGTGACACTTGATCTTGGGGTCATGAGTTCAACTCCCACGTTGGGCATAGAGATTACTTAAAAAACAAACAACAACAAACAAGCCTTTAAAAAAAAACTCAAATCCAAAAGGTATGAAAATGTATTTAGTAACATGTCTCCACGCACAACCCCCTCCCCTCCCTCCCTGGCCACGCAGTTCCTCTCCCTGGAGACATCCAATATTACTAGTTTCTTGCAGATCCTTCCAGAGATGCCAGGTATTCTGTGAAAATTCAAGCAAAAAAAAAAAAAATTTACCCGTAAGACAAGAAATAATGAGTGGTAGCAAGGATGTGGAGAAAAGGGAATTCTTGTGCCCTCTTGCTAGGACTGTAAGTGGGTTGCAGCCACTGTGGAAGACAGTATGGAGGTTCCTCAAAAATTAAAAATAGAACTACTCTATGATCCAGCAACTTCACTTCCGGATATTTATCTGAAGAAAGTGAAATCAACATCCTGAAAGCAGGGCACCCTCATGTTCACGGCAGCATTATTTACAATAGCCAAGACATGGAAACAACCAAAGTATCCACTGACAGAAGAATTGATGAAGACAGTGTGGCGTGCACACATGCACACACACACACACACACACACACACACACACACACAGAGGAATATTACTCAGCCATAAAAGGGAGGGAATCCCGCCATTTGCAACAGCACAAATGGAACTTGAGTGCATTATACTAAATGAAATAAGTCAGAAAAAGATAAACGCTGTATGATCTCACTTGTATGTGGAATCTAAACAAACAAATCCCAAATTCATAGACACAGAGAACAGATTGCTTGTTGTCAGAGGTGGGGGGTGGGGGTGGGCAAAATGGGGGGAAGTTGGTCAAAAGGTACAAACTTCCAGTTATAAGGTAAGTAAATTCTGGGGATGTAGTCTATAGCATGGTGACTGCAGTTAACACTGCTGTATTGCACATTGAAAGCTGCTAAAAGAGTAGATCTTAAAAGTTCTCATCACAAGAAAAATAATTGTAACTACGTGGTGACAGATGTTAGCTAAACTTATTGTGATTATTTCATAAAATATACAAATATTAAATCATGTTGTGCACCTAAAACAGATACAACAGGATATGTCAATTATATCTCAATTTAAATAATTTTAAAATTACATATATGTAAAATCTTTCCTCCTTCCCTCTTTTTCTTTACACGAATGATAGCATGCTGTATGCCATAACCCACACTTGACATTTTCATAGAAGATACCTCTATCTTTCAGTATTAGACCTTGAAGAGCTGCCTTATTGTTAAGGCTACAAAGCAGTCTCTGCAAAAATGCAGATTTTAGGTAGCTAGCCTCTCAGTGACGGACATTTAGCCAGTTTTTAGTTATTTGCTTTACATTTGTTTGTGGGGGCATATTGGTAGGATCAGTTCCCAGCAATGGAACTGTTGGGCCAAAGGCATTTGTTGTTCATACTAGCACTATTCACAATAGCCCAAAGGTGAAAACGACACAAATGTCCATCATCTGGATGAACAGATAGACAAAATGTGGCATACACGCACATGGAATATTATTCAGCCATAAAAGAACAAAGTACTGTCACATGCCACACTGTGGATGAGCGTTATGCTAAGTGAAAAAAGTCAGATATAAAAGGTCACACGTTTTATGCTTCCATTAAAATGAAATATCCAGAATAGGTCAATCCATGGAAACAGAAAGCAGACTGCAGGTGGCGAGGGGCTGGAGGAGGGAGGAACGAGGAGTAACTGCTTAATGAGTATAGTTTTCTTTCGGAGCGATGAAAATATTTTAGAGCTAGAGATGTTAACTGCACAACATAGTGAATGTACTGACTCGATCACTTTAAGATGGTCATTTTAAAAAAAGATTTTATTTATTTATTTGACAGAGAGAGCGCATGAGCAGGGGGACAGGCAGAGGGAGAGGGAGAAGCAGGCTCCCCACTGAGCAGGGAGCCAGGGATGGGGCTCCATCCAGGACCCTGAGATCATGACCTGAGCCAAAGGCAGATGCTCAACTGACTGAGCCACCCAGGTGCCCCAGTTAATTTTATGTTATGTGAATTTCACCTCAATTCATAAAAGGACAGGAGTATACACATTAACAATTTTGTAGATATTGTCCTACATGAAGGTTGTGCCAATTTGCTCTCCCATCAGCCTATTTTCCCATTATTTGACCATGACAGGTTTTCACTGAAGTTTTTAATCTTTCTCTATAGATAAAGATATTAGTTTGACTTCCATTTATCTTAGTAAGAAAGGATAATCCATTTTCCATAGTTCTGAGAGACCTATTTGTATTTCTTTTTCTGTGGATAGTCTGTATCCTTTGCCCAGTTTCTTGGTGAGCCATTGGGTCTTTTCTTATTGATTTGAGAGCTCTTTATTTATTTATTCTTAAGATTTTATTTATTGATTGAAAGAGAAAGAGAGAGAGTGAGGGGAGGGGCAGAGGGAGAGAGAGAATCTCCAGCAGACTGCCCACTGAGCGGGGAGCCCATCTCGGGACTCAACCCCTGACCCTGAGACCGTGACCTGAGCCAAAATCAAGGGTCTGATGCCCAACTGACTGGGCCACTCAGCTGCCCAAGAGCTCTTTATTTTGAACTGAGTTACAAGTATGTTTTTGGTAGCCAATTACAGTTTGTTGTTTGTGTTTTGGCTTCGATGGTTTTTTTTCCATATAGACTTTTAATTTTTAATGTAAACGAATTTATCGATTTTTTCCGTTTTTTTTCTTTTATGGCTGCTGAGTTTGGTGACATACTCAGAAGGCCTCCTTCACACCAAGATTCTACAAAATTTCCCCTTTGTTTCTTCAGTATTTTTATTTTATTTATTTATTTATTTATTTGACAGCGAGAGAGATCACAAGAAGGCAGAGAGGCAGGCAGAGAGAGAGGAGGAAGCAGGCTCCCTGCAGAGCAGAGAGTCCGATGCGGGCCTCGATCCCAGGACCCTGGGATCATGACCTGAGCTGAAGGCAGAGGCTTTAACCCACTGAGCCACCCAGGCGCCCTGTTTCTTCAGTATTTTTATAGCTCACTTTTTTTTTTAAACATTTAAACCTTGGATCCACCTGAAAAAAACAACAACAAAGCAGTATGTTCTAATAATTTTAACGGCTGACTGTGTTGGGAAACATCAGAAAGGGGCAACCACCCTGTTCCTGGATACTGTGTTCATCCTGGACTCATGTGAGGAGCTGTGTGCAGCTTTCTCATCTTTCTGCCTGAAACCAGATCTCAGCCGGGGATGGAGGCTGGGCACTCGGCTGGCCCTTGGGCTCCTTGCCTGCATCCCAGGCTGTGAAGCAGAGCAGGACTGTGCTCAAACCCATCTTCCAAGGAGTTTCCTTCCCTGAGGTGTGAGATACTGATGAAGGGTGTGAGGACCACTGCCCAGTAGGATTTCTCATCCTTTGCTCCATTGTCTTGAGTAGAGGAAAACGAAGTTCCAGGGGACACTCACTACCTTGCGACTTACATCAAATCACTTCATCTCTCCAAACCTCTGATTCTTCACTGTAAAAGATAGTAACACTTCCCTCATAGGGGTGTCATGAGGATTAAATAAATGTGCCCAGTACATACATAGTAAGTGTGCAACATAAAGACTCTACATTTTTTTTTAAGTAAATACGATGCCCAACATGGGGCTAAAAACTCACTGAGACCCAGAGTCTCATGCTCTACTAACTGAGCCAGCCAGCTGCCCCAAGACTCGAATTGTTCATTCATTTATTTGGCAAATACCACTGAACACTTACACATGCTGGGTACTACTCTAGGTGTTGGGGATGCAGCAGGGGCAAAAACTTAACTATGGGTAGAGGGAAGACAATGAACAAACAAGAAGGTAAATATAGGTATCAGGCAGCAATAAAAACAAAGAGAACGATGCAGGCAGGAGTTGGTCTGGCAATAGGGTCACCGTGCTGTTAAGGCAGGCACAGTTCATCCACTGATGTACACTTCTACAGGGAACATAAGATTATTTTTTTTAAGATTTTTTATTTATTTGACAGAGAGAGAGAGAGAGAGAGAACACAAGCAGAGTAAGTCGGAGAGGGAGAAGCAGGCTTCCCGCTAAGCAGGGAGCCTGATGCAGGGCTCGATTCCAGGACCCTGGGATCATGACCTGGGCCGAAGGCAGATGCCTAACGACTGAGCCACCCAGGCACCCCCATAACATTATTTTTCATGAACCTGTTTTCTTGGCTAATTCCCGTTTCCAAGAAGTTGAGGCTCTTCTGGTTCTGTGGAATTGCCCAGTGCACCCGAGGAGGTGGCCAGGTCTGAGAGCTGATGTAATTGTTGGCTCTGTGTGGCTAGTCCCATCTGTGATGTGGCCCGGCTGAGTCCGGGCCCTGCCTATGAGCTGTTTTCCAAAGGGCAGCCCATGAGGTCACACAGTTTTTATGTTCCATTGTGAGTTCTGGGGTGGCCAACGTGAGCACCCGACACAGGTTCAGTCCTCTGGGTGCGCACAGGGAGATAAACAAGAAAATCCTTTAGGGGGCGCCTGGCTGGGTCAGTTGCCTTCCGCTCAGGTCCTGATCTCGGGGTTCTAGAATCTGGGCCTACATCGGGCTCTCTGCTCAGCAGCAAGCCTGCTTCTCCCTCTCCCTCTCTCTCTCTCAAGTAAAAAGATAAAATCTGGAAGGAAGGAAGGAAGGAAGGGAGGGAGGAAGGGAGGGAGGGAGGGAGGAAGGAAAAGAAAAAAGAAAAGAAAAGAAAAAAGAAAGAGGAAGGAAGAAAGGGAGAAAGAAAAAGAAAATTCTTCAGGCTGCCTGGATGGCTCCATGGGTTAAGCAAGGTCATTCTGAGCAGGTCATGATCTCAGGGTTGTGGAATCAAGCCTGGCATTGGGCTCTGCACTGGGCGATGAGACTGCTTAAGATTCTCTCCAGCTCTGTACCTCTCCCTGCACGCCGCGCGGCTCTCTCTCTTTCTTTTAAAAGGAAAAAAAAATTAGAAAATCCTTGTTTTGTGTTTGCTGGACTCTCAGGAAATGAGAAACCCAGGGCTTGGTGCACACGGAGGAGGGCGCCATGCTCCTTACTCAGAGTGGGGCGGTGGGACAGTGAGCAGCGAGCTCAGGCTGGGGCCAGCCGCTAGGCAGGAGCCACACTCCATTAATTCTCAGCAGCCCCAACCCCAAAACGTGGCCTCCTTCCCAACCTTCCCAGCCTAAGTCCGGGACAGGCTCTGATTGGACTGACTGAGGTCACGTGTTCCCCTCTGACTCCCTGGGGCCTGAAGATGCCTTTTCTTGATTGGCCAGTCACAGCAGGGCCGATGCCAGAGAAGGCCAAGCGGCTGGGTGTGGAGCCAGAAGTTGATTAAGAGTTGGGAAGTTCGTCACTCGCCAAGCTCTGGCCCTCCTTCAACCTCTGGGCCTTTGCACATGTAGTTTCCTCTTCTCAGAAAACTTTTCCCTCCGCTCTACTAGGCTGACCTCCAGGTTTCCACCCAAACTTCACCTCCTGGTGGCCCCTTGCTCTCTGGGCTGGGCCCTCACTGCCATAGCTGCACCTGCTAACTACCTGCTATGTCAGTCTGACTCCCACTCTCAGGACAGGCCTGCGGCCACACCAGCTACGAGGTGCCTCGCGCTGCTTCGCAGGAGGCGCACAGGAAACGTCTCTAGGAAACGGGATGCGGCCCAAACAGACACAGACGCGCGCGCATCCGCACACGAACCCCCTTCCAGGCCATAAATGGCCATAAATGGGGCGCAGATCCCACCCCAACTGGAAAGCCACCTATCCTGGGGCGCACAGACTCGCGCGTGCACTCCCGGACGCGCCCCAGCCACAGACGCCCCTCCCCCGGCTCGGCGCACAGACACACACACCCGCGCGCGCCCACGCATGCTCGACCACACGCAGGCCCGGTTCTCCGCCACAAACAGGCACGCGCAGGCGCGCGGCCACACCGATCGCCTCCCGGCGCCGGGCCCACCCGGAACAAGGCGCACGGTGCGCGCACGCGCGGCCCCGAGTTCCCGCCCCCCTCCCGGCCTCGCCCGTCGGGGGCGGGGCGCGTTGGGCCCGGTCCTGCGGCACCGCCCGGGAAGCTGCGCGAGGCTGGGCGGTCGCCGCCACATCCTCCTCCTCCTCCCGGGCCGGGCGAGCGGATCGGGTCCAGGGCTGAGCCGAGGGCTCCAAGGGCGCGGGCGGAGCGGTGCACGGAGCCATGGCGCACCAGACGGGCATCCACGGTGAGGGCGGATGGTGGGAGGGCAGGGGGCCGAGGGTCTCCGCTCGCGGCTGCGCCCCCTCCCTGGCGCTCTGCCCCTCTCTCCTCCCTGGCACCAGCGTGGGGAAGCTTCCTGTTCTCTTGTGTAGCCGCGGGTCGCCTGGGGTGGGCACATCTGGGGGCGTGCGACTTACTGTGGGTAGTTGGAGTGGGTGTACGTGTAGGTACCCAGCTGGGGTGGAACGATCTGTGTGCCCGTCTGGGGGTGGATGTGCCTGTGTGTACCCATCTATACGTTTTTGTTCCTTTCAGGGGGTGGGTTCACCGGATGTGCACATCTGGGGGGATGTGCACGCATGTGCACTTGTCTTGTGTCTACAGTCCCGTGTTTGCACATCTGGATGTGACTGCTTGTGTATGTCTAGGATCCTTCATGCACAGGCACTCATAGCTGATTGAATGACCACTGTCGCATGGAACCATCTTTAGGCATCAGTGTTTTGTGACTATGTGCACATGTCTGTGGGTGTCTGTGTGTGTGTGCACAGTTGGGGTACATCTCAGTGTGCGTTTGTTACCACGGGTGCCTGTTTCAGATGTGTCTGTGTGTGGCTTCTATGGGTTTGTGTCTGTGTGAGGATGGGTCCCTGACCTTTGGCTCCTCACAGGACCCTCACACGTTTGAGCAAGCTAGACTAGGGAAAACTGGGCACAGGGCCTTCCAAGTGGGACGGGGAGAGTTGCCAATCTGACCTTGACCTCTTACCTCCCTACCATTTTCCACTCTGATCTCCTGGGTCTGCCCCAGCCAGGGTTGCAAGATCCCAGCTCCAGGCTGGAGGTAGAAAAGAGGGTCCACATATGGGGTTTGTGAGGGAGGGTCCTGGCTTTAGAGACTCCAGGCCAATGCCCCCTACCCTAAGCTTTTCCAGCCTAAAACATGAACCCTTCCCCCAAGGGCCTAGTTTCCTCTTTACACAGGCTGGGGAGAAGCAGTGGCCAGGAGCCGGGTGTCCTGACCCTACCCGGGTCTGAGTGTCCCCCTCTGTCACTGGTTTGGGAGGACTGCCTGGCCTGTGGGAAAGGCACAGGCTGCTTGCCCAGACAGCTGACAGCCTGGTGGTTTGGCCCTCAGCCACTCCTCCTCCCACCACACCAGGATCCCCAGCCTGGGGACGCCACCACCATCGACCAGCCCTATTGCCTGGATGTCAGCTTGGCTTGTGGTCGTCGTGGCTACTTGGTGGCTAGACCAACTAGAGGGTTTCCCTGGCCCCGCCCCACAGGACCAGAAAAGGCAGGGGTCTGGGTCAGGGCCAGCCTCCTGCCAGTGGGCCAGAAGGAGCTGGAGGAGCTGGAAGGTGGCTTCGTGACTCAGCCCCACAGAAGGGAACAGCTGCCCCCTGGACCTGCCCCTTCCTTCCCCTTTGTCTGGTCACTGCTGCTGCCTCTATCTGAGAGGGGATCGGAAGTCAGGGCCCCTCCTCCCTGCTCAGGACTGACATGTCCCGTGGCCAGGGCCCTGCCTCACTCCTTCATTTCCCACATGGTGAGACAGGCCTGCCTAGGGGATCACTGGGGACTGGGCCGCCCCCAGCCCTCCTGCCTACGGGCAGCCCACTCCTTCCCCTTTCTGGCCCAGGGAGGTGGCAGGTGAGATCGAATGCTCTGGATGCTCAGATGCCAGCGCAGTCGTGGCCCTAAGTGTGGATCTGGTGACCTCAGAGCAGGGGAGGGGGTGGGGGGTGAGGGGGGACTTGTAACTTGAGGCTTAGCGGGGTGGAGGGTGGGCAGGGCAGCAGAGGCGGGGGCGGGGATGTGGGAGAGAATGAATCTTTGATGATAGGGGCTCAGGTGTCCCAGGCCTGGCCTCTGGATTATTGATGGTGCCTGAGGAGTCATGGAGGGGGATGTCTCTTCCATTACTGGGGTGTCACTCTGTCCTAGTAACTCTAGAAGGGGCGTGGCAGCCTCTCCCTTAGGGGAGCTTCTTGACTGTACCTCCCAGAAGGTCTGAGCAGGTGGAAAGGGCCGCTCAGCACAGCCTGCCCCCGCCATCATTACAGTAATAAAATTTAACAATTGTTATTTGTAGAGGCCCCATTACTGAACACTTTTTCCCACTTACTCCTCAGCATGGCTCTCTACAGCTTGGGAGTATTAGCTCCACAGTATCGATGAGTGTGAGGCTCAGCAAGGTCAGAGGCCACACACAGCTGTGGGAAATGTGGAGACCCAGAAGCCAGGCTTTGCCTCGGGGACCTGCTTGGGGTCTGCTGATAGGCAGCTCTGTCCTGGCCCAGTGGGGCTGTGTCTCCATTTCGCGGTGCTGGGTTGGGATGCTGCGCGCCCAGCAACGACGGAGGGAGGTCAACAAACAACCTGAGGTCTCAGGCTCAGGGTCGCCCTGCCTGAGGGGCCCCTGAGGACATGACCAGAGTTTGTTTACCTAAAGGTGCCCCCCCCACCCCCAAGTTGCCCAGTCTGGGCCCTATAAATATTCTCTGACCTCAGCCCTCCAGCTGTGTTCCTGCAGAATTCTGACCCTTGGGTAGCCTCAAGGTCACGCTGGCCTGGCCCGGCACACCCAGAGACCCGAGTCGGGCCCTTCCCCACTTGGACTTTGGTGTCCGCGTCTGAACCACTGGTAGATCTGTGACGTCCCTGGTCCTCACCTCTGCCCTCGGGATCCTGGGTCATTGGCAGTCACCTTCCAGCTTTGTGACCCAAGGACCAAGATAGGGTCTGTTTTGGAGAGTTCCTGATTGCCACTCCTAGTCCAGAAGCCTTCTGGACGGCCTCAGGGCTGGGGCCTGGTTGCCCCCGCAGGGCCTGTGTAGGCCTGTGTGTTTGTTACTCTGGAGACTGTGTCCGTGTATAGGCTGGCGTGTCTAAATGTGTGTGTCCGCTTCCGTTTGACCAGCTGAGTGGGTTTTCACGTGTGAGGGTGTTTGTATTTCTTTTCCATTCTGTCACCTACGGGTTTATTTGTTATGTTCACATGTGCTGGACTGAGTAGGGATCCGATGACGAACACAACAGGGGACGCACCTGTGCCTGTGTGTGTGTGCGTGTGTGCGTGCGTGTGTGTGTTCATGGACATAGTGGTCTGTTGACAGTGGGGGCATTTGTTGACCTATTTCTGTGTTTGTGGATACGACAGAGGGTGTCACAGGCCAGTTCAGGGCCGGGCCTTCATAGGGGGAGGGTACAGGTGGGGGCCCTTGGCTCGGGGAGGCCTGTCCTGCCCTGGAGCCCGCCCCGTCCTTGAGTGGGCTGGCCCATCCCCGCCTCGCCTGTCGTCAGAGCTATCTCAGCCAGCGGGCCACACTGCTGGCTAAATTTGGGAGCTTCTGTTCATGGGCCGTGTCAGGTTCCCAGTCACATGGGGGGGCCCTATTTAACCCGGCTCCCAGCTCCACCAGCAGACCCCACAGGACGGAGCAGGCCCTGGACGTGTCCGTCTTGCTCACCCTGCCCGCTTGTCCCTCACCATGTTTCTTGTTCTCATAGCCACCGAGGAGCTGAAGGAATTCTTCGCCAAGGCTCGGGCAGGCTCTGTCCGGCTCATCAAAGTCGTCATTGAGGATGGTGAGTGCCCCCTACTGCCCCCCCCCCCCTTGGACGAGCTAGGGCATAGGCCTGCGGCTGGACCCCGCTGCTTCTCTGGGAGCTGCTTGGGCCTTGGCCTCCAGCCCCTTCAGGATCTCAGTGTCTCCATCTGGGGACGGAAGGTGCTTTGTAGGAGAGGAGCGGAGGTGTATATGATCGTTACTGCATTACACAGAGCAGGAGTCAAAAGCCGGGGAGACAGCAAGGAGAGCCCTGCCCAGGGGTCCTGTTCAGGTCCCCAGAGGCCCAGTCGGGATGCTGGGCTGGGCATGGGGGCAGGGGACCAGTGAGGCCAGGCGCTGCCCCATGTGGCGAGTGCCACTCACCTCCCTCTGTGATCGGCAGGCTGGCCTGGCTTGGCTGCTGGCCGGGGGGAGTCCCAGGGAGAAGCCAGGGGCCCTGCCCTTGGGAAGTGCCCCTGCAACAGGGCAAAGGGACTTGTGCCCAGCTTGCTCTGAGAGCATGACTGGGGGATTCCAAGCTTGGCCAGGCCTTGGCCTGGATGCTGGGAACCCGAGGCTTGCATATAGGGGTTGTGGGTGGGTGAGCTTGAGCTGAGGCCTGCAGTGGGGGGAGGGTTTGAGGAGGTAGAAGACTAGACTGGGCTTGGTGGTGATACCTCTGCCTTCCCTTCGTGCTGAGGGGTTGTCTCTGGATGTGAGGGGGACAGACACTGGGAGTGGGCTGGGCCCCCCACAAATCCTCCCAGTCTTCAGTAGCCAGCAGTTGTGGGCCCTTTGGAGGGCCCCCGAGATGGGCTTGGTTCCCAGCTGACTTTTCACCCATTGAATTGGTGCAAGGCACAGACCCAGAATTCACCCCAGGCTTCAGTGCCAGAGCTGTGGTGGGTTTTGTCTGGGGTCTCAGAGTTCAGATGCCCTTAGAGGCTGGGTCAGGGTCTCTGTGGTAGTTCAAGAATAATGGCTTCCTGGGGTGACAGGGCCACAAGCCCCCTGCCCCCCAAAGAGGTAGACTCATTGGCCCTAGTCCTTAGCCTCCCGCTTGCCTCCCAGACAAGATGTCCATGCAGGTGTTAGGAGGAGGGCTCTCTGGGTGGGCTCTTGGCTCCGTTCTGCACTGTTGTTGTTGGGGCACCTGGGAGTCCCCAGGAAGGTTCAGGCCCCCGACAGGTGGCCACTGCCCATCTCCTACCGAATGCTGCTTGAGCACCTTCTAGAGAATCTGTCCATCCCACTTCTTAGGTAGAACTTCCCATTTTGAAAATGTTGGCAGCATATTAACACTGTTGGTAGTGCTGTGGGGCCAACTGTGCCTGCTGGTTTTCACCTTGATCCCATCTGATTTCTGGGAGGATCGGCGAGGAGGCCAAGACCTGCAAAGAGGTGTCTGGGCTAGTGGGGCTGACGTGTCTGGGCTCCAGACAGCCGGGCCCCTTGCCCTCATCAGGAGGGCCTGGTGGTCAGGTGGTGACCACCCCATGCCTGTGCACACCTGGGCTGGTGTTCGGCGCCTCGCTAAGGCCCTGTGGGTGGATAGGTCAAATGTCTGTCCAGTCTCAATGGCCCATTCTGCCCAAGTGCACCAACCAGACAGGCTGGTCTGTCGGCCCCAGGCGCTAAGAGGTTTGTGACTTTTTGGGGAGGGGACTTCAGCTGGCTGGTGGCCGCAGGGTACCCGTTTGTGTGGTGTCTGGGAGGAGCCCCGGTCTCCCTCTTTGCTTCCTCAGCTCCCTGTGGCCTGAGGCTGGACCCCCACCTCCCTCAGCACGGCTGTTCTGAGAAAGGTGGGCAGGTGGTTCCGCTGGAGCCTCGGGCTGAGGGGGGAGGGGGGCAGGAGGGGGCACAGAGGGGCTGCGCCGGAGCGCCTGTACCAGGGGGATGTGACTGAGCGCGTGGGTGTTCGTGATGGGACCATAGTGTTGGTGGCCGTGGCCGTGGCCAGCACGGCGGTGTGTCTCCTCTTGCTGGTTCGGGCACCTGCGGTGCGTTCTCGAGGCCGTGTCTGTGTGCGCAGGTGTGCAGTCGTTGAGTTGGTGGCATTGGGCCCTCATTCATTCATTTCCACAGTCAGGGGTTCAGTCACGTCGCCTCATCCTTCAGGGACTCGCGAGCTCCTGGGGAAGGCCGTGGGGCCGATGGCAGATCTGGGCCCCGGCTGAGGAGGTCCACAGTCCAGGGTGGGCGTGGGGCATGGCGACTCCTTGGCTCACCCGGCCTCTGCCCCCAGAGCAGCTCGTGCTGGGTGCCTCCCGGGAGCTGATGGGCAGCTGGGACCAGGACTATGACAGGGCCGTGCTGCCGCTGCTGGACAGCCAGACACCCTGCTATCTGCTCTACCGCCTGGACTCCCAGAACGCCCAGGGCTTCGAGTGGCTCTTCCTCGCCTGGTCACCTGACAATTCTCCGGTGAGTCCTGGGGACCCCGACCCAGCGGGGTCTGAGCACGAGACCAAGGCCCTGCCCTGGGGATGCTGAGGGAGGAGACACCAGGTCCTGCCCCAGAGTCTGAGGGAGGGCAAGGCCCTGTGTGCGGCGCCTGGCGTCTCTCAGAGGCCTCCAGCCACCTCAGCCTGGCTCTGGGAGGCGGAGGGGTCCTCGCCCTGTGCTGCGCCCACTGCTGGGTCTGTGGGCACGAAGCCACGCCCAGGTCCCCACCCAGAGGCTCCTGGCCACTCCTGGAGAGACGGAGGGCTCTCCTGGCTTAGCTCCTGCCCTTCAGGTGCGGCTGAAGATGCTGTACGCAGCCACACGGGCCACAGTGAAGAAGGAGTTTGGGGGCGGCCACATCAAAGACGAGCTCTTTGGGACTGTGAAGGTAGGCCTCCTGGGCCGGACTCCAGCAGGCGGGGATCACAGGCCCACAGAGGTGGGATGTTACGCAGGGTCACACAGGAAGTGGGTGCCAGGTGTGGGGAGGCATGCGGAGGGCTGGGAAAGTTCAGGGGCTACCAGCTGGGGTGCTCAGCGGGCCTCTGCCAGCCCACCCCGAGGTGCCCATTCATGCTTCTGCACCCCCTGGCCAGGACGACCTCTCCTTTGCTGGGTACCAGAAGCACCTGTCGTCCTGTGCGGCGCCCGCTCCGCTGACCTCGGCCGAGAGAGAGCTTCAGCAGATCCGTATTAATGAGGTAGGTGCTGCGGGCTGGATGAGCAGAAGGCCCTCCAGGTGCCATGAGGCCCAGCCGGCCGGCCGGTGCTCCAGGAGGGCTTCCCCCTGGTCAGGCAGGTCAGGGCCTCCCTCACTCTTCCCTTGCCCCTAGGTGAAGACGGAGATCAGCGTGGAGAGCAAGCACCAGACCCTGCAGGGCCTCACCTTCCCGCTGCAGCCGGCCGCCCAGAGGGCCCTGCAGCAGCTCAGACAGAAGACCGTCAACTACATCCAGCTGGTGGGTGCCTGTCCCGCCGCAGGCACACGGTGCCGAGGCCCTGCTCCTGCTCAGACCCATGTATGGGGCTGCACCCGGCCTCCTGGTCTGTGCACTCACGGAACGCACTGTGTCCCGCCCCCTCCCCCGTCCCTACCCGGTCCTGTTCCGAGTGTGGCCCCGGGCGGTGGGAGACGCACGGTGTTCCCCAGCCTTGCCCAGTCCTTCCTCACGGACACTGTGGGGACAGTCCTGCGGGGACATCTGTGAGATACTGTCCCTCACTCTGCCCTCCTCACTGCACACACATACTCACCCTGGAGCGCACGCTTGACCCCTCAGCCTGAGTCCTATCTGTCCGAGATGCCCTCTGCACCCCCCCTGCTGCCCCCTCCTCTCAGGAAGGGCCTCCTGGTCCAGTGGCCAGGCTTGCCTCTCTCTTTCTTCTAACTTTTTTTTTTTAAGATTTATTTATTTGAGAGAGAGAGAGCATGAGCTGATGGGGAGGGGAAGAGGAAGAGGGAGAGAGAGAATCTCAAGCAGACCCCCCTTGAGTGTGGAGCCTCACCTGGGGCTCGATCCCATGACCCTGAGATCATGACCGGAGCCAAAATCAAAAGCTGGACGCTTAACCTTAACCCAGGCGCCCCTGCCCTTTCCCTCCCTCCCTCCCTCCCTCCCTCCCTTCCTTCCTTTTTCTCTCTTTCTCTCTCTTTCTTTTCTTTCTTTCTTGTCTTTCTTTTTTTAAAAAAGTAAGCTCTTCATCCAGCGTGGGGCTTAAACTCAAGACCCTTCGACCAAGTCACATGCTCCTCCTACTGAGCCAGCCAGGTGCCCCATGCCTCCCCCTACCAAGCAGAATGGCTCCTTCCTTCTGAGGCCTGTCCCCCCGAGAAGCCTCAGCCTTGAGGATAGGCCAGCCTGATAGTGGGGTGCCTCTTTCGGGTAGAGGCCCTCCTCGCTGTCCTGTCCATTGTCCCACCGTCCTTGGGGCTTCCTCCTCCAGCAGAGCTTTCAAAAGGGCAGAGGTAGGGCCCCAGGTGTGGCCTCTTCACAGGGACCCCCATGGCGGGATGGCCGCTGGGGTGGGAAGCCCCGAGAGAGGGAGACTGCAGACAGCCTCTGCCCCGGCTCCTGCCGGTCCCCTCGGGGACTTCTTGTTCCCTCGGGTGGGCCCAGGCCCTCCCCCGCTCACGTTCTCACATCTCCCCTTGCCCTGGGCAGAAGCTGGACCTGGAGCGGGAGACAATCGAGCTAGTACACACGGAGCCCACGGAAGTGGCCCAGCTGCCCTCAAGGGTTCCCCGAGATGCTGCCCGCTACCACTTCTTCCTCTACAAGCACACCCACGAGGGTGACCCCCTCGAGTCCGTGGGTGAGTGGCCACAACAGGGGTCCCATGCCTGTGTCCAGACAGGAGCTGGGTGGCCTTGCTGCAGGGGGCATGGCTCAGCAGGCCTCCCTGCTCAGCTCATGCCGCCCCCCCCCGCAGTGTTCATCTACTCGATGCCCGGGTACAAGTGCAGCATCAAAGAGCGCATGCTCTATTCCAGCTGCAAGAGTCGCCTCCTCGACTCCGTGGAGCAGGACTTCCAGCTGGAGATCTCCAAGAAGGTGGGTGCCCACTCCCCAGAGTCTCACTGTCCAGGGGCCGAAACCACCACCCTCCACCTGGAGCGCCCGAGTCTCAGGGCAGTGGTCGGGCAGGGGTTATTTGTGCCGTGTGACGTGGGTGGGGATGGGACCAGCCGACCGGTAGTGTGGACAAGCCCCAGCCTTGGCCACCCACGACTCTCCTCTCCCTGGGTCTGGAAGGCAGGTAGGGGGTCTCCAAGGCGTGCAGGGGAGCAGGGCCCACCTCTGTTCCTGGGGGCGGCGTTCCAGGTGGCGACCTGGGAGAAGACCCCAGGGCTGCAGTGTCAGAGGTCAAGGGAGTGCCCCGGGAGTGGGGGTGACCCAGGGTGGTGGGTGGTGGGCCCCCCCCCAGACCGCTGCCTTGCCCCATGCAGATCGAGATTGGCGATGGGGCGGAGCTGACAGCCGAGTTCCTCTACGATGAGGTGCACCCCAAACAACACGCCTTCAAGCAGGCCTTCGCCAAGCCCAAGGGCCCAGGGGGCAAGCGGGGCCACAAGCGCCTCATCCGTGGCCCCGGCGAGAATGGGGATGACAGCTAGGTGGCCGGACCTGTGCCATGCCGGCATGTGGACTGTGGGGCTCTGCGTCCCACTGCTGGCCACCCGCCTCCTTCCTAGCCTGGGCTCCAGGGGAGGCTTGCTTCCCGTGGGGCAGGAGGGCTGGTGACAGAACATTCTTGCAGCTTCCAAGGGCCACCGGGCTGGCATTTTGTGACCTTCCCCCTGTTGCTGTCCCTGCCTCTCATCTGTGTGCCCAAGGGGTCCAGGGACCCTGCCTGGCTCAAGGGGGCTGGGTAGGGAGCCTGGAATGAGCTTGGCCCCCAGGGGAACTGAGACTAGGGTCCTAGCACAGCCCAAAAGCCTTTGGCCACAGGGGTGGGTTCACTCGGGGCTGGGGTAGGGGGGCACTGAAGGATAAGATGGTTGAATGCTGTATTTTTTAAAGAATAAAATATTTTTAAATCAACATCTGGGTCTGGCCCTGAGGAGTCACCTCTGGCCCTGGGAATTGGGAAACTGTCTATAGCTGCCTCCTCTGAACTTGGACGGGGCCTGTCAGCCTGCTCAGCCTGCTAGGTGGGGCTCAGCACTCCTGGCTNTGTGTGTGTGTGTGTGTGTGTGTGTGTGTGTGTGTGTGTGGACACAAGCCTCACACGGGTCCCTGTTGATGGGAGCTCAGCCCGAGAGGCAGGCACCCCTTCGCCATGTTATGGGGCATGTGGGTGTATTTGTTTCCTGTGACTGCTGTAATAGTACCACAAACTTAGTGGCCCAAAGCCACACAAATTTACTATCTCAATATTTCTTGTCAGTCTAACAAGGCTCAAGTCTGACAGGGCTGCTCTCCAGCTGTTGGCAGGACTCATTCCTTCTGGAGGCCTCAGGGGAGAGTCTGTTACCTCACCTTCTCCAGCTTGAAAGGCTGCCCACATTCCTTGGCTCCTGGCCCCTATCCCTCTTCAAAATCAGAGAGGTAGCACCTTCTCTGGGATTCCGCTTCCCTCTGCTTCCCTGTCACATGGCCTCCCTCTGTTGTCAGGTCCTCCTCTGCCTCTGTCTTCCAAGGGTCCTTGTGATTATATTCACTTCCCCACTTTCCAGATACTCTCCCCACCTCAGGATCCTTCACTTAACCCCACCTGCAAGGCCCCTTTTATCCCGTATAGGAGCGGATCCACAGGCTTGGGGGTTAGGCCGTGGGTCTCCTTGGGGCGTTCTTCAGCCTGCTACACTGGGTCTGCTCTGCCGGCTGGGCTTCCTGGACTCTTTGGGGCTGAGGTGTGGACCTTGGGCCTCCAGTCAGTGTGTGGACCTGAGCTCTCTCAGCTTGTTGGTCTTCTCTGCTATTTGTGTTCCTGCCCCCAAGGGCTTGGCTCCCTGGTCCCAGGGACTCTGGGAGAATCTCCTTCAGGCTCAGGATTCAGCAGGACCCAGAGCTTCAGTCTGAGCCTCTGAGAAGGAGGTGAGAGGCGCCCCCCATCCCAGGAGGGATGTGTGCCGGGTTGGGGGCATGAGGGGTCCGTGGCTGGGATTCAGCTGGTGAGTGGGCATGGTCTTTTGGGAGCATATCTTGGGCTGGGGCTCAGGGCAGGGTCCCATCCTTGGGGACTTTCGTAGCCCCTGCTCAAGACCCTAGAATTATAGAGAGGAGAGCTGGAACCGTAGCTAGGACCCAGAGAAGGAGGCCTATCTTTGCCCATGCCACACACTGGTTCCCAGGTGGGCAGGAAGACAGTGGCATTGTGCCCGCACTGCTGAAGCCCTGGGCCTACATGCCAGCTGGATGCCCGGCAGCCTGGAACCTGCCCACGTGACAGCCACCCAGAAGTGGGCACGAAGCTGGGGGTGGGGAGCAGGTGTCCATCCCTTCCTCCTCCCAGCAGAAGTTCTATTTGTCCATTCATTAATTCATCCAGCCATCATTCAGAGACACTCTCTCTGTGCCTGCCCAGAGCTGAGTGCTTGAGATCCATGGACCCCCAAATACCGAGCACCTGTGATGTTCTGGGCATTGTGCTAGACCCTGGGCAGACAGAAGACTTTTGCCATTAAGAAGCAGACGTTCCAGGGGCACCTGGGTGCTCAGCGTGGAGTCTGAGATTCTTGCTTTCCCTCTCTTCTGCCTCTCCCCCAACTCACGCACGCACACTCTCCCCCTCTCTTTCTCTGAACAAAATAATAAAATGTTAAAAAAGGAAAAAAAAGAAAGGTTGCCTGGGTGGCTCAGTCAGTTAAGTGTCTGCACTCAGCTCAGGTCACGATCTCAGGTTCCTGGGATCAAGCCCCACCTCAGGCTCCCAGCTCAGTGGGGAGTCTGCTTCTCCCTCTCCCTCTGCCTCTTTCCCTGTTTGTGCTCACTCTCTCTGTATCTCTCTGTCTTGAATGACTAAAATCTTAAAACAAAAACAAAAACAGACATTCCAGCAGGGGAACAAACAATACAAAATAAACCATGGAAAATCAATGATGAGGTGTTAGCAGGTAAAAAGTCACAACAACGAAAAGCAACAAGTAAAGGGGCTGAGGAGTGCCAGATCTAGGGTGGGAGGTTTAAAAGGAGGTCAGGGAAGGCCTCCAGAGGGTCATGTCCGAGCCAAGATATAAAGGAGGCAACGGAGGGGACCAAGTGAATATCTAGGAAAAGAGTTTCCAGGCAGAGCGAACAGTAAGTCCAAATGTCCTGGGGCAGGAGACTGTATGGGAGTATTCAAGCCCTAGCAAGGAGGCCAGTGTGGCTGGAGATTGGTCAGGGAGGCAATAGGAGCCCAGATCCCATTGTTGGTCATGATGTGGACTGTGCCCTGGATTCTAGAAAGGGCCGGGAAGGAGTCTGAGCTGAGGAAGGCCCTAGTGTGACTTAGGGGATGAATGTGAATAGGCTGTGGGATGTGAGCGCAGAAGCAGGGCCGTCCGTGAGGCTGCAGTGGCTGCACTGGTCTAGGCAAGAGATGATGGCAGCTCAGGCCAGCCCAGTGAACGTGAAGGTGGTGGGCAATGGGCAGATTCTGAAGCTGGAGCCAACAGAACTTGCTGGGGGCCCAGGTCACCCTTAGGCTTTGGGCCTGAGTCATCTGTCAGGATTAGCTGGGTCAGAGGGAGCATGGTAAGAGCCGCCCCAGCTGGCCCGGCCATGGGGCAGGTGCTCTGCTGGGGCCCGGGCACACTGGGAACCCAGAAGAGGACGCCCTGCCCCTGGAGGAAGTGGCAGGCTGCGGTGGAAGTAGGTGCAGCCAAGGCGAGGCCCATGCTGCCAAACCCCCAGGTGTGCCAGCCCCCTGGAGCTCTAGAGGCAAGGCTGAGGGGGCAGGAAAGGGTAGGTGTGGGAGCCTCTGGCCCAAGAGAGCTCCCTTTGGGCCAGGGGTCACGGTGCTGAGGTGTGAGGGCGTCAGTCCTCTCAGGACACGGAGCACCCTGGTGGGGGTGTCCGTGTGCCCAGCCCACACCTGGCACCACCCCCAATCCGTCTCCCACTGACCCGAGACGGGGGGCGGGGGGGGAGGGCTCTGGGCCTCTGCTTCTCTCCAGACTTTCCCCTGACAGCAGGTGTGAGGCCCACCGGGCGGTGGTGAATGGTTAGGCTGGGGTGGGAGGAATGGAAAGAGGAAGGATTGAAGGGGCTGTTTGCCATCTGCCTATGCAAATGTCCTCTGACTCAGCGCCCCCCCCCCAACCCTCACTCTGGGCCCCGTGGGGGGGAGGGAGGGGGCTACCTGGTTTTTTCTTAGTTCTCACTTCCTCTGTTCTCTGAGCCAATTCGGGAAGGGGCTGTGAGCCCCAAGCATCCTTTCCTGCAGCTGCTGCCCAGTCTGCTAGCCAGAGCCTCTGGAGAAGCCCCCGCTCCCTGTCATGGTAGGACAGCGGCCCTTGGCCCTCTGGGGAAGGGGGCAGCGGGAAGTGGTGGCGGAGGGGGTTTGGTGGCTGTAGACAATAGTGAAAGGGCTAACCCCCCACATGGCCCTGGGGACACTCACTGAACCCTGAAGACGTCAGAGCAGAAGCCTTTCTCTGAGCAGTGACACCTGAACCCACTGTGTGGCTGAGGAGGCTGAGGCCTGGGGCTTTCTTAGCTCAGTGGTGGTGCAGGGGTGACAAGCCAGGTGGACGCCCAGGACTAGCCCTGTCTGGCCCTGTGCTGCCCACCCTGTCTGATCCGTTCTGACCTACCATGGGGTGGGTGCTTCGTCTGGGAGAGGTGGGGGGAGGGGAAGAGCTGGGCAGTCCCCCCCCCCAGCCAGGGCCCTGGGTGGTACTCAGCCCGGACCCCAGCAGGAGACCCTCGTGCCCGCGTGGGACTTGGCCAGAGGCAGAGGGAGGCGCTGGGGGAGGCTGGTGGAGGACATGGAGGGCTTCCCAGGGCAGCTGGGTGGAAGGGAGCCAGACGTCCCCTGGCTCAGGAGGAAAGAGAAGTGGCCCCTGAGGAAGGAAAAGGGAAGGTAGGGGAGAAACCAGTGGGCCTGCTGCCTGCCTGCCTGGCTCTCCTGTCTGGCTGGAGTTTGGTTTTGAGTGAAAGTTCTAGGTCAGGAGTCTGGATTCCGGGTCTCTGACTTCAAGGCTGGTTCTGAGACCTGAGCCTCAGAGGCAGGGTGGGCGGAAGCAGAGAGCCCCCCCGGGGGGAGGGGGTGGGTTTGGAGAGAGGGGTTGGGGAATCCTGCGGCAGGCAGGTGGAGGCAGGGCTGGGGCTGCGGCACTCACAGGCCTGCAGGGCCCCTGCTGTGGCGCCCTGCGGCCCCTGTCTCTCCTGCTGCAGGCTGCCTCACTGGCCGTGGTCCTGGCCCCAGGCGCCCTGCCTCCCTTCCTGCCCTGCGAGCTCCAGCCTGACGGCCTGGTGGACTGCAACTGGCTCTTCCTCAAGTCTGTGCCCCGCTTCTCGGCAGCCGCGCCCCGCGGGAATGTCACCAGCCTCTCGCTGTACTCCAACCGCATCCACCACCTCCATGACTCCGACTTTGTCCACCTGTCCGGCCTGCGGCGTCTCAACCTCAAGTGGAACTGCCCCCCGGCTGGCCTCAGCCCCATGCACTTCCCCTGTCACATGACCATCGAGCCCAACACCTTCCTGGCCGTGCCCACCCTGGAGGACCTGAACCTCAGCTACAACGGCATCAGCACCGTGCCTGCCCTGCCCGGTTCCCTCGTGTCCCTGTCCCTGAGCCGCACCAACATCCTGGTGCTGGACCCTGCCAGCCTCGCAGGCCTGCACACCCTGCGCTACCTCTTCCTGGATGGCAACTGCTACTATAAGAACCCTTGCAAGCAGGCCCTGCAGGTGGCACCGGGTGCCCTCCTTGGCCTGGGCAACCTCACACACCTGTCGCTCAAGTACAACAATCTGACCGTGGTGCCCCGCCGCCTACCCCCCAGCCTGGAGTACCTGCTCCTGTCCTACAACCACATCGTCACCCTGGCCCCCGACGACCTGGCCAATCTGACTGCCCTGCGCGTGCTGGACGTGGGCGGGAACTGTCGCCGCTGCGACCACGCCCGCAACCCCTGCAGGGAGTGCCCCAAGGGCTTCCCCAAGCTGCACCCCGACACCTTCAGCCGCCTGAGCCTCCTCGAAGGCCTGGTGTTGAAGGACAGCTCTCTACGTAGCCTGGACCCCCGGTGGTTCCGCAGCCTGAGCAACCTCAGGGTGCTGGACCTGAGTGAGAACTTTTTGTACGACTGCATCACCAAGACCAAAGCCTTCCACGGCCTGGCCCGGCTGCGCAGACTCAACCTGTCCTTCAACTACCACAAGAAGGTGTCCTTTGCACACCTGCACCTGGCGCCCTCCTTCGGGAGCCTGCTGTCCCTGCGGGAGCTGGACATGCACGGCATCTTCTTCCGCTCGCTCAGTGAGACCACGCTCCAGCCA
The DNA here is from genome assembly GCA_002007465.1 of Ailurus styani. NCBI lineage: Eukaryota > Metazoa > Chordata > Mammalia > Carnivora > Ailuridae > Ailurus > Ailurus styani. Next base: position 1,548,942 of record LNAC01000008.1, read on the forward strand.
CTGGCCCACCTGCCCGTGCTCCAGCGTCTGCACCTGCAGCTCAACTTCATCAACCAGGCCCAGCTCAGCATCTTCGGGGCCTTCCCGGGCCTGCGCTACGTGGACCTGTCGGACAACCGCATCAGCGGAGCCGCAGCGGCGGAGGGCGGGGTGGAGCGGGGCTGGCGGCTGTCCAGGGACCTGGCTCCCGGCCCGCGGGGCCCCTGGGTCTCTGAGGACTTCATGCCAAGCTGCAAGACCCTCCGCTTCACCTTGGACCTGTCCCGGAACAACGTGGTGACGATCCAGCCGGAGATGTTTGCCCAGCTCTCGCGCCTCCAGTGCCTGTGCCTGAGCCACAACAGCATTGCGCAGGCGGTCAACGGCTCCCAGTTCGTGTCGCTGACCAGCCTGCGGGTGCTGGACCTGTCCCATAACAAGCTGGACCTGTACCACGGGCGCTCCTTCACGGAGCTGCCGCGCCTCGAGGCCCTGGACCTCAGCTACAACAGCCAGCCCTTCAGCATGCGCGGCGTGGGCCACAACCTCAGCTTCGTGGCGCAGCTGCCGGCCCTGCGCTTCCTCAGCCTGGCGCACAACGACATCCACAGCCGCGTGTCCCAGCAGCTCTGCAGCGCCTCGCTGCGGGCCCTGGACTTCAGCGGCAACGCCCTGAGCCAGATGTGGGCCGAGGGGGACCTCTATCTCCGGTTCTTCCAAGGCCTGAGGAGCCTGGTCCAGCTGGACCTGTCCCAGAATCGCCTGCACACCCTCCTGGCCCGCAACCTGGCCCACCTGCCCAGGAGCCTGCGGCTGCTGCGTCTCCGGGACAATTACCTGGCTTTCTTCAACTGGAGCAGCCTGGCCCTCCTCCCCAGGCTGGAGGCCCTGGACCTGGCAGGGAACCAGCTGAAGGCCCTGAGCAACGGCAGCTTGCCCAACGGCACCCGGCTGCAGAGGCTGGACGTCAGCGGCAACAGCATCGGCTTCGTGGACCCCGGCTTTTTCGCCCTGGCTGCCGAGCTGCAAGAGCTCAACCTCAGTGACAACGCCCTCAAGACCGTGGAGCCCTCCTGGTTTGGCCTCGTGGCAGGCACCCTGAAAGTCCTGGACGTGACCGCCAACCCCTTGCATTGTGCCTGCGGGGCGGCCTTCGTGGACTTCCTGCTGGAGGTGCAGGCCGCTGTGCCCGGCCTGCCCAGCCACGTCCGGTGTGGCAGCCCTGGCCAGCTGCAGGGCCGCAGCATCTTCGCGCAGGACCTGCGCCTCTGCCTGGACGAGGCCCTCTCCTGGTACTGTTTCGGCCTCTCGCTGCTAACCGTGGCCCTGAGCCTGGCTGTGCCCGTGCTGTACCACCTGTGTGGCTGGGACCTCTGGTACTGCTTCTACCTGTGCCTGGCCTGGCTGCCGCGGCGCGGGCAGCGGGGCGCTGATGCCCTGCCCTACGATGCCTTCGTGGTGTTCGACAAGGCCCAGAGCTCGGTGGCCGACTGGGTGTACAACGAGCTGCGGGTCCAGCTGGAGGAGCGCCGCGGGCGCCGGGCGCTGCGCCTGTGTCTGGAGGAGCGCGACTGGCTGCCCGGCAAAACGCTCTTCGAGAACCTATGGGCCTCCGTTTACAGCAGCCGCAAGATGCTCTTCGTGCTGGCCCACACGGACAGCGTCAGCGGCCTCTTGCGTGCCAGCTTCCTGCTGGCCCAGCAGCGCCTGCTGGAGGACCGCAAGGACGTCGTGGTGCTGGTGATGCTGCGCCCCGATGCCCACCGCTCCCGCTACGTGCGGCTGCGCCAGCGCCTCTGCCGCCAGAGTGTCCTCCTCTGGCCCCAGCAGCCCCGCGGCCAGCACAGCTTCTGGGCCCAGCTGGGCACGGCCCTGACCAGGGACAACCGCCACTTCTATGACCAGAACTTCTGCCACGGCCCCACGACGGCCGAATAGCCCAGCGACGGCCCAGCACACCACGCTGCCTCCACCTGGCCTTCCCACCCGCCCAGGATGCCCGACATGCGGGCTCGACCATGCCACTGCTCTGCCTCCCCTGCTCCCACCCCTGGCATACAGCAGGCACTCAATAAATGCTACTGGTAGGCCAGACGGCTCACCCGGAGCTCACTGGAGATTTCCTCCCTCAGGTGGGAGGAAGGAAGGGAGAATGTGCCAGCCAGGCTTTCCTTCCTGAAGGGAGGAGGGATAGAGGTGGTTTGGGAGAAATGGCCAAGCAGGAAAAGGGAGGGCCCAGAGAATGCAGGTCTGCAGGGGAGGGAAGCGGCTCAGGGCAGCTGTGTTTATGAGCATGTTCTCAAGGGAGTCTGAGGAAGGTCACGGAATGTGGCCTTGGTCCTTCCCAGAAAGCAGGCTGGGTCTCCTGTCCCATTTAGGCCCCTCCTCACATGCCCGCCCCTCCCCATCCCAGGCTGCACCAGGCTTCCAGGTGCAGGCTGGGTAAGCAGCCCTCTGTTGCATATTGGCCTCGGGGATCTGCCTCACACACCCGTAGGACTGAAAATGCCTTGAGGGCAGAGACCTAGCAGGCCTGCTTCATTTCTGGCCCCTAGCAAAGTCCTGAGAGGCAGCAGCCCTGGTGAGTGTTCATTCCCAAGTTGGTGGCGGTGGGGGTGGG
>LNAC01000008.1:1551762-1595269 GCA_002007465.1 Ailurus styani
TTGTGCTGAGTTCAGAGGGGCGTTTGCGCCCTCTGGTGGCCAAGCCTGTGCTGTGCCCGGGAGACTGGTTGGGGAAAAGCCTCTGGGGAGATCCCCGAAGCAGGGAGCTGGGAGCCTCAGAAGATTCTAGAGTGAGCTCACAATCCATCCCTTTCTGTTTTCACCTAGAGTACATGCTGGGTCTCTCTGTTTTGACATCAGAGGGACACCTGGGTGAGCCACCACCTGGCTATGAAGGTGGCGCCTGCCTTCCCTGCACCTGCCTTTGACCGCTGATTGCACTTGGGTGGGAGACACAGCCACATCTGATGGGGGTGGAGTATGTGTGTACATTTCTAGTATCCAGTGTAGAGTTCCAGACATTGCTTGGAGCACCAATGGCCAGGGTTTAGAGACAGCCGAGTGTGTGTGGAGTTCTGGGTCAGGTCAGGCCTGGAGCCTTGGAGGTTGCTTTGTCCTGGGCTGCTGCCTCACTGTCCCCACAACTGAACCTGCCCTTTGAGGAGCAGAAGAGATGTGTGTAGCCAGACAGTTGGCGCTGGGGCCTGGGGTGGTGGGAGAGTGGAACAAGCTTGGCTGGCTCAGGACAGTTGGGAGCCACCCCTTCCACTCCAGGTTTCTGGGATGGAAGGTTGATGCTGGCCACAGACTTGGCTAATCTTACACAGCCTGACTGTGGGCAGCCCTGACGTTTCGGGGATGGGGTACTGCTTTGACCCCTGTCCAGGTCATAGCTGGGAGAGAAATGTAGGCCAACTTCCTCTTTCTCACTTGGGCACAGAGACTTCTGTGGTAGGCTGGTGGCCCCTGTTATCTGCTTGCCTGGAAGAAAGAGGGATGCTTGGGTGGCTCAGTTGGTTAAGCATCTGCCTTTGGCTCAGGTCATGATCCGAGGGTCCTGGGATCGAGTCCTGAGTCAGGTTCCTTTCTCAGTGGAGAGTCTGCTTCTCCCTCTGCCTGCTGCTCCCCTTGCTTGTACTCTCTTTCTCTGACAAATAAATAAATAGGATCTTATAAAAGAAGAAGAAGAAAGGAAGACAGAAAGTTCTGATCTACCAACTGGAAGTCCCACATGGGCTCTGTCCTGTCTTGAGAGGGCCTATTAGCTTCTGGAGGAGCAGGCTGAGGTGTAACATGGCCCCACATGCTTCCTTGGACTGTGCCTGTGGAGTAAAGAAACAAGAACTGTCTTTGAGCCAGGCTAGAGTCTAGGGGGAACCCCAGCCACACAGCCCAGGGGCTGATCTGTCCGCATCTAGGGCCCCACAGTTTGCATGTGGGAGCTCCATCCGCCTGTCTCTCAGGACAGCTGGGTCTGCCCTCAGGTGGTTCCCAGATAGAATCCTCATGTACACACCCACCCACTCATGCTCTCTGTCCTGGTTCTTTTGGGGCTTCGGATTCAGAAGAGCATTTTGAAAATGAAGCAGGGGGTTACGGTAGGACGGTTGGCTTGGCTTAAGACAGCCTGAGGGTCCATGGCCCTTGGTTCAACTGCAGAAAAAGTTTCTGCTGTTGTCTACAGGATCAGAAGGGGCAGAGCTGCATTATCCCAGGTCCTAGGCTCAGGTGGGGCTGGGGGGAGAGGCGGCTGCCGCTGCACCATGCTCAGGAAGGGCGCTCATGGTTGAGTCCAGGTTACTCTCCCTGATGCGAGTGAAGGTCTGAGAAACTAGCAGCCCTCGGCCGGCATTATTAGGTAAGGGGCTTATGCGGAGGGCAGCTCAATGATGGGGCTGCGATATTTTCTCTCTGTAACCCAGAGACTGATCCTCCACCCGGAGCACTGGATGGGCTTCAGAGGCAGATGCGGTTGAATCAGAGGTACATGAAGATGGGAGCGGGACCCTGGGGTTGCCTCCTGGTTTGGCTGTCACGGGGACAGTGAGTACTAGACAGACGTCTGGGCACAAGACTTAGGAAAGCCAGTTGGGAGGAAAATGTATATGTAAGGAAATTCTCCCTGCTAGGATTAGAAACAACAACTCTGTCCTTTCCCTCAAGGGCACTTTCATGCTCCAGGCATCTATATATTCTTGGAAAACTTTTTTTTCTTTTAAAGATTTTATTTATTTATTTGACAGAGAGAGACACAGCAAGAGAGGGAATACAAGCAGGAGGTGTGGGAGAGGGAGAAGCAGGCTTCCCGCTGGGCAGGGAGCCCGATGTGGGGCTTGATGCCAGGACCCAGGGTTCATGACCTGAGCAGAAGGCAGATGCTTAACGACTGAGCCACCCAGGTGCCCCTTCTTGGAAAACTATGACATCATACATTTCCATACTCAAGGCCTTATTATGATGAGGGAGCAGAAGGCTGGCTGAAGATAAGGCACAAGCTGACACCCCGCAAACTCCCCCCACCCCCCACTCCTGGGAGGGACGCAGGTGACACTCTTCCAGGAATCTCCCAGCTCTCTTAATGCCTTGCCAGATGGAAAAACAACCTTAGCTTGATCATAGCCAGGTCTCTAGTATTGTGAGGGTCTTCTTTAACATAAGAAAATTCTTTTGAAACCTTGCTTTTCCTTATTCCCCCAAACTCCCAGTATATAATCCGCCACTTCTGGGGCCACAGCTTTCTGTCCACAGGTCCTGTCCCCATGCTTTAATAAAACCACCTTTTTTGCACCAAAGAGGTCTCAAGAATTCTTTCTTGGCTCTGGACCTCACCCCACCAAACCTCACCTATATTCCCAAACCACATCAGTTAGAAGCCCAGCGCTGTATTTTGAAGCAGTTCACAAGTCCTGTCCACTTCCTGCACATGGTCCGTCATCCTGTGTTCTCATAACCCTGAGTAGCAGTGAGGAAAAAAGGGAGGGGGCAACCCCATTGACCCAGCCGACTCTGGGTCTTCTGAGGAGGGGGCGTGTGTCATGCTAAGTGTTCAGAGAGAAGCAGGACTGGAGCTAGAGTCACCTGGGAGGAAGGGGTGGAGGGAGTGCCCGGTGTGGGAGCGCGGGGGACAATGGGAAAGCCCAGCCAGTGCTCACGAGGGACCAGGGCTGGGAAAGCAAGTGAGGCGTGTTTCCCGAGCAGAAAGGAACTGGGTGCTGGTTGAAAGGTGACGTGACTTCCATCACGCCCAGCGGCCTGCCTAGATGTGTGGCTTTGTTTGATGGGACCAGGACTCGGCTGCTCTCTCCAGGGCCAGTCCCAGGAAGGGTGCGCCCTGGGAAGGCGTACCAGCACAGCCCTGTGCAGGGAGGAGAGAGCACGGCTGCCCTTCTAGAGATAAGCGAGGGGGCATGGCCATTCTCTCTGTCCTCCAGCTACTGGTTGTTTCTTAAGCTCACCTCTGCTTTCTGGTGAAGTAGACTTGGATGTTTCCCTTGGTCCCTATTATGGGCTAAATGTGTACTCCGTATTAAAGCCCTAACCCCAGTGCGGTAACATTTGGAGGCAGGACCTTTGGAAGATAATTAGATGAGGTCAGGAGGTGGGGCCCTTGCTATAGGATGAATGGCCTTAGGAGAAAGAGAAAGGAGATCTCTCTGCACCCCCACATTTTAATAGCAAGGAGAGAATGGTCTGCAAGCCAGGAAGAGGGCTCTCACCAGGACCCGAGTCTGCTAGCACCTTGGAGTTGACCTTCTGGCCTCTTATTACTGTGAGAAATGGGGGTCTCCTGGTGTCTGGTGTCTGGCAGCCAGAGCGAAGAAAGCTCCCTTTCCTTCATTCAACACACCTCTATTTGTTTAGGGCCTGCTGAGTGTCAGGGGCTGTGCCGGGCACTTGGGGATATAGAAGTTCTTGAGAAGAAAGACAGGGCAGATGACCAACAGGGGCAAAGTCATTGCAGGTGGGGACCAGTGCTTTGAAGGGCAGCATAGGAGGAGGTCAAGTGATGGTAACACAGAGGGGCTGAGCTGCCTTATCTTTGGAGCTCAGGGAAGTTCTCCTCAGGACCTTTGTTCTGTGTAAAGAGAGGCAGCCACGCCATGATCCAGAGCAGCAAACTCCAGGGAAGAAACAATTAACACCAAGGCCCGGAAGCTGGGGAGCTGAGGCCTGGGAGTGTGCGTCAACACATGAAGCAGAGTGAACAGATGCAAGCGGGATGGGCCCCGACCTCAGAGAATATGGGCAGCCTGTGTGAAGAAGCTAGAGTTTAACCTGAGTGCCACTGGAAGGCCCAGGAAAGTTTTCTGCAGGGGAGGAATGTCATCTGCTTTGTAATTTTATTTTTAATTAACATAGAAAGTATTATTTGTTTCAGGAGGACTGCTTGATCATTTAAAAATCTCTCAGGCCGGCGGGTGCGGTCGAGGCTGGGGCAGATGCCAGGATGACAGCAGCACCCCGGGGTCACGGCAGCAGGGGTGATAAGAAGTGGCCTGGCCTGGGGTGGAACTTACAGGTAGAACTTAGAGGACTCAAGCGAGTCTCAGGTGAGGAAAGACAGCGGGCTTCTCTGTGAGCAGTCAGCGTAAGCAGGTAGACGCCGGGGAGACAGGGAGAGAAGGCAGGGAGGAGCCGGCAGGCCCGGGTGCCCCCGGACCTGTGTGGTTCAAGGTGCTTGTTGGACTGCAGTCAGCAATGAACAGCTGGAACTGGAAACTCTGGGGGGGGGTGTGTCACGTGGTGTGAGGGGAGGCACTGAGTGCAGTTACAGATGAAGCTGTGGGTGCTCAGCCTGCAAAGCAGAACCAGCTCATGGAGGAGGAGGGCCGTGTTCAGGCGAGATTAGTGGCACAGCAGCTCAGAGGAGGAAGCTATGGAAAGGCCAAGGCCAGCCAGCCACCTCAGAGACCACTGGGAGGGTCAATGAGAGGAAAACAGAACCATTGGATTTGGCGAGAGAGAGGCAAGACCTGGTACGAAAAGAGCAGCCGCCACAGCGAAGAGGAAGAAGGACCGAGTGGGGCAGTGAGGCAGAACAGAGGGCTACGGCAGCAGGCAGGTCTAGAGGGAGGGAGAGCTGGTTTATTTTTATTTATTTATTTTTAAAGATTTTATTTATTTGACAGAGAGCAGGAGAGCACAGGCAGGGGGAGTGGGAGAAGGACAAGTGGGTTCCCTGCTGAGCAGGGAGCCCATGTGGGGCTCGATCCCAGGACCCTGGGATCATGACCTGAGTCAAAGGCAGCTGCTTAATGGACTGAGCCACCCAGGTGCCCTGAGCTCGTTTATTTTTAAGGTGGACAACAAAGCCTGCTGAAGGCCAAGGGGGACAAATCCATGACCGAGGGGGTTAGAGAGGGTTCTAGGAAGGTGCTAGGAGCCAGGGGACGCAGAATACACACAGGAGTCCGAGAGGAGCACGAACACCTGCACCATCCCTGAAGGGACACAGGTGGAGGGGGCAGACAGGCGTTCCCCCCGGATGCCCGACCTTCTGAGGGAAGCCTGAGCTCAAGGTGGTAGCGGGGAAGGGAAAGCAGGGAGGGAGACAGCTGTGGCAGGATGGTGATCAGAGGTGGAGTGAGGCGGCAGCTGGGGCCGCAGCTGGGTGGGCTGCTGGGTGGCTGGCACGGTGGGCAGCGGAGAGGTAGCTGGGTCCAGGCCCAGGAGGAAGCGCTGCCCTCCAGTGGGGGCTGAAGCCGCTACGAGAGGGCCAGTCTACATTTGTCACTCCACACAGCACAACAACACAGACCACATTGAAAGGGATGAAAAAAATGATTTGAGTCAGTGGCCAGTAACAGGGGAACCCATCACTTACACACGGATTTATTTCCAGGACTGTGCTTTTACTATAGATTAAAATTTAATATAATTTAATTCACATATAAAGACACCTGTGGAGACTATGTGGATATGACATGGCCCGGGGTTAAGTGAGTAACTGAGGTCATGACACACTCAGGCTTGGGCAGATACCAACTTGCTCATGCCGGAGAAGTAGGCTTTCTCTCTCTCACTCATCACTTCGAAATGCAGCGGCCTCCTGCAGAAGTTGCACTCGGCTGAGGAATGTGGCTTGAGTTCCAGCCCCACTCGCTTCCATGTGGCCAGCAGATTCTCTGTGAGGAGAAACAGTTTTTAAGAACTGAAGGGAGCACGCATCCGAGAGAAATGCAAACACAGGCCCACACAGAACGTTGACCACAAACGCTGGCAGCAGTGTTGCCTTCCTAATAGTCAGAAAGCAGAAATAACCGAAATGCCCATTGACCGAGGGACAAACACCGTGTGGTGGATCCACACCAAAGAAGATCATTTGGAACCAGAAAGAGAGGATTTGCGCTACAACGTGGATGGAACCTGAGAACACTGTGCCGTCAGAGCAGCCAGGCACACAGGACCCACACAGCGTTATGTGGAAAGTAAAGCATGGGCACCTCCACGGGGCAGAAAGGTCGTCGGCAGCTGACAGGGGCTGGAGAAGGGGATTTGCGCAGTGGCTGCTCGTGGGTATGTGGTCTCTCTTGGGGCTGATGAAAAGGTTCTGGAATCAGTGGTGACGGCTGCAGAACATCACCACGTACTTAGAATCCATGGAACTGTATACTTTATATATGTATTTTTTAAAAAAGATTTTATTTATTTATTTGACAGAGAGAGACACAGTGAGAGGGAACACAAACAGAGGGAGTGGAAGAGGGCTTCCTGCTGAGAGGTTTTATTTATTTGCTAGAGAGAAAGCGTGCGGGAGAGTGAGAGAGAGTACAAGCAGAAGGTACAGCAGGCAGAGGGAGAAGCAGACTCCCCACTAAGCAGGGAGCCCCATGCAGGACTTGATCCCAGGACTCTGGGATCATGACCTGAGCCAAAGGCAGCCGCTTCACCGAATGAGCCATCCAGGTGCCCTGGAACTATATACTTTAAAAGGGTGAAATTAGGGGCGCCTGGGTGGCTCAGTCGGTTAAGCAGCTGACTCTTCCTGATTTTGGCTCAGGTTGTGATCTTGGGGTCATGAGATCGAGCCCCACATCATCGGGCTCCAGGCTCAGTGGGGAGTCTGCTTGGGATTCTCTTCCTCTCTCTTCCTTTGCCCTTTCCCTCCCCACACACATGCACTTCACTCTCTAAAATAAATGACTCTTCAAAAAAAACAAAAGGGTTAAATTTGTGCTACGTGAATTATATCTCAATAAGGCTCTTATAAAAGTAAGTAAAAACTGAGAAACAAAACCAAACTCTGGCTTTGTTGCACACAGCTTCAGGGAAGAAGCTGCTCCAACATCGTTCCACTACACTGAAACTGAGCCTTCCTAGCAGAACGGCCCCAAAGCCTGCAAGGCAGCAGGACCATCTGGGGGTGGGGGGGGCAGGAGGCAAAGGGGACCCATGGCTGAGAGCAGCCCCTCAATCTTTGCCTTCATGTTGGACACTGGGGGCCAGGATGGTTGAACAGAACCGCAAGCCTTATAAAATACTGAACAAGTACTCTCACGAGTAGAGGTTAGGTGGGGGTTGCCTCAGGGACAGAAGCACAAAGCTGACCTCCAGAGGGCCAGGGCTGACTCAAGCCTCCAGAGGCCTCTCTCTACTCCCCTGCACTGGCCATTCCTGTGCATCTTTGAGTCAACCCGACAAGGGGGGCCTGGAAACAGTGGGTAGATGAGCAGGGACGAGCCCTCAGAGCTTCTAAGTCGTGTCTGCACCCCCTAAAGCGAATCCAACAACCAAATGTCTTCTACAGTTTTATACCATCTAAGAAGATTCTTTAATTACTTGGAGAGAAGAAACAAATCTGAATGCCTTCAAAGGGCTTCAGTTACACATGCCGCAAGGACGGCTTTGTGCAACTTTCTAGCGAGGCCCCACAGCGCTGCAGGTACTCACCGAGGAAGTAGTTCATCATCTGTGGTGTGTGGTGAGGAGTGGGGGCAATCCGCAGGAGCTCCTCCCCCCGGGGCACCGTGGGGTAGTTGATGGCTTGGACGTAGATGTTATGTCTGCTCATTAGCTCGTCACAGACTTCGGTGTTTTTAGCAGCATCTGCGACCTAAGTTTGAGAACAGAAGGTAAGGTCACCACAGGACAGACTGCCCCTTAGCAGCGATTCTAATGAACACGGCCCCCGGGAGGCTCAGGCTCGAGCAGCTGCCCCTTAAAGGGCCCAGGAGTGCTTAGTACAGACCAGAGAACCGAAAGCACATTAGAAGGAGATTCCACACTGACCTCCCTCCTGGGCTGCGACTCCAGTTGCTGCCAGCTGATCCTCCCACCCCGGGAAGTGTGCAACCACGGGAAGGAAGCAGCTTTGATTATACTACCTATATTAATTCTACTAATTCAGCTGTGACACCAACAGGGCTACTGTTCATAGTGGAAAGGGCAAGACCTATTTTGAAGTTAACTGAGTAAAAAGCCAGACTTCAAAGCTAGCCAAGTGGGGCCTTCTGGAACTTTTCAGATAGAAGCTCTTTTACGGCTAGTGTTCGGGAGAAGGAACCTTTCTGCCCTAGCCTGCTGGGTTCAAAGGCTCCATTCTCACTGTGGAGTTAGCCCATGGCAGAAACAGAGCAGAGGGCCATGGACTACAGCCCCCTGTGCCAGCAGTCAGCCTGCCCCGGCCCAACTTCAGGAAGGCGTGGACCACAACATCCCAGGTCCCGTGCGGAGGCCCCCAGCACATCCAGTCCCAGAGGGGTCATTACCCGGACAGGGATGATGTGACTGGGGCAGTGGATGACCGGGAGGCCTGCGTCCATGAGCATCTGCCTCATGAGCTTGACGTTGCGCTGGTGCTGGCGGCGAAGCGCCCTCCCCTCAGCGCTCTTCAGGATCCGCACAGACTCCAGGGCTCCGGCCAGCAGCATGGGCGGCAGGGAGGTGGTGAAGATGAAGCCGGCTGCATAGGACCGGACGGTGTCGATCAGAGAACTCGTGCTGGCAATGTACCCTCCGACACAGCCAAAGGCTTTGCCTGCAAGGAGACAGTCTCATTTATTCCGGCAACAGCCCTGGCATGTGCCCAGCAGGGGCTGCAGAGCCTCAGAGCCCTTCTCTCTTTATCCTCTCTATGTGCCCTAAGACTCAAGTCAAGGGATGTCCAACCATTTCTGAAAGGGAGAAAGTGGAGGTTAGGGTCCTCCCCTAAATCACGGGACCTAGCTGGTGTCCAAGGACCAAAGCACAGGACTCCACACCAGTCTTCACGCTGAGTGATCTGCCCCCATGTGCCTGAACAGCAAGCTGCAGCCTCTCTTCCCCGCCTTTCCCACACGGACTCGCTGTTCTGCCAGGTGCCACCTCCCATGGCGTGCACGGTGTGTGCTGCTGGCACTGTCCTCTCACCGTGAGCAGCACCCCGGACCTGGAATGGAATGCAGCTAAGATGTGAACTGTTTTGGTGTGACCAGTATTATTTCCTACCAAAGTAAACACAGAACTCTGATAAGCAGCACTGCCCAGAAAAACATGAAAACTCAAGAGACTGTTAGGGTTGATTTAGGGCCAACCTCAGTTCTCAATTCTCCTTAAATCCTTTTGTATGATCTGTATCTCTAGTTTCAGGATTAAGGACTGTGGAAGAGTCCTTCTAGATGTTAACATTGTGTTCTGTAATGAACACTCCTGCTTGAACCCCATGCAGGGGGGTGTTGGTGTAAGCTCTTAAACAGTGGAAAATTTCTCTCCCAGCCTGTTCCAGCGCACAGCGACTGTACGTACTTCACAAAGCCCCTGTCACGAGACCTCGGTGAGAGAAAAAGGTTGCTGCAATGAAGACACGTGAACGAGTTCTTTCCTCCTGGCAAGGCTCTGCCCTGCAACCCCTGGGTGCTCCTGGTCGACCCAAGGTTCCCAGCCCCCTGACAGTGCCAAAGGATACTCTCTGGCCTGCCCTTCCTTCACCAAGTGCAGGCTGTCAACTGGCATTCTAGCTAAGTGCCACCGGAGTTTCCAACTGCCTTACTAACTTTGAAATCCTCAGATTTACTTCACATTTTCACTCTCTAGAGTCCTCACAGGCAAAGAGAATGTCTATGGTAATCGTCTGCACACAATTCATTTACCTTCTCCACAAAAACTGAAGTGGGGTCTGTTATCTCCATTATATAAGCGTCCCTACCTTTCAAAAGTTGTTAGGCCGCCTCACTTTCGTGAGAAACCTACATTAGTACTTGTTTTCGGTAACGGCAAGAAATCTGAAGAGGACTTTCACTTTTATGGTAAAAAGTGAAAAGTGAAAAGAGCCTTTGGTGTGTGGCAGCAAGCCACAGCAGAGGCAGCGCGCCCCCCAAGCAGAGAGAGCGGCCCCGCCAGGCCCCAGCCTCGGGAACCACTCCGGCGTGCCGACCGCCACAGCCTTGACCTGGGTCTGTGAGCACCTGTGTCTTTGCTTTATGCCATTTTGGCCTATGAAAGGTCTCAAAGGGACACTCTACTTTTGGGTGCGGGGAAACCTATACTGGTGAGGAAGCAGAGGGGCAGAGAGATGAAGTAGCAGCCCAAGGTCACACAGCTGGGGACTTAGGCAGACAGGACCCACAGCCAGCAGGCAGCACGGCGACAGCACCCAGGTCCGTGACACAACGCTTCTCGCCCAGGAGGAGCAAATACAAAGCAGAACTCAGTGCTTCACAACGCCTGAACCTACAGGTCCTCACGAATGCTCCAGGAGAACAGCACTACATCTTTGTTTTGCTTTTAATATAACGGAACAATCTGAAGTACAGAGAGAAAAGCTGTTGCCATGGCATGTGGCTAGAACCACAACCACACTTGGAATGAGCCTGAATGGCAACAAATAACATTTCTGTCATGTAAGGTTATGAGATTTACTTTGGTGCTGGGAGCCATGCCTCCATGATTCAAGGGATCCTGCTAAGCTGTACCACCAATGAGAAGACACAAACTCAACCAGAAAGCAGCCCAGGTTCCATGGGCCATCACCCCCTCTCCTTACCTGATCCCTAGTTCTTGGCCTCGTTAGAAGAATAAAATTATAGTGCAGGTTACAGAATGTGCAAAGTATACATACCAAGCGTTCCAGAGATGATGTCCATTTTGGGCATAACTCCGTCCCGATCGCCAATCCCTCCACCTTGAGCCCCGTACAGTCCGACTGCATGAACCTCATCCACGAAGGTGATTGCTCCGAACTCATGCGCCACATCACACAGCTCTTCCAGTGGGCACACTGCTCCTGAGGAGAGAACACAGACTACTCTGAAGAGCTTGCTACTTCCCAAATTTCTGTTTTGATAAGAATCAGAAAAAAATTATTCTGTTCTAAAAGTATTTTAAAAAAATTATTAGGTTTTTTTTTTAAAGATTTTATTTATTTATTTGACAGAGAGAAAGATCACATGTAGGCAGAGAGGCAGGCAGAGAGAGAGGAGAGAGCCCGATGTAGGCCTCCATCCCAGGACCCTGAGATCATGACCTGAGCGGAAGGCAGAGGCTTTAACCCACTGAGCCACCCAGCACCAGGTATCATTTTTAATATTGGGCAAAACAATGAACTTCCCCCAGTTTCTAGGTCATCTTGGGGTCTCAGAGCCTAGTAAGAGCCAGAATAAAAAAATCTGCTTTCACCCAAACCTATACAATGTCCACCAAATACAAAATCTTAGCAGAGTAAAAAGAAATTGAAAAGACAAAGTAAATATCACACTTTCAAAGAGTCCAGGCCTAGTTTTTCATCTAAAGTTTCAGACTGGCCTCTACTTAGACTTACCATCCATTGAGTGGACGGTTTCAAATGCGACAATCTTGGGGACTGAAGGGTCAGATCTCTGCAGCAGCTCTCTGAGGTGGCTGACGTCATTGTGGCGGAAAATGTACTTTGGCACCCGGCTGTTTCGAATCCCTTGGATCATGGAGGCATGGTTCCCAGAATCGGAGTAAATCTCACAGCCTAACGTGACAAAAACAAAAACAAAACACTACTGATTGCCATCTGCACCAAAGACAAATTATTTCCTAGACAGGGACAACGGACTTCGCCCTGAAAGTGCCACTTTGCCCAGTAAGAAAGACTCCTGGCCAGTTTCTTCCGGGAAAATCAAGAGCTAGTGCTTTTCCTTTGAGAAGACCCATAGGTGTAGGTAACCCACAATGCAAGACAACCAATCTGCTTTTAAATCTGGCCATCTCATTCCAAACTCCATTAAAAGGTAACTATGAACGATTAAGAGAATTCTCCAAAGGATTTTTCTCAAATACAGAGCACATCTGAAGCAACTATCTTAAGGACAAGCCCTTCATTAGTATCATTTGCTACTGCAACCTCTCACATGCAGTGAGCACTTCATGTTTCAAGAAAAAAATGCTCCCAGATACTATCGTTGCTCTTAACTGTTTTCGGTAAGCCCTCTGTGTTGTCAATATCCCTGCTATTCTCTAAGAAACCCCAAAAACTCTAAGGCACCCAGGACAGGCTTCCTTACCCGGCATCATCCTAGCCAGAGTGAAGAGGGTTGAGTCGTTGGCCACAAAGCACGAGGAAAACAAGAGTGCTGCATCTTTCCCATGTAAATCAGCCAGCTCCTGCTCCAGATCCACGTGGAATTTACTAGTTCCAGAAATATTTCTAGTGCCACCTGCTCCAGCACCGTGCTGTTTCAAAGTGTCCCTTTTATTAAAAAAAAAAAAAAAAGGGGGGGGGGGGNTTCTGGACACTATGTGAATCATTCCTTTCCCCAGGAGCTAGGACACTGAATCTTATGTTCACCTAGCAAGTCTCCCATGGTGAAACCAGGGGCCAGAAGTTTCAGCTGATTTCACCTCTGGACTAGGTGGCAGGTGTCAACACTAGCGTGAGGATATTGTGAATACCTCTAGGGATCATCAAGAACAGGTGTTTATCAGTCACTAGGTATTTAGTATTAGCTGATTACTAAGGCGTCTTTTCTCTGACAAAGATCCTTCTCTCCAAACACAATTATCAGTCTCTGCAGGTGTATCTCGGATGGTGGTTACCTGAACCTAAGCCCTCCGGAAATCAGTCACATGTTAGGAGAGATCTATTACTACACCTCACCTCAGACTGGACTCTCTTTAGCAAGCCTCCTTAGAGATTTCGGCAAGCAACTCTCTCAAGTGTCTCTAGCCATGGAGAACCTCCAGAAGCACATGAGTGACACGGGATCTACCATCCTCGTTAATGTCTTTCCTCCAGTGCTGCTAGATTTGTATCTCTCCATTCGCCTGTGCAAAGCGGCCTGGGCTTGAAGGCACACTCACTTGAGGAGTGGTAGGAAGTGAACGGACACGAGTTGTCAACGAGCCCAGACACTTGAACCCTCACAAAGGGTTTCCACCACCTACTTGTGAGTTCCGGTCTAAGTCACCTATAGATATCTTTAAAGGCTAGGATAGAATTTTGTTATGGCACACTTCTAGCTTCTGAATATTGCCTCCATAAACGATCCAATCCCTCTGGGTGCCTGGGTGGCTCAGTGGGTTAAAGCCTCTGCCTTTGGCTCAGGTCATGATCTCAGGGTTGTGGGATCGAGTCCCTCATCAGCCCTCTGCTCAGCAGGGAGCCTGCTTCCCCTTCTCTCTCTGCCTGCCTCTCTGCCTACTTGTAATCTCTCTCTGTCAAATAAATAAATAAAATCTTTAAAAAAAAAAATCCAATCCCTCTAAATCATCAATGTCTTGCCAAATAACATCAGTGGTATCTGAAAGGTGAGGACTACTTACATGACTGCCCCACACACTCGTGGGTGACGACTCATTCCTAGGTAGTCATTGCTACACCAGACTGACACCTGCTTTTTGGTGATCAGAGAGTCCGAATAGTCATCCGCCATGGGGAAGATGTGTGCCCTCCGGTTCACAGTTTTAAAAACTCGATAGGTATGGTCATTTTTTTTCTCCTCAATTTTCTTCTCAAAGAAATGATCATATTGAAAAGTGGAAACAGCTAAAAACCAAACAAAAGACAGAACAGAATGGTGGTTAGGAAGCACGTCTGACTTTTGGCAAAAGACCTGGGTTCCAACCCCTGACCCCAGCTTGGTGATCCAAGAGCAGGGCAATTCTGGACAAATTCATGAAGTACTCATGTTAGCAACTCATAGGACATCCTCATTTTGAGACCATGAAGGTCTCAAATGAGACGGCATATGTGAACTGTTTAGCACAGGGCCGGGGCACAGAAGGTAGGTATTAAGGGAGAGAAGGCAGGTTACCAACAGAATTTGTATTTACTATGGCTGAGAACACCTACCTGCATCAAGCAAGACACATGGCTTTTAATCCTCAACTTACCATACAATTTTGCGTTTAACCTAACATATGTTTAAGTTAAAAACCCTCTCATGCATCAGGCAAATAACAATGAGACCTACATTTTGGTAAGTTATCTTGAAGAAGATGGGACACTCTTTCTGGTCTTTGCTTCCGCATGATATCCTGGAAGTTCTTCAGCAATCCACTTGGCTCCCCTTCGTCCGCCTTTACACTAATTACATTGGGGTTCACGGAGGTTTGGGCAACCTCTGTAACAAAAGTAACAAGAAGAAAAGGGGACCAACATTCTATTCTGAGTTCACAACTTTCCAGAAATATTGTCAAAAAATTTACTGCCTAGTTCACCAAAAAAAATCATAACCAAAGTTAGTAGCAACTGAGTATATGAAGCTTTTCTTCTCTGCTTCTGTTTTAATGGCCAATGCCTGGTGTTGTTTTGTTTTCAAAGCTACCAGACAGCTTTCATGAATATTAGAGTCCAAAGCTTTCTAACTGGCTGGCAGGTCCTCCCCACCTTCCCACTCCACCCAACCCTAATCTCAATTTTCTTCATGAAAGATAATTCCAGCCATCTGCACCATTTCTGTTGGTGAGGTTTTCTGGGAACTTTTGATGCTCTGTGGCTAGAGCCACACTGGAATTAAGGTCGCCTCTTAATGACCATCAGTAAGACACACAGCTTGGGAGTCCTAAGACCATCAATTACTGCAGGAACACTCTTTTTTACCTTTTATCCCACCGGATGGCAGGAAAGAAACAAAGGGCAGCTGGTAACAGCTTACGCCAGCAAGGTATTTTCAGAAATGAAGCAATTACTATAAAAAGTGGTCACACCCTACACACACACACAGACACACACCCCAAAAAGTAAGTCCCACATTTTTCTCATGCAGTCCTCTGACTGCCTATCTTGAAGACCTTTCTCCTTGGCCCTAAAAGAGGAAGTTTTTTATACAAATGCTACCCTAATAATAGCTCACACATAAATCTGAAGGATCAAAAGAACCAAAAGGACCTCTTGGTTCTTCCCAATGGTTCCAGTCGTGTGTTTACCTTTCCTCACGGCATGCATTTCCTGCACATCCTCCTGAAGCTCGAGACTGGCTTTGCGGAAGACGCTGCTGCCCTTCTGGCTCATCTGGGCTGCCAGGAAAGGGCATTTGCTTGCAGTGCCCTGGCTCGTGGCAAGGGAGGGATGTCCAGACGGAAGCTGCGTGCCATCTGGAGTCTGTCGGGATCCGTCAGCAGCCTGCTGAACCTTGGCTTTGGCAGTTTTGTCCTCTGGGGGGTGAAATGGAAAAACTGAAGCATCAGATCTAGTTGCACAATACAAGAAAGCCCCTCGTATCTCTTATTGCCTCCAAGACAAGCTTTATCCTTACTCCACCCCCACTTTCCAGGCACCAGTTTATTTTTATTAGGTTCTGCTAATTGAACTGTTTTCTTATCTGCCTCACTGGAAACAATGTTCCTGTGAAGAGTTCACTGACACAATCCAGGATCTCTCAAACCCACATTTCTCCCATATAAATCCACCAAAAAGGAGTATTTTCTAGCTTCAGATAGCCTAGAGTTCTTGAGTTGGAGGATTTCCAGTAAATCTATCCGAAGGACATATAGCATATTTCATGACAGGACACACTCTTGAAGGTAAATATAAGTGTTCATACAATTTTTTTTCTGATATTTTGGAAACAGATTCTTGACAAAGAAGCTTGCTGTTGCTTAACATATAAACTGACTTTCTTCTTAACAAAAGAAATTTGGCTAAAAGTGAGGTCTCTTAGTTGTTGTCTAACAGAGTTCAAATTATTAGTTTGCTGAGAAAAAAAACCACAGCGATATCACAGTCACACACTTCATCTACCTGCTCAACGAAATGCATCAAAGAAGTGCACTTACTTAACACAGTTGGGTGCTAATTATGCTTCTAGCCACGATGATTCCCTCTCCCCTGGAGCAAATTCATTCACCTTTCTTCTAGTAAAGTCTTATTCTGCATCATCCTGGAATACTGTGAGTCAGAAGCTAACCTTTACTACAACATGAGTAAGAGGCGTGTCTCAATACAGTTTTTATTAAAATCTTCTATGACGTAAAAAAATTGCTTTGAAGTTCATTTCATTCATTATAAAAGTTATATACATTCACTGTGGGAAACCTAGAATAATAGTGTTCTAGCCCTCAAAAAATAACCATTACAGGCATCTTGGTAAGTTATCTTTTTTTCCCTATGTACAAATTTAAAAAAAGTTTTACTTATTCTACATGGACTTGTTTATTTTGCCCTTTTCATTATAAAGATTTGCCAGAGCTAGTAAATAGTTTGTGTGAATGCCATCTGAATGGTTGCATAAGAGTCCACCAAGTGACCAAGCCATGTTCCATTCAACTTGCTCTATGCCAGGGACAGAATTGTTAAGTTATTTTGATTGTTCAATAAAGAAAATATAACTCCTAAAAGAGGAAAAAGGAAAAGAAATCCTACAAAGGATTAAATCCCTTCTGCTTACAGAAAAAACAAAACAAAACACTCCTTTCTTACAGGGAACACATCCTCAGAGAATACACCAAAGAGAACCTGTAAGGTAAATGATTGTCTAGGATTAAGTGAAACCTGAAAAGCCTCCTCCTCTCCTGGGAGAGCCAGACCAAAACAAAAGCCAACTCTGATCTCTTTATTAAAAACAGAAATTTAAAAATTCACATATAAAATAAGGATACATGTGTTTAAAAAATCACTACTTTAACAAATTCTGTATGATTCCACTTATTGAGGTTTCTTCAGCAAATTCAGAGACAAAAAATAGAATGGTGTTTGCCAGGGGGTGGGGGAGGGGCAGTTAGAGTTGAAGGAGCAGAGTTTCAGTTTGGGATGTTGAAGAGCTCTGGCAGTTGGATGGTGGTGACAGTTGCACAGTAATATGAACGTACTTAATACCACTAAACTGGAAAAACATTCCATGCTCATGGATGGGTAGAATAAATATTGTGAAAATATCTATGCTACCTAGAGCAATCTACACATTTAATGCAATCCCCATCAAAATACCAGCAATTTATTTCAAAGAAATGGAACAAATAATCCTAAAATTTATATGGAACCAGAAAAGACCCCGAATAGCCAAAGGAATGTTAAAAAAAAAAAAAAAGTTGGCGGCATCACAATTCCAGATTTCAAGCTCTATTACAAAGCTGTCATCATCAAGACAGTATGGTACTGGCACAAAAACAGACACATAGACCAGTGGAACAGAATAGAGAACCCAAAAATGGACCCTCAACTCTATGGTCAACTAATCTTCGACAAAGCAGGAAAGAATGTCCAGTGGGAAAAAGACAGTCTCTTCAACAAATGGTGTTGGGAAAACTGGTCAGCCACATGCAGAAAAATGAAACTGGATCATTTCCTGACACCACACACAAAAATAGACTCAAAATGGATAAAAGACCTCAATGTGAGAAAGGAATCCATCAAAATCCTTGAGGAGAACACAGGCAGCAACCTCTTCGACCTCAACCGCAGCAACTTCTTCCTAGGAACATCACCAAAGGCAAGGGAAGCAAGGGCAAAAATGAACTATTGGGACTTCATCAAGATTAAAAGCTTTTGCACAGCAAAGGAAACAGTCAACAAAACCAAAAGACAACTGACAGAATGGGAGAAGATATTTGCAAATGACATATCAGATAAAGGGCTAGTATCCAAAATCTATAAAGAGCTTCTCAAACTCAACACCCATAAAACAAATAACCCAGTCAAGAAATGGGCAGAAGACATGAACAGACATTTCTCCAAAGAAGACATCCAAATGGCCAACAGACACATGAGAAAGTGCTCAACATCACTCGGCATCAGAGAAATACAAATTAAAACCACAGCGAGATACCACCTTACACCAGTCAGAATGGCTAAAATCAACAAGTCAGGAAATGACAGATGTTGGCGAGGTTGCGGAGAAAGGGGAACCCTCCTACACTGTTGGTGGGAATGCAAACTGGTGCAGCCACTCTGGAAAACAGTATGGAGATTCCTCAAAAAGTTGAAAATGGAGCTACCCTACGACCCAGCAATCGCACTACTGGGTATTTATCCTAAAGACACAAAGGTAGTGATCCTCAGGGGCACGTGCACCCGAATGTTTATAGCAGCAATGTCCACAATAGCCAAACTATGGAAAGAACCTAGATGTCCATCAACAGATGAATGGATAAAGAAGATGTGGTATATATATACAATGGAATATTATGCAGCTATCAAAAGAAACGAAATCTTGCCATTTGCAACGACATGGATGGAACTGGAGGGTATTATGCTGAGCGAAATAAGTCAATCAGAGAAAGACAATTATCATATGATCTCTCTGATATGAGGAACTTGAGGGGCAGGGTGGGGGGTCGTGGGGGGTAGGGAGGGAAAAATAATGAAACAAGATGGGATGGGGAAGGAGACAAACCATAAGAGACTCCTAATCTCACAAAACAAACTGAGGGTTACTGGGGGGTGGGAGGGTAGGGATAGGGTGGATGGGTTATGGACATTGGGGAGGGTTTGTGCTTTGGTGAATGCTGTGAAAGATGTAAGCCTGATGATTCACAGACCTGTACCCCCTGGGCAAAGAATAAAAAAAAAAAATACCACTGAACTGTTCAATTGGTAAGAGATGATAAGTTTTATGTTAGGTGAATTTTACCACAATAAAAAAATAATTTAAAAAAGGAAGAAGAAAATCACAACTTTTTTAAGTCACAACTTTAAAAGACAAAAGCTTCCATTCAATTTTGCTGCAAACCTAAAACTGCTCCAAAAAGTAAAGTCTATTAAAAAAAAAAAAAGGCAAAGGGCCAAATATTTAATGAAGGAAAGGTTGAAATAGAACATTTCAACTGTTGTGTTTTGTTTTTTTTTAAGTAGCGTGGAGCCCAATGTGGGGCTTGAACTCATGACCCTGAGATCAAGACCTGAGCTGAGATCAAGAGTCCCACGCTTCACCAACTGAGCCACCCAGGCGCCCCAGAACATTCCAACATTATATTTACACAGATGAGGTACTGATGTACACTAAAACTCCAACAGACACTGACATGCCATTCAGAAACCTGTAAGGTGCACACTGGCCACCGTCTCACTTTCAAAGATGGGAAAACTAAAAGTGCCTACTTGCGGGGGTTAGGATGACAATTATGAGATATTTCATGCAAAGAACCAAGCCTGGCACAGAGTAACACCCTCAGTTACTGTGCCCTCCATCACCACTGTGGACTAGAAGTGCTTCTAGTCTAGCGATGAATGCAAACACCACCACTTCCTACTTTGTTGCCAATGACACTTACTCTCATTAGCCGGAGGGGTTTCTTTGACCTGCTGGCAGTGTACTGTTGAAGTGGACAGGGCCTGAGCGGCTGGCTTGGCCCCAAATTCCATCATCTTAGGGCAGTTTTGGGCATAGAACAACAGAGATTTTCCTGCCTTCTGCAGAAAAGCCTGAGGCACTCGGGATAAGAATGGGCAGCGGCGAACAACAGTCTCCATATCCGAGAGGGTACACTGATCCTATAGAAAGACAATGAGTGACATCAACACTTGTTAATAATCAGGCAAGAACCACTGCAAGATCACCGGGTTCAAGTGTCACCTGCAGTTTATAGCAAGGGTACCCTTATAACAAGTCTGAAAAACGTCTAAGGGCATTCATGTGGGACTCAAGTAAGGAGTGGTAACAGTACCCTACCCAGGTCACCAACTTCTTCTTTCATTCCCAGCTCTACACAAAAGCACCTGCAAAGCAACTTTACCAAGTGAAGTAAATGCCGATGATTAACAACCAAGGGGCTGGAACAACGAGGGACAAGTTGGGAACAGGTTTGGGAGGTCAGGGAGATGCCCAGCGCAGATAAGACACCTTGGCATACACCCAGGTGAAGTGAGGCTAGGGAAGAAGCCACTGTCATCCATCCAGGCAGAGAGGACTCGCAGGGATCCTGAACTTCCCCTGGTCCTCACATGCCCGAACCCGAGGAAGGCACCCAGCTGGGCTCTGGGTCCCTGAGCCAAGGATTTCCCCGAGGTCATCCCCCCCAGCTCCAACAGGACAGAATTGAGAAAGGAGGGGACAAAGAGAAGGGCAGAGGTAGGAGGGGACGAGGCAGGAGCTATAAAATCGAGGGCGTTAGGTCTTGACTTAGGTGGTGGTCCTGCGCAGGGGGGCGTCAGAGGTTATGGGGGTCGAGGGCTCGAGAATAACGGGGAAAAGGAATTCTAAAGAAGCGACCCGTTAAAAGGCAGTGTAAGAAGGGGGCCGAATGGGGGAAACTGAGACAGCCCAATGGGCTAAGGGTCTGGGAGATGAACGCTGACCCCAAGGAGGCGGGTGACGGGAGCAGTGGGGGATGGGGTCCCAACGATCGGGCGAGCGGGGCGCTGGCTGGCAGGACACGCGGGGGCTCCCCTGGCTGGCGCCGCACCCGGAGCGCAGGTCCTCACCTGCGCGGGAGACTGCGGCGGAGGAGGAGGCGGCGGCGGCGGCGACAGCGGCGGCAGGTAGCCAAAGCAAGTCGAAGCAACCCGTTGCCCTTGTCGGCGAGAAGCCTCAGGCCCCGAGTGCCGTCGTCCTAATATACAGCCGGAGGGAGCGCTGCGCATGCGCTGCGGGCGCGGACTTCCTTCACGCAGGCGCCCTGCGTCGCGCTCCCAGAGTAGGAAGGGCAGGGCGGGGAGGGGAGGGTGGGACCTGGGCTTTCCCGCATCGTCTGCTCCCGGCAGTGGGGGCAAGGCGGTTGATCAAGGGCTTTATCCGACAGCCGGTTCTCACTTCCCTACCA
Organism: Ailurus styani; assembly: GCA_002007465.1. Taxonomy (NCBI): domain Eukaryota; kingdom Metazoa; phylum Chordata; class Mammalia; order Carnivora; family Ailuridae; genus Ailurus; species Ailurus styani. The sequence goes on from LNAC01000008.1 coordinate 1,572,682, forward strand.
ACTACCCTATACTTCGGAACTGTGCGCCTCGGTGTAGGGCATAAAAGGGCAGCGTTGGAGGGGAAGTGCCCCTGCAGACAACTGGAGGATTATGGGGCTGTAGAAACGGGTCCCTTGGATATAAAAGCAAAGTAAAGAAGGGGATTCCGACCACGGTCTAAAGCAGGATCCGCCCCGTCTGTGACTAAGGGCTTCCCGGAGGAGGTGGCGGTGTAGTTGCCCAAGGATGGAGTGGTTGTGGGAGTGATGTGGGGGGCGGCTGGAGGGGGAGTTTTTGGAGTGTGGGGGAGCAGAAGCGGAAGGAGACCCACCTGTGGCACATTCGGTTTGAGATGAAAGGACTTAACCGGAGGCAGAAGAGGGGCAGGAGGGGCAGGGCTGGATGGAACCGTGGACTACACAGCTCTGAGAACCTGAGGGTGGCGTGGAGGCACAGGGCTTGATACGTGGTTAGGGCTCGACACATGCTATTGAAGAGGGAGCAGAAGGCTAGCTGAAGACAAAGCATAAGCTGATATCTTGCAAACTCCCCCCCCCACCCCGACCCCCACTCCTGGGTGGGACATGTGCGACATTCTTCCAGGAATCTCTTAAGTATCTTAATGTTAATACCTTGCTAGAGGGGAAAACAACCTTAACTTGAGGATGGCAAGGCTTCTGTTATCTTGTAGGTATCTTATAGGTCGGTCCTCTTTAGTATATGAAAGTTCTTTTGGAAACCTCCCTTTTCCTTACTTAACCCAAATCCAGAGTATATAATCACCACTCCTCAAGACCCCGGTGCAGCAGCTCTTTTGGCCCAGGGGTCCTGTCCCTGTGCTTTCATAAAACCACCATTTTGCAGCAGAGGTAACTCAATTCTTGGTATTTGGCTCCAGACTCCATCCTCCTCCACTGAACCTCAACTATATTTCAAAAACCACATCACTCTTATTTTTATTTTCTGTTGCTGGCTGTTCAAAGCCTGTTTCCTGCCACCCTGGGCACTAACTGGGTGACTCAGGACTCCATCCCAAAGTTCAGAGTTGGACTAGTCTCCTTTGGGTCTCCCCCAGTCCACACCTGCAGGGTAGGGTTAGACAAACCCCTCTCAGGAATGCCAGTCTGGCCTTCTTGCTCCACACCCTTCCCAGCTTAACTTGAGCTGGGTTGGCCTGGCCCTGGGCCAGGCTCAGACCTACCCTCCTCCACTCTTGAAGAAGGGGCCATCCAGGCTGCTCCTTCCCCAGCTGGGCATTAATAAAGGGGACAAAGTCCAGAGTGATAGTGACCGAGATGTGTCCAAGTTCTTTGCAATTCTCTTTCGAGTCTCCAGCCAGCTGAGAGGCAGGCAAGGTGAGTCTCCACATGCAGAGAAGCCAGCTGGGTCCAGAGTGGCAGTCTAGGGCCCAGGAAGTCTAGGGCCAGTCTGGGGCTCAGGAAGAGGGCTCTGGCCTGGGAGTCTGGAGCCCAGCTCTGCCCCATCCTGCTGAGAGCCCCTGGGAAGTGCCCATTAGCCCAAGAGGAGGCATGAGGAAAGGTCAGCACTTGGACTCAGACCCAAGCGCAACTAGAAGTGAAAACACGGTAAAGATGGTGTTGGGTGCTTTGCCCATCTCTGAGGCTCACTTTCCTTATCTGGGTAATGGGATCGTAATCCCTATTCTACCTGCCTCACAGAGCTGTTTGAGCAGAGGCAAAAGAGAAGAAGAAAGAACTAGATGTTGGAACTATGGGTTCCAGCCCTGGCTCTGGCTCTTACTTGGCTTTGGGCAGGTCGCAATCTCTCTAAGGCTCGTTGTCCTCATTGTAAAGCTCTCCAGCCCTGCCACTTGTGGTTGGCAGGAGGGTCAGGTGAAGTCATGGATTTCAGAGGCTTATTGTTTAAACCAGCAAGTCTCCAGCTCTCTGGGAGTTTCCTGTTTAATAGAGGGAAAGGTTGAAAAACAAAGAAACTCACATGGAAAGTGAAACAGAATGTCCTAAACAATTCCAGATGGAGGAGGAAGCTATTACTCCCCAGACGCTGAAGGAGCGGGGATCCCAATCACCAGGAAGGCTTCCAGAAGAGAGGTGCCAGCTGGAAGGGTGTGTCTCCATGGGACCGGGAGACTGATAAGTGAAGCCTTGAGTGGGAAGGTCCTAGGCCCGTCCTGGCAGGGGTAGGGTGGGGGGAATGAGTCAGCCCAAATAGCTGGGCTTCAGGGATGCATCCAGAGTGTGAAGTCAAGAGGTCAGACAGAGGCCATAAAGGGGCCACAGAGATTCTGGTGTCAGGGTCCAAAAACCACGGCCAGGGCAGTGGTCAAAATGCATATCCCCAGCCAATGCCCCTTTGATCCTGACCCAGGAATCTATGTTTTCACCAGGCCCCTCTCTGATGTGGGGGTAGCACATCTTAGGACCACATTTTGGGAAATGCTTCCCGAAGCATTTGGGTTCCAATTGGAGACTTGGAAGGACAAGTGCTGAAGCCATGAGTTCTAATCCTGGCTCTGTTTTTGCATCTGTGAGGTGAAAGTAGCCCACCTGCCTTGCTGAGGAGTCTGGATGGGTCCCACTGTGGCAGAGTTGTGACCCTCTCCTGGGTTCAGCCTTTTTCCTCTCTTCTTCCCCCCTCACCCCCCCGCCCCCGCTTCTTTTTTCTTTCTTCCCCCACCCCTCCCTCCCTTTCCTCCCTTACTGCTGTTTCCCCCTCCCGGAGCTGCCGTACAAATTCATCTTATCACCCTGCTTCTGGGCAGGGGAGCCCAAGCTGCTGGAGTTCAGGCAAGGTCAGACCCCATGCTGGGGCCTGGCCTCCCCCATTTCTTCCTTCCAGCCCAGGCTGCGTCATCGTCATCATCATTGTCGTCACTGTCGCCGTCAGGGCCTTCTGCACACAGCACTCATCCGGCGGTCAAGGCAGAAGGAGAATGTCAACCCCAGCTGGAGAGCTCAGCCTTTTCCACTCTGGGTCCCAGAAGCTACTTGTAGTAGTGCCCTCTGTGAGGGTCAAGGAGCCGACGAGGAGCCTTACACAAGCTTACTGCTTTCTTCTGGGCTTCCGTTTCAACATCTATCTGTCAGGCAAAAAATCCCTCCAGCCCCTCACCCCAAGGAGATCCAGATGGACATGGGACTTTATTTTTTTAATTTTCAAAAAATTTTTAAAGATTTTATTTATCCATTTGAGAGAGAGAGAAAGTGTGCCTGGGGAGTTGGGGGGGGGGTGTACAGGGAGAGGGAGAAGCAGGGAGCTGGGCAGGGCTGGATCTCAGGACCCTGAGATCATGAGATCATGACTCAAGCTGAAGGCAGACGCTTAACCAACTGAGCCACCCCAGCGCCCCTGGACAGCTTTGAAGATGAGCAAAACCTCCAGCCTGTGCTACTGATGCTTGATGTAGTGTTGGCTGTGAGCCAGCTCTGCTTCTTGGGGTGGCTGGCAATGAGTGGGAGGTCAGCCTTGCAGAATGGCTAGAGATTCTGGAAACAGCTCAGTTCTGCCTTGGAGAGTTGGAAATGTGAGCTCCAGGGTTTATGGTAATAGGGTCCAAGAATTACCATAGGAAATGGAATTTAAGGGTTGGGCAGGGTAGGAGGGTCTTGAAGTCCCCAACATCTGCCTTGTGCTGGCCCTTCCTTTGGAACCCTCTTAGGCTCTGGACCACCAGGGACAGACCTGGGCTTGGGTTTGTATAGCCAGCTTTGGAGCAAGGGGTGGGCTCTGACCAGCTAGGGGAGAAAGGGGCTAGGTTGGGGCAAAGCCATCAAATACTCCAGGTGTGTGTGTTGGGGGTGGGGGTGGGTGGCAGGAGTTACACACAGGAAACAGCATCACCTCCAAAGAGCAAACACTATTCTTCCAGAAAGCCTCAGAGAGCCCATGAACCTAGTCCTCCAGGATAGAACCCACAAACTATGGTCCAGACATGTTCTCTTTGACCCACATGAGGCTTTTTAAAAATGTGAATTAGTTGTCAACATTCAACAGTCAGGAGATTGTTAAATTGAAAGATTTCTGACTTCTCTTGAGGGATCAGCAGACCCAGAGCCCCCGAGCTGGCCCAGGCAGGATGTGTTCTCTCCAGTTCTCTACCAGTCCTCCTGTCAGTGGGTCCCTAACCCTAAGGACACGTGATGTCTAAGCAATGACATGTATCTGCTCTATAGGCACCTGAGTGTGTGTCTGCAGCCCTAACCCATTTTAAAGCTAGGGTGACTAGGAACCGGAGAGGGGAGAGGACTCAAGATCACGTAGCAAGGGAGGTTTGGGCTGTGAGAGGACCCCGGGGTCCTGCTTTCTAAGTCACACGCTGGGCCCTTCTCCCCTCACAGCCTCTGGACGACAGTCAGAGGCAGGGGGTTAGGGGAAGGATCAGGCTGGCTGCGAGGGGCTTTCTGGAAGGGACTGACCAAGAGGTGGGTTCCCTGGTGCTTGTCCTCCGTCATGCTCCACCTACAGCTCCTGCGTGTGGATCGGGCCAGGGTGATGGGCTGGTGATGGATAGAACAAGCTGAACCCCTGCCCCTCTGGCCCATGTTGGGGGCACAGCATGGAGGAGACTCCTTCCCACCCTCCTGGGCTGCTGCGGAGACAGAAGCTAGAAAAGTAGATATTTTTGAGACTATGACCAGTGTGGGCAAGGGCGCTGGGACAGAGAACGGCAGGGAGGGCCACCCACCTCAAAACTGGAGCTGGTGTGAAAGAGATCCTGCCTTGGACAAGCAGCTAGGCTGGGGGGTACCCAGTGAAGGCTCCAGGAGGCTGGGATGGAGGAGGGACATCAGGAGGCGAGGGAGGCTAGGGCTCAGCAGGTGAAGGAGGAGGTGTGCGGGGGAGGTTGGGGGGGGAGTGCAGTTCCAACTAATTGCTGCCAGAATCCCCTGTTATCAACAAGGTGATGGTCAACCAAGGCAAGGCCCTTAATTTCTTGCTGTTCCTGGAGGCATTTAAAGGTCTGCCCAGCACCCCTTCTGTCCAGACATCGAGGAGCTGGAACAAAGGCAGAGGGATGGAGAAAGAGTGAGTGAGGCTCAGAGAAGTGGTACTGGGTGGGCAAGGGTAACTAGGAAAAGCCCAGGGAAGATAATAATACAGCGAACAAGTATGGCAGCAAGAACAGCTCTACTCAACGTTCTGGCCTAGTGCTATGATTACATGCACAACCTCAGGTCCCCTTAGAGCAACCCTACTCCAAGGTCAGTGCAATGATGAGCCCCATACACGGGGCAGTATCCTGCCCAAGTTCACACAGCCAGCAAGTGGAGAGCATGGCTCATCTGCTGGCCTTGGGCTTTCTGGTCTAGTGCTCCACCCTGAGGAAGATGAGGCAGCTGGGAGGAGACTGGGACTGCGTCTAGGGTCAAGGTCTGAGTGGAAGCTCTTCTCTACTTCTAAGACACAGGTCTAGTTTGGGTAGGCAGACGGGAGTACCAGGCCAAGGAGCCAGCCAGCCAGATCCTTGGTGGGAGTCACCTATTTTCAGGGATCTCTGGGCAGCCAGCCATGGCCTCAGGGTCCTTCCAGAACCCACACCGTGGTGGTTACTGCATTCCCTCTCTTCCCCTGCACCTGGATCAGTGGTGCTGGGCCCAGACGCATTGCACCACTCCTCCCCTACCCTCCTCTCTCCTTGGGGCACCTGGAAGGAGGAAAGGGGGCTCGGGCTACAGGCTTTCTGTCCCATACTCCAGAACTCGCCTCCTTCCTGCCTCCTCTCCTAGACCACCTGCCCCTCTGCCTGGCCCTTGGTGTGTCTCCGCATCTAATTCCCACATGTGCCCTTGAAGTGGCAATGAACAGCCCCCTTCTTAGGGAGTGGAGGCAGGCTCCTGCCGGTGTTCGGCTCCCAACTCCATCCTCTGTGTGCTCCCTGGCCTTCAGCAGATGGCACAGTCTCTCTTAGCTTCCCTCCCCTCCTGCACAAAAAGGGAGTGGGACTTTCTGTGATGGTTGAATGTTATGTGTCCACTTGACCAGGTCACGATAATGGTGATGGGCCTCATGCAATCAGCTGAAGGCCTTGAAGAACAACCGGGGTTTCTTGGAGAAGGGCTTTTGCTGCGGGCTGTAACATAGGAACTCTGCCTGGGTTTCCGGCTTGCTGGCCTTCCCTGCAGATTTCAGATGCGTGAGCCTCCGCCGTCAATGGAGCCAATTCCTTAAAATGAAATAAATTTCTCTCTTCGCCTATCTGTATCTTACCGGCTCTGTCTCTCCGGAGAAGCCTGACTGACCCCAGCTCCTACGCGTGAGGTTGACACAGGGGCTCCCTGGGACGTCGCGTCCGTGCTGGAGGGCAGAGATGAGCCCGTGCAACAGCATGCAGTTCGCGTTAACTGGTGGTGTTAACGGATGAGGGTACTGAGGCTTGGAAAAGTGACTTGTCCCAAGTGTCAGAACTGGAGTCAGTGCTGGAGCCAGTCCTGCCTTCCCTCCTCTCTCAAAGTGTCTTTGCCCTGTCACCCTCCTCCTTGCCAAGATCCTCGGGTGGAGGTGCCCAAGGGGCCACTGGTGGCTCCCCGTCGCCCAGGGTTCCACTAGGGCTGAACAAAAGCCCTCAGGCTCTGGTGGAGGAAGCGAGATCAGAGGCACTGTTGGGACCCGGCTGGCACTGAGTTAACAGCTTCTTTCTTGTGCAAGACTACCAGGCTTGTGACATGCCGACATTCACCAGCCCCCAAACTGTGGCCCTGCGGTGGCCTTTGGAGTGGTTGGAGTGAGATCAGTACAGGAGCGATGGCCAAATAACCACCTCTTCTCTTTGGGGAAGGCTACTTAGCCCTGCCTCCACCCTGCAGATAGCAAGCTAGGTCCTTTGCAGCATGCACTTGGGGTTGGCAGCACAGGGGCCCATGGGGACCAGGTGGGGAAGGGCGGTGGGCGCCAGGGGCCCTCCTACATCTCAGCCTTGCTCACTGTCATCCCTAGGAACACAGCCTAGTGTGCCCAGGCTTTCTTCCCCTTTCTCAAGAAAAGCCTCACATCCAGATTGTTATAATATGAGCCCTTGGAATTCTTATATATTTAAGTGACAAAAACCTGAAGATAGTATTTGCATATGACTCAAATGCAAATAGTATGACACGGTAAACAAATTTCCGTCTTCCGGGTCTGTCCCCAGACACAGCTAGTGTTCCCAAGTTCTCATGGGTCCTTCCAGAAAGATCCTGCTCATTCATTCAACATTTATCAATTGATTGCCTATTATAAATGAGCTCCATTTATAAAACATATTCTTCTTTGTTCCTTGCTTTTTGAATTTAACACTGTAGCTTGGAGAGGGCCCCAATGTGAGCAGAGAGCCTTTTTATGGCTACATAGTATCCCACTGCTCTGATGTTCCTAGTTCACTGGCCTAGCTCCTAACCAGTCCTTTGGTGGTTTCCAGTAGGTTGCCCTTACAAATTCTTGAACACGCTTCCTTTTATGGGGATGTGGGATATTTAGAAAGGCAATCACTAGGTCACAGGTCAAAATCTTTGATTCCAACATTTTTCCTCTCATGTTGAATTGCATGTGTTCTTGTAATAAGCAACCTCAGACCCTTGATGAAGTAAGGTAGCTTTCAGGAAATGGATAAATAGGCTTATATATTCAGCAAATACTTACTGCTCACCCACTCTATATATGAGACTATATATATGTATATATATATGTATATATATATATACACACACACATATATATTCACTATGTATATTAAATACAAGCCCATGCAAACGTGATCACAGAGTGAGCGCTCACATGCATGGTCTGAGTGACAAGGACAGGGACTGCTTTACTTGGGGGGTTGAGGAGGCCTCTCTGAGAAGGGGATGTTCAAGGTGAGTCCTGGTGGATGAGAAGGAGCCAACCAGGTGAGGACTGGGGGTGGAGCAGGCCAGGCTGGGGGATCCATGCTCTTGGCCTCCTCCAGCTCTGGGCAACGCACTTTACACATGGGAGGTTGGGACCACCATCCATCATGCCCAGGACCAAGGAGGTGTGAGTATGTTTCATTACATTACTACTACTATGACAAAGATGTGAGCAAGGAGGCATGGGCGAGAAGTCTGGGGGAGGCAGGCAGCACCCATATGGGCTCTCTAGACCTTTAAGGACCTGACGAGGGAGAGTAGGGAGGAGCTGGAAGGCGTCCAGGTCCTTTGAACCCTCCATGAAGTCAGAGTCTGGTGCAGCTGGTGGGAAGGGGCATGAAGGACAGCCAAGGCCGCTTGGGCCCAAGGGAGGGGTCCTGAGAGCCAGGCTAGAGAGGAAACTTGTTGTGTGGGGTTTGGGATTGAGGGACAGCTCTGAAACCCTGGGGCTCAACCTTAGCTGAGGCAGACCCTGGGCTTCGGGCAGAGTGCCAGTGCCAGACCCAGCTGGGGGGGGGCTGGTATGGGGGGGAGGCCACCCCATGACATTTACCCAACCTCCAGAGCCCATCCGGCTTGATGCACCCACTGCATTGTGACACCGGCTCAGTGCTTCCCTCCGGCTAACCGCCGCCATGCTATCTAGTCCCAAGGTTCCTCTTTTCTGAGCTACTCACATTGAGGTTTGTTGGGATTTTGCCTTCATTGCTCTGACTTAGTGGTGGGGCAGTTTGAGGGGGTCAGCAGTGCTGATGGCTCACGAGATTTCCTTGGGGAGGATTTGTTGAATGGATGGATGAATGGACAAATGCGTGCATGCATGAATAAATGGAATGGGTAAATAAATGAGGATTCCCTGCAGACTGTGTGTGAACACGTGTGTGTGGGTGGGTTCTCAGGCCCCAGAGATGGGGTGGTTTGAGGGCAGGTTGTGTCAGCAGAGAGGTAAGTGTGGAAGGCAAGAAGCAGATGGCTGCTGAGCAGATAACCCAGAGATGGGCAGGGGAGTTTGCAAGGTCATTGACCAGGCACCTGCTTGCTTGGGCATTTGCAGGAGCCTGCCCTGGGGAGATCTGTGAGTGCCCACGTCCTGAGCACCCTGCCACCACACCTCCTCTCAACCAGACACAAGCACACACGGGCTCTTGTAGGTGTGGTGTCCACGCGGTCCTCCTTCCCACCTCCCTCTGTGCTCGTCCTGGGTCAGGCCATCTCTGATCCTGGGCCTGGTCTGTGGACCGTGTGCGTGTGTGGCCAGGAGCCCACCGAGCCCCACGGAGTGGAGCTGGGGTGGGGATTGCAGGACAGTCCACGGGGCAGGTGGACTTCCCCATCCCAGGCCTTCACCCCCACTCTTTGTCTTTCCCCTGCTGCCTTCTGGGGCCAGCACATCAGAGGACGGCCACAGGCTGTGCAGCAGGAAGATTTTCCCTTTTCCTCTAGATAGCTGCATTTACAAAATCGCCTTTACACAATCAGCCCAAGTCTTTGCTGATAGCTCTGAACTGACAGATCAGGTCTGTGAGTTCTTAGGGCCAAGTTTCTGCCAGAACAACCCACTGGTCACATTCAGAGGGGCACACACTGGATAGCTCTCCAGTGGTCCCAGGCCCACAGGTGTCAGGGTCACTGACGCCCCCTCTGCACAGCCACACACATTCTGATCAGAGGGCTGGCAGCACGCTTGCTCACAGCCATCCGTAGCTGTGAAGTCATATTGTTACAGGCAGACATACCAGGGTGGCTGCAGGGGGCCACTGCTGTGACATTGTCATACATGGTGTCGCACACATGTGGAGTGCAGGGACATGGGGTTGTGCACACTGCTTCGCCCTCCCTCCTGCCACTACCTACCGTCCCCCCCACCAAGGGCTCACTAGCTCTCTGGGGTGGGGCATCACCATCCCTTCCCCCACCCACATCCCTGATGAGGCCAAAGCTATCATGAGCCCTGACCGTCCCTCCCTCGGCCTGCCTTTTCGGTGGCCCTCCTACTCACAAAAGCTCTGATGGCCCTGTGCAACTCTGAAAAGTCCCCAACGGACCTGTGTGACCTCAGGGAGCTCCCTGGAGCATCACAGTCAAGCTGGGTGACAATAACAGTTTCTTCTTTTGGGGCCTCAATTTCTTCACCTGTTTAATGAGGGCACAGACCTGGTGGCTCCAAGTCTTTTCTCGTACTCGTGATAGGAACAGCTATGATCCTGTGGCCTCTGGCATTTCCTGGACCGTGGGCTCCTTGGGGTTATCTGGCTCTTGAGTCTCTACTCGAACCTTAAGGCAGATGCCTCTCACTAATGAATGGGCCCCCAGTGAAGTTTCCTTGGAAACAAAGCAGAGCCCAGCTCTGCTTGAGGCCTCAAAGGGGCCCCTCATGCAGGCCTGATACCTGGCTGCCTGCCAGGGCCTGAGGAGGAGGCGCCCAGCTTGGAGTCAGGGGGCCAGCAAGACTGACCTCTGGGGGCTCACCCAAGCCTTCTAACGAGCAACACGTTGGCAGGAAGAAACTTCTAGAAAAGCTACCGTGTAACTCAGCCACGAGCTCAGGCAGGGTGTCTCAGCACCAGAGACGGTCATTGTTCTGGAAAGGCCAAGTAGCAGCCCCTCCCTCTTCCCCTACTTGTTCCTGATCTTCTTAGACCCCTGGGTTCTGGGGCAACACAGAAGTCAGTCTGTCTCCCCAGAGTTTGGGAAAGGTCAGTGGGTTTGGAAATCTCCCAAGTCTAGTCAGGGTCACCACGGAGAGTTTCGTGTACTTTCCAAAGGGCAGTTGTTGAGGGGGCAGTGTGTACCAGGCTCAGCGCAGGAACCCAGAGAAAATAAACCAAAGTGCGCCCTGAGTAATATTGGTGCAGGCCGTTTAACAGTGTTCTTTGGGGGAAAAAAAATTCTGTGGTCAAGTAAGTTAGGAAAGCCTATTATATAATTCAGCGGGGCTGAACAAAGGCAAACCGGTTTCGCCCTCATGGGTTTTGGCAGAGCTCTTGTCAGGCTGGGTGTCGCAACAGGGTTCAGGGGGTGGGTGGGGAGATGGCGTGGGTCTCCTTTCCCACCCTGCTCTCTTCTCCAAGCCTCCGGTGGGGTGGGGGACCTTGAGCAATGCCGCTTGAGGGGCACGAGGGTTCCAGATTGAACAGGGGCCAGGGAATCTGCATTTCTGCAAGTTCTGCCAGGACATCACGGGAAAACCACTGATCTTCTCTCAGAGCAGCCAGAGGGATCTTCTTAAAGCCAAACCCCAGAGGTCCTCCCCTGCTCAAAGCTCTCCTGTGGCTCCCTCTCGCTCAGGAGAAGCCAAGTCCTCACGGAGTCTGTAAGGCCCACCTACCTCGTGGACACTGTCCCTCTGAAGCCGACCAAGCAAATTCCCACGTGGGGCCCTTGCTGTGGCTGTTCTTTTGCCCTGTAATGCTCCTTCCCCAGATCTTGTTGAGGGCAACCTTCCCCCAACCCTTCCTTCTCACCACCCCCCCCCGACCCAGCCTGGAACCCCTGCTCTTCCAAGAGGCCCCCTGGGGACCACAGTGTTTCTGCAGCCCTGCATGTTGGCTCCATGAGGCCAGGGCCGTGCTGTGTCATGACTGTTCCCAGCACGGAGCACAGTGCTCAGCAGAGGTTGGGGGCGGGAGGTGTGGGGGAGGACTATTAAGTGAATGGAGCCAGAGCAGCCCAGGGCCCCAGCAGGGCCAAAGCTGGAGCCTCCCAGGCCAGGCAGGCCTGAGCAGCTGGGAACTCTCTCTCAGGTGAACTCTGGCTGGGGCTCTCTGCTCTGAGGTCAGGTCTGGTGCCCTGGGAGGGGCTGGGGGGTGGACAGAAGTGTCCAGGCTGAGGCTGTGGGGAGTGGCCTTGTGGCACCAGGGCTCTGTCACTGGCTCCAAGAGCCTTATCAGTGCCTATCTTTGGAGTACTCAGTGTTCCTGGTGCTTCTACTCAGAGGTCATGGCAGTCCTGATGAACTCTGCTGCCCCCAATGATCCTGATGAGCTCAGAGGGTGTCCTGTGGCAGAGACCAGAAGGTTCTGAGGAACTGGGGCCAAACCTGCTTTCCCCACTGCACCCTCCACTGGCTCTGGCTTGGCCTGGGGATGACCCCAGTGGGCAGCTGGGGGAAGGAGGGTTAGCCAGGTCTGTCTGACTGACAGGTGCAGAGGCATTGTGGGGAGGGGGTGGGGGAGTGGCAAATTGTCCTCTCACCTCCTCTTCTGTAAGGTGGGGGGTGGCTGCCCAGGATTTTCACTGGGATCCCTGGGGCTGGGCTGATTCTGTGTCTCGCCTTCCCCACAAATAGCCGAGCTGGCAGTACCCCTGTGGCTCTCCCCACACATGCCAAGGCTGTGTTTGGGTGACCTTGAGTGGCCCCCCACTAGGACTGTGTGAACTTGCACATGATGTCAGTGGTGGCCTTGTTCAGAAGTCCCAAGGAATTTTCTGACAAGCAAGGCTTTGGCTTTGGGCCCCCTGCCTAGTGAGCTGACGTTAGGCCCCAAGCCTTGCTCTGATTGGCTCTGCCTGGTGGACAGACTGAGGGGGCTGAGGTCCTCGGGCCACCTGGCCTGGCCTTCCTGGCTAGGTGTCACTCCCTGCACAGTGTTTCGCTTCCCGAGCACTTGTCTCTGCCCAGGCACACACAAGCGTGCACTTGTGAGTATGTGGGTACCTGCAGGGAAGGCCTGCCTGTCTGAGCTCCCACCACCTCCCCCTGCCTGCCCTGCTTCTTTAAACCGGCTTTTATTGAGCACCTACTGTGTGCCAGGCCTGTAGTTTAACCCTGAGGGCCACACTGTACGCTAGGGTTGGGTTCCCCAAAGGGACATGTTGACGTCCTAACCACACCCTCCCCGCCCCTGTACCTGTGAACGTGACTTTATTTGGAAATAGGGTCTTCGCAGATATAATCACGTTGAAATGAGATCATACTGGTTGCGGATGGGCCCTAATCCCATGACTGGTGTCCTTAGAAGAAGAGGGAAATTTGGACACATAAGAGAAGACAGCCACTTGAGGAAGGAGGCAGAAAGTGGAGTCATGTGGCCCCACGTTGAGGGGGGCTACCAGAAGCTGGAAGGGGCCATGAAGTGTCCTCTGCTAGAGTCCTCAGAAGGAGAGTGACCATGTCAATGCCTCAGTCTCTGACTTCAGGCCTCTAGAACTACAACAGAATAAATTTTTTGTAGTTTTAAGCCACCCAGTTTGTAGTACTTTGTTACGGCAGTGCTAGGAAACTGGTACACCCAGTTTCTGTTCCGCTCTCCACAGAATCTCCATTACATGAGGAAACAAGGCTCAGAGAGGTTAAACTCTTGCCCACAGTCACACAGCAAGTCAGTGTTGTACCTGGGATTAGAACCCACATCTGCACCAGCTTTTCCCTTATGGTCCCCAGAACCGTCACCTTCTTCCTTGCCTCCATCCCCTGACCCACTAAAGCACACCACCGCCCCCACCCCCAGCCCCTGGGGAGATCCCATGCCCTCCCTGCTGTCTGGCTTCCCCAAGCTCCAGCCCTAACCTCCCTCCTTCTCTTCGCCAGCAGGCTTTAGGGGCACGCCTCCCTATCCCCTGGGCCCCACAGTGGCCTTAGTCCATGTGGGACTTCTGGTTGCCCCACAGCCCAGCAGCCTGCTGCTCTTCCTGCTGCAGCTTCCTCTGTGCTGTCCTGATCTCCCTGCAGCTGGACCCATTACTCCTGCTACTCCCTGGGTCTCAACAACCCAGGCCTCTCCATTCCCGGACCTCTCTCTTTTCTGAAGGGGCTTCTTCAGGGCTGTCCCTGCTGGGACCTTCATGCTCTCTCTTTGCCAAGAACCACTCCCCTGGGTCACTCAGACTCCTGTCTTACCCCAGCTCCTCCTAGATGGCTATCAGACCAAGCCGATGAGACCAGGCAGTTCCCCCTTCCCCATTCCCAGGGGCCCCTGACCCCAGCTCTGTCCTGCAGCTCCTGAATTCCTAAATTTTGCTGAGACAGTAACGGGATACCAACCCTCCCCAGAGAGGAGTAGCCCGCTGGCCAGTGTCACCCTATGCACATGCCCTTGAGCCCTGGCCCAGTCACCTGTCACACTTGGGGCTTTGTCCAATCTGCCCGGTTAAGTGCCTTCTCTGAACGCTTGGCCTTCCAGACTCACAGAGTGGTCCTCGTGAAGGGAAGCGCTGACCGTACCCCTCGCTGGCACATCAAGCCTCTAGTGCTCCCCACTGCCTATAGGACGGAGGCCAAGTTCCTCTGTGTGGTCTGCATGGCCTTTCCTGCTACTGTCTGGGCTCCTGTGAGCAGCAACTTTCAGACAGAGGAGGCCTGGGTTCTACCCTGGTGCTTTCTCCCTGGTCAGGCCTTCCCCAGCCCCCAGCCCTTAACCTGCTTTGGTCCCCCTGACACCCTACCCTGGCCCAAGGGTGGAAGTTGCCACTGCCCAAAGCAAGCACGGGTCTGTTTGGCTGCATTTGGCACAGGCCTGGCATGATTTGGGAAATTCTGACCTGACCTGCTTGGGAGAGGGAAGGAGGGCAAGGCCGGCCCTTGCCTGAAGCGCTGACCTCTCCTGAACCAGCAGAAGTTTGCACAGAGAGGTCATCGGTGTCCCTGTGTCCGTGGGGCACAGCAGGGCACCCGCACACACACGGAGCAGCAGTTCATGTTGGCCCTCTCCCTGGTCCCCCCCACCGAACCCTGTCACGCACACAAGCCTGACTTCCTGGCCGGCACCCAAGATCCTGTGCTGAGGGCTTTCTTCTCCCGGAAGGCCCCAGGCCTGGCCCAGGAGAGCCTGGGAGTGCTGGGCTTCCACCACGACAGTCAGGAATGTGCCATAAACACCTAAACACAGTCTCCCTGATCCTCAGGTGGTACAGTCTGGAGGCCTGTTCTGTGTCACGTCCCGGAGCTCTCCAGCGTGACTGGGTCCCTGTCCCCCACGGCGGTCACTTGCTTCATAACACACCCTTCCTGGGCTGCTTTCCCTTCTCTGTTTCACTTTCTTTGTCCCTACAGCTGTTTCCCAGAATCACCCCCCAAATAAACAAGTTACCCCCGAATCTGTCCTCAGGGTCAGTTTCTGGAAGAACCTACACCGAACTATGTAGGCCCACACACACAAGGGACAGATACCTGCCACCACGCGGAAGCACTCAGTGACACGACCAGGCACACACACATGGTCAGCCACACCCAGACGTGCACACGCACAGACACACGCACACACAGCTACGCACACACCCGTGTCCGGTGCGCTGGAGAGGGGACCAGACTCAACACACAAGACCTTCCGTCCATGGAAGTGGAGGATCTGGCCCGAGGGAGTCGGAGCAGCCTGAGCCCCGTGGGGGCCTGAGGAGAGGCAGCTGTTTGTTTGTCCTGTTCTTGGAGGATGGGGGCATTTGAACCAAGGGTACAGGGTAGGAGTTGCCCCGAGGGGCTGTACACAGGGGCCTCCCAGGCAGAGGGAACAGTGTAGACCCGGCACAAGGGTGGGGAGGGTCTGGCCCATGAGGCGGGGTGGAGTGTGAGGCGAGCCTGGAGCAGGGGAGGGCAGATGCGCTGTGGGGAACCTGGCCTTGTTCTGAGGGCGGGAGCCATGGAAGGGTTTTCCGTGAGGGAGCACAAAGGGCCAGCCCCAGGGAATACTGACTGCCAAGTGTAATCATCCCACAACCACGCCAAACCCCTGCTCCCCCTCCCACCAAGAACAGGAGACAGGCCCCGTCCTCTCTGGAACTCAGTATCCCCCCTGCACGGGGTGGCTGCTCCGGCCCCGAGCGTGTGAGTGATCCGTGGGGGGCGAACCTTCCTGGGACCCAAGGATGACTCACCACAGGAGGCCTTTGTCCCCTGGTTGGACCTCTGGGCTCCTGGCAGCTGTGGTGGGAGGGGCCAGTCCTCCAAGAGCATGGGGACTGCTGGGTGGTCAGCGAGGCAGTGGAGACGAGTCCTCACCAGGCAGGCCTGTCACTGTCTACCTCAGGCTGGAGGAGCTGTGGATCTCTTCCAACCCATCCGTTCCCCTTCTGGGGCCCGCTGTGCCATTTCTCTGTGGAAGACCTGCTTGTTCTTCAAGTCCCCTTCCCCACCCACCTCCTCCTGGAAGCCCTCCATCTTGTCAACAGAGGGACACCCCACCAAGGCTGAGCTGGAACCCCCAGGAGGATACTCACGGAGCTCTGCCTGTTTGAGTCCTCTGAGGAGCCAGGCATGAGGGCTGTCATACGCCTAACCCCCCATAATGCGGTGATGCGGGAAGATGCTAGGCACGCAGTGGGCACTTCACAGATGCTTGTAGAATTGAACTGCCTGCTTCCCAACCTGATAGAAAGCCCCTCCCTGCGTCTGAGCAGCACCGGGGCCCTTGAAGGAATTTCCCGGTGTTCCTCAGGCCTAAGCGACTCCAGGGACTGAACTTCAAAGTCTGGGTGAACTTTCCCTGTGTCAGGCCAGGGAGGAGTGCACGGCAACCCCCCTGTGTCCAGCAGAGGTGGGGTTCCTGCTCTCCCAGAGCTCAGAAACCAGGGGGAGATGCATGAGAAAGCAATGGCACATAAGAATGAGGAGGATGGAGGCAGGAAAGAGACAGAAGAGCTGTCTCTGAGGAGTTACTGTTCAGGCGGAGACCTGAGGGTCCAGGCCTGAGACAAGCCACGCTTTCAGGGAAGGGTAGGTTGGGCAGAGGGAACAGTCAGTGCAAAGGCCCAGGAGGGACTGAGCTTGGAGTTTGGGAGGTCAGTGTGGCACAATGAGGAAGCGGAGACAAAGGAGGACCGACTAGATGTGCCTCCAGCCCCTTGCCTCAGGAAGTCTGCCCAACCACATACACCCACTGAGACCAGAAGGGCTTTAGAAGTCCCCTATGGATGTCCTAATGGGACCACAGAGCAAGTGAGAATCAGAGTTGAGACTTGTCTAGTCTTGGGTCCCTGGCCAGAGCATCAAAGATGGGTGAGGGCTCCCCTGGAGGGCAGGGCTGTCCAGGCCCCCACTGTGCCTGGGGCTTCTTGGTGAGGTACCAGGACCATCACAGAAGAATTACCCAGACCCATGGAGTCCGGCTCTGTAGCTGGCCTAGGAATAAGCATCTAAACCAGCTGCACCTTGGATTCTGGAAACCCTGAGCCCTAGGCCCTAGGAGCAGGCTCAGCTCATTGGACGGCCAGCTGAGAGAGGCTTCTACAGCTGGCTTCTCACACTGGGAGAGCTGGTGGTGGGGGACGTGAAACCGCAAGGCACACTGGGGCGTAGTCCTGAGTCTCAGCGTGACTTGGCATTAACTGGTCTGTTCTCAAACATTAGTTTTATATTAAAAGGATATTAAAAGAGAAGTAGACACTAAACTTATTTGCCTATTTAAGATAAATACAAGACAACAAAGGACTTTCTTTTTTTTTTTTAAGATTTTATTTATTTATTTGACACAGAGAGAGAGAGATCAGATCACAAGTAGGCAGAGAGTCAGGCAGAGAGGAAGAAGCAGGCTCTCCGCTGAGCAGGGAGCCCGATGCGGGGCCTCGATCTCAGGACCCTGGGATCATGACCTGAGCCAAAGGCAGAGGCTTTAACCCACTGAGCCACCCAGGCGCCCAAAAAAGGACTTTCTAATGTGGGGTTGGCCACTTTGGAACACTTTGGGTGGCCACTTTGGAACACTTTAGGTCCCCATCTCTGCTGTTGGGGATGAACCCCCCCCCCCAGAGAGGGAGTGAAGGAGGGGCAGAGGGAGAGAGAGAGAGAGAGAGAGAGAGAGAGAGAGAGAGAGAGAGACACTCTCAAGCAGACTCACGCCCAGCACTGAGCCTGACACGGGGTTTGATCTCACAACCCTGAGATCCTGACCTGAGGCAAAATTAAGTTGGACACAACCGATTGAACCACCCAGGCGCCCTGGGAGTGAAAGTCCTGAGGCCCTTTTTAGTTCTACTGGGATCTGAACTATTTAAGTGTTCTTAGTTCTTGGGTTCTAATCCTGGCTTCCCACTTACTAACTCTGTGCCTCAGTTTCTCCGTCAGTAAAGCAGACAAAATGCTGTATTGTTTCTGGGGTTGGGGCTAAGACTTCATGTGACACGTGGTGTAGAGTGACTCTGTGGTAAATTAAAGTTGTCAGTTACTTTATTGCTGACTGCTTTCCTTGCCCCACAATTCAGGATCCCCTGGAAGAGGGATTCTCCGGCCCCTGGTCCCATCTTCTCACTCCAAATGCTCTGGGGATGGCCAGCAAAGTCCTGCTATGGGGCCTGAGGGAGCTGTGGCTTGCATCCTATTGTCTTGGCCCACATGCCAGGGGTTGGGCTGGTGTCTCCCACCACCTGCCGGATTCTCTCCCTTCTCCCTTGCAGCTGGGCAGTGGGGCATGGGGACAAAGAGTTACCTTGGCTACTGCGCACTGGGCCTATGTTCCTCATGGCCAGAAGACTGAAGTTCAAGAGGCTCAGTGACTTGCCTAAAACCACAGAGCCAATTCACAGTCTAGGGCTGTGCTATCCAATATCATGGCCACTAGGTACATACGTCTGTTACATTTAAATTAATGAAAATTAAATACAATTTAAAATTCAGTTGTTTAGGCACAGTAGCCACATTTCAAGTGTTCGATAGTCACATGTAACCAAGGGCTACTGTATTAGACAGCATAGATAGAGAACATTCCCATCATCATAGAAAGTTCTCTCGGTCCCTCTGGTATAGAACAGCCTTGGCCCAAGGACTCACCTGGGGAACTCTTAAAACACTGGTGCTGGTTCCACCTGCAGAAGTTCTAAACAGCAATCAGGGCTGAATATTGCTCCTCAGAAGCCCTGTCTGCATTATCTACCAGGAAGGTTCTCAGGTTTGAGTTCAGACATTTTACAGCATTTGCGCCCCACCCCAGCCCCTCTGTAGAGAGCCAAGGTCAGCGGGCCTCAGCTTTGTGGGATTTGTTCTATCTCAACTGGGCTCTTTTTGGCCCCTTCCCTTTTTCCTGGATAATGTGAAACGGAGGCCCAGCATCCCCCAAGGGGTTGCTTAGGGTTATCGGAGGGAGGGCACTGGTCATGCTCATGGGATGTGGGTAGAAGGACTCAGCACACAGAGGCTTCCCCATCTGACTTGAGTGGGTGGTGTGGGGGTGGCTACCAACAAGCTCTGTTTCTTTACACCTCCTGGAAACTGGTCCCAGTTTCATTGACGTCACCGCCCCCAGGAATTGCCAGAGCAGCTTTAGCCATGCTATTCACTGTTTCCAATCTGGAAGGACAGACTCAAGGTGGACACTCACCCAGAGGGACTCCCCAGTGTTCCCACCTGTGCTGGCTTCTTACCAGAGTGGCCAATGCTGTTGGATGGAAGAGGAGGGCTGAGGAAGGATGAAGCCTTGTGGTTCCTTAGACCCCTCCCTGCGTGGGGTATGGCCTGTCTTTAGAGAAGTTTGTCCTGCAGGGGCACACCATTTCCACAGTGGGTATGACGCCCAGAATTGCAATGGGACTTCCCTCCTGCAGCCATCACTCCCCCAACAGGCCGTCCTGGTATCATAGCCTCATCTGTGAGAGGGCTCTTTTGGCTCCCCTCAGCCCTGGGAGGGGACACGCGGTCGGCCCCCTGACCCACTGAGCCCGATCCCCACAATTCTTGTCAATGTGTGTGACCTTGTAGTCTAGCCTTACTTCTGAGCCCACCAGCTTTATCCCTGCTCTCCTGATACTCCGCATTCAGTCCTGCCACCAGACCTTTACCTAGTCTGTTCCCTGCACTGGAATTGTGGTGTGTGCCCCCCCAGCCCCATTTGTGCTTTAAAGCTCAGGTTTCCATTGGGGAGGGTTTGTGCTTTGGTGAATGCTGTGAAAGATGTAAGCCTGATGATTCACAGACCTGTACCCCTGGGGCAAAGAATAAAAAATAAAATAAAATAAAAGAGATTGTTACATAAAATAAATAAATAAATAAATAAATAAATAAATAAATAAATAAATAAATAAAGCTCAGTTTTCCCTGCCCCCACAGAGAAGCTATTCCTGATTACCCTAATCCCTTCCCCTTCTCTCCCACTAAGAACAAGTCCTACCCTTCACAGGCTCTGTAACCATCCATGAGCAATCTTGTCATGATTCATTTATTTTACTGGCAAATATTTACTGTGAGCCCACTCTGTCTGGGCCCCGTGCTGGGTGCAGGAATGTAGTCACGTCCTTTCCCTGGAGCTGATGTTCTAAGAGGGGAGAAGATAACGACCCAAGAAGTCCAGTGTGTCGGATGGCAAAGTCACTGGTGAAAAATAAAGCAGGGAGAGGGAAGGTGGGTGGGCATTTTAAGTAGGGTGGCCAGGGAAAGCCACACTGAGAAGGTGACATATGAACAAAATCCCGATGGGAGTGCTAGGTTGAGCCAAGTGGACACAGGGACAGTAGCCAGTACAAAAGTCCTGAGATGGGAGTGTGCCTGGCACATTCTTATTCAAGGAACAGCAAGAAGGCCCATGTGGCTGCAGCAGAGGCAGCCCAGGGGAGAGAGGTAGGAGCGGTGGCAGAGAGGAATCCGCTAGATGGTTGAAGCAGAGGAGATCTGTGATGTGACTGAGGTCATAGTAAAAAGTCATATGTATTCGATGGCAGCTCAGTATCAAGCTCGCGCATTAATTAATGGCTCATGGAATCCCTCCTCCCCCACTGTGGCAGGTATGTTATGATTATTCTATAATCAAGGACATGGAGACTCAGAGATATGGCTGACTCCTGCAAGATCACCCAGCTCAGAGTTGGCAGGGCCTGGGCTCATCCCAAGGTGTGTCTGACCCTGAGACAAGCCCTGAGCTGCGATGCTCTGTTTCAAGCCCAGGCCACAGTGCAGGGCTGAGTCCTGGAATACCTGGGGCTTTCCAGGGGCAGGTTGGATGGGGCTATGTGGGTGGGTGTGAGCCTTGCCTTTCTTCCTTCTTTCTCTGCCTCCCCCTGGGGTGGCATTGGCTCTTGGGCAGGGGATCTGGGAGTGATGACAGGGGAGAGTCTCTTGCAGGGGGGCCTACTCCATGGGCTTCATATCAGGATAGAAACATTCCTGCCACAAGAGGGTTTGAAAAAACTCTCTTCCAGCCCCCCTCAACATGGAGGCCCCTCCAACATGGAGGCCAACAATGGTGGCTCCTCCAACACTGAGCAGACTCATCCCCAATATGAGGGACTTAGAAATAAATGGAGTGCAATCTGA
The DNA here is from genome assembly GCA_002007465.1 of Ailurus styani. Taxonomy (NCBI): domain Eukaryota; kingdom Metazoa; phylum Chordata; class Mammalia; order Carnivora; family Ailuridae; genus Ailurus; species Ailurus styani. The sequence continues at coordinate 1,593,674 of LNAC01000008.1, forward strand.
TGGAGGTGGAACAGGGTAGGGGCTGCTCAGTCAGAAGGTGGAGGCCCCAATCTTTGTTTTTTTTTGCTTCGTTTTTTTAAAGATTTTATTTATTTATTTGACAGAGAGAGGGAGATCACAAGTAGGCTGAGAGGCAGACAGAGAGAGGAGGAAGCAGGCTCCTTGCCGAGCAGGGAGCCTGATGCGGGCCTCGATCCCAGGACCCTGAGATCATGACCTGAGCCGAAGGCAGAGGCTTTAACCCACTGAGCCACCCAGGTGCCCCCAATCTTTGTTTATACAGGTTGTGCCAGTGGTGGATCATGGCTTGTCTCCGCAGTGTTGGCAGAATGTGGTGTTGCAATTTTGGGAGAATAAATGAGCAAGAATGGGTGGGGCATCCCCACCTCTTCTTCCGGTGGGTAAGGGTAGAAGATAGTGGGATCTGGAAAGACTAGGGAGAATGAGTAAAATCTTCTAGTCCCTGTTACTTGGAGCGAGCTTGACATTTGAAAATCATTTTACAGAAGGGTTTCCCTAAATTCAGTTTTGTAGCTTATGACTCCAACACACCAGGGATGTTCCAGAGCTAAAATTACACATATAAAACAAAAAAACAAAATGAAACCCAAAACACTACCAATAACAGCAAGAAAAGAACTCTACGTTTAATGGATAGGTTTTTCTGTATTATTATTATTTTTTCTTTCTTAAGTTTTTCACTTTAAGTATTTGGACAGCAGGCAAGAGAACCGCTGAATAAGTTGTGAATGTTGGTGGGAAGACTTGAAAATCATCCTTTGAACAGTGTTGAACAATTTCGGGGTGTGTAAATGATACAATACTTGTTTTAAGGAGAATTTCAGTGTCTGAGTTAAATGAGCCTAAACATTTGTAATGTGAAAAAAACAATTCTATGCCAAATCACAGTGAAGATGGGATTAAATATCTGTTTCTTCTGTCTGGCCCCCGACTTTCCAGGTCTGAAGGAGAGACACAGTTGTCTATGTGCCAGCTACCCACCTGTGCCAGGTTTTGAATCTGCTCTGGTTTGGAGGTCCATGGAGAGCTCATCTTAGGTCTCAGAATGTAGTAAGAAACCTCCGGGCCTGGCCAGATCCTAATCAGTGTTGGAGGCTGGCCAAACTGGCGTGTCCAGGGAGGCGACAGAAGGTTCCTGAATAATTGCAACACATCCAGTCCAGGTCAGTTCCAGGTTGGGAAGATGCCCGGAGACAGGGTAAAAGGTCTGGACACGGACAGTCTGGGTGTTCCAACAGCATAAAGTGAGCAGGGATGGCCTCTGGTGGCCAGGCCCTTAGAATGTTAATAAAGAAATACATTATATAATAAATAAATATAATTAAATAAATATATTTAAATATATAAATCATATATAAATAAATATATGTAAATAAGATATATAAATAAGTATATATGAATTTATATATTTTACTATATATTTACTTATATTCATATATATAAATATATAAAAAGAAATATAATAAATAATTTATTTTTATTTTTTACTTTAATTCCAGTATAGTTATCATACAGTGTTACATTAAGGTTCAGATGTATGATGTTGTGATTCAACAATTCTTTTTTTTTTTTTTT
>LNAC01000008.1:1595411-1684103 GCA_002007465.1 Ailurus styani
CCCGATGCGGGCCTCGATCCCAGGACCCTGAGATCATGACCTGAGCCGAAAGCAGAGGCTTTAACCCACTGAGCCACCCAGGCGCCCGTGATTCAACAATTCTATACATCATACAGTGCTCATCATGGTAAGTGTACTCTTAATCCGCTTAACCTATTTAACACCTCGCCCCACCCACCTCCTGTCAGATAACCATCAGTTTGTTCTCTATATAGTTAAAAATCTGTTTTTTGGTTTGTCTCTTTTTTTCTTCGTTCATTTGTTTTGTTTCTTAAATTCCACATATGAGTGAAATCATATGGTATTTGTCTTTCTCTGTCTGACTTATTTCACTTAGGATTATATTCTCTAGATCCATCCATGTTGTTGGAAATGGCAAGATTTCATTCTTTTTTATGGCCAAGGATATGTATATACACACATACATACCATATCTTCTTTGTCCATTCATCTAGTGATGGATACTTGGGTTGTTTCCATAATTCGGCTTTGGTAAATAATGCTGGAATAAGCATAGGGGGGCATATATCTTTTTGAGTTAGTCTTTTCCTATTCTTTGGGTAAATATCCATTAGTTGAATTACGGGACCATATGGTAGTTTTATTAATTTTTTGAGGAAACTTCATACTGTTTTCCACAGTGGCTGCACCAGTTTGCCTTCCCACCAACAGTGCACGAGGGTTCCTTTTCCTCTGCATTCTTGCGAACACTTGTTGTTCCTTGTGTTTTTTTATTTTAGCCATTCTGACAGCTCTGAGGTGTTATCTTATTGTGGCTTTAATTTGCATTTCCCTGATGATGAGCGAAGTCGAGCATCTTTTCATGTGTCGTTGGCCATCTGGATGTCTTCTCTGGAGAAATGTCCATGTCTTTTTTTTTTTCCATCAGAGAGAGAGAGAGAGAGAATGTGCATAAGCAGGGGGAGCAGCAGGCAGAGGGAGAAGCAGGCTCCCTGCTGAGCAAGGAGCCCGATGCAGACTCCATCCCAGGACCCAGGGATCGCGACAGGAACCGAAGGTAGATGCCTAACCAGCGGAGCCACCCAGGAATCCCAGAAATGTCCATGTCTTCTGCCCATTTTTAATTAGATTATTTGCATTTCTGGTGTTGAGTTGTATAAGTTCCTTATATATTTTGGACACTAACCTTTTAGCAGATATGTCATTTGCAAATATCTTCTCCCATTCAATAGGTTGTCTTCTGGCTTTGTTAATTACTTTCTTTGCTGTGTAGAAGCTTTTTAACTTGATGTAGTCCCAATAGTTTAATTTTGCTTTTGTCTCTCTTGCCTCAGGAGACATATCTAGAAATGTCTTCTCTTTTAAACATGTAATTTACAACCGCTTCTCAGGGCTGAGAGGTCTGGAGAGGGCCAGGATGCATCACACGCCCTCTTATTACAAATGGGTAAACTGAGGCCCGGGCAGAGGTATTTTTTTTTCCCCAAGGTCACAGGTCACACAGGAAGCAAGACAATAACAGAATAGAACCTAGGTTTCTCTATCCATGGAGAATCTCGTGGATGTGATTCCAAATGACTGGTGTTCTTCTAAATCGACGCTTGTTTTAAGTTCGGAGGAGCGAACCATTTCAAGAATCTTCGAGGGGCGAATAATTGGCCCTTACAGTACTGGGACGAACGCCTGGTTTCAAGGGCCCTTTAAGAGGACACAAATAGAATGACCCACGTGTCCCCCACTTCCGGGATTCTTGAAGCCTTTCCTATGGGTGGTTAATCCCGGCCCGCCCTCAAGGTATCTTGGGAAAAGTAGTTCCACTTTCCTCCAGACACAAGGTGGCGGCCGTCTTGAAACTGCATTTCCCAGAAGGCTGTGCTCGTCGTCTCGTAAACCGAGCTACGGGCCGGTGGCGTGAACCCCTCATCCTGGGTTTTGTAATTTCTCAGGGGATTAGTGACAGTGGACGGAGATCTTTGGCGGCGACGTCCGTGGGCTGCTCGCCAGCCGGAGCTGCGCGCGAAAGCCGCGGAACCAGCCACACAGCTCTGCTTCCGGCCGGGGGTCAAAAAGCCGAGGCGCTGCGTCTCCTTTAATCGTCGTCGGCGGGGCGTGGCGACGCGACCCGCGTTGCTATTGGCGGCGGTTGGGGGCGCGGAAACTGAACGGGCCGCAACGGCCGACGCAGCTTTCTCCGGCGCCTCGGGCGCCCCCGGCCCGCCATGGCTGCACCTTGCCCTGTAAGTTCTTGTTTGCGGTGGTTCGTCTCCCCGCTGGGACTGTGGGCGCCTGGCCGGGGCGATGGCTGCGAGGGGGGCGCGTGGGACGCCGGGTTCCGAGCCAGTCTTCTCTAGCCCGTTTACCGTCTGTGCAGGGGGCGCTGGGTCGGGACATGTAGTGAGCACCTCCTGCGCGCCAGACCCTTTGCGTTCTACCGGGGCGGACCATCGAGTCCCTCCCGGCTCCTTGGATTCGCATCCAAGCGGAGGAGACGCTAGTACTCGTACGTTTCGACTGGAGGTCGGGCCGGAGGCCTCCCTGGCCTGAGTCTCACCATCCTGAGCAGTGAGTGGGTGGCTGGGTAGGGGCTTGTTGAGCGAACTCCGTGCTCGGACGGGACAGCCCAGGTCTGCAGTGGGATCCGGACCGGGCGCCCTGAGTCCCAGGTTCCTCCAGAGGGATGCACTCCAAAACCCCTTTTTGAGAGATTGTCTGAACATCTCCAGGTCTTTGGGCTGGGTTGAGCGTCAGGAAGACCAAGTGGTGCTCTGTTGAGCAGAGGGCCTAGACTTAGGATCCAGGCTTTTTGACCCCTAATCTAGTCCTTCCCACAAGTCCCTCCCCACTTCTTTCCATATATAAACCACCTTTGGGGGAGATGAAGAGGTGGGAAGGGTGTTGGGAGGTTTCAGGAGCCCCCTGGTCAGAGGTGGAACTGAACTTGCCTCTGCCTATTGAGCCTAGAGGTGGGCATTATCTTATTCTTGTTCTCCCAAGAGGTTCAGGTGAGGCAGTTGCTGCTCTGTTGGGGGCCCTCCCCCAGCTGCCACTCCCTTTCTTGTTGAAAGGGTAACTCTGGCAGGTGTGTTGGGGGTGGAGCTGGGCACAGGGCCATGGGGGGCCTTTGTTCTGGTTACCAGCTCTGTGGGGTGGCAGTGGTCTTACTGTGCCCCCAAGGACATTTTTTTCCAAGAGGAGGTTTCGCCGGGCTCCCTGGTGTGCCCCAAATGCTTCTTTGAGGTTTCTGATATTTGGAGAAAGGGGAGATGTTTGCATGGCAGGGCTGTAACTCTTCAAGTGCTGAAGATAAGCTGCTGTTGGGTGGTAAGAGTCTCCGGAATATTTTCTCCATGTCTTCCTAAGCAGTGTCCTGAATTACTGCTTCCTTGACGTTGTTGGGTGCAGTAGAGATGGTGGCACTGCCCCTTTGGGTTCGTCCAGGATGACCTTTGGATTCATTGGCCGACATTCGTCAACAGTGAGATTCAGGGTGCAGAATCTGATTCCCAAAATGGGAGTTGCTGAAAGGCCCCCATTTCTCCTTGATTCTTTTAGAAAAAATTGCTTTATTGAAATAGTCACATGCCCTAAAATTCACCCCCCCCCCGCTTTTTTTAAAGATTTTATTTACATATTTGACAGAGAGACAGTGAGAGAGGGAACACAAGCAGGGGGAGTGAGAGAGGGAGAAGCAGGCTTCCTGCTGAGCAGAAAGCCCCATATGGGGCTTGATCCTAGGACTCTGGAATCATGACCTGAGCCGAAGGCAGCCACTTAAACCACTGAGCCAGCCAGGTGCCCCAGGTTTTTATTATTTTATTTTATTTTAATTTTTAAAAGATTTTCTTTATTCATTTGAGAGGGAGAGAGGCAGGCAGAGGGATAGGAAGAAGCAGACTCCCAGCTGAGCAGGGAGCCTGACATGGGGCTCCATCCCAGGACCTAGAGGTCGTTACCTGAGCTGAAGGCAGGTCATGACCTGAGCTCAGCCATCTGAGCCACCCATGCACCGCACGACAGATTTTTGTATATTGATCTTGCAGCCTTGCTTAACTGGTTTATTAGCTCTAATAGTTTTTTAGTGAATTCCTTAGGATTTTCTATATACAGGGTCATGCCTTGAGCATTTTTGAGCCCTCCTGGCTGTTTTAGGAAGAGTCTTGGCCCTGGGGAAGTGCCTTCTTCATTCAAGTTTCACACATTTGACCCTGGCTCTCCCATAGGAGGACCCCTCGCTGGAGAGGCATTTTAAGGGCCACCGAGATGCAGTTACCTGTGTGGACTTCAGTATCAACACGAAGCAACTGGGTAAGAGGAGGCATCTTTTCCTAGGCACTAGGTCATGAGCCGAGAAGGCTGAGTCTCTAGCTGGGAGGTGTGGTGTGGGGGGAGGAGGGCACCGTGTAGACCCAGGTGCTTTGTCTAGACCTGCATCTGGCTTCAGCTGGCAGGTTGTCTGGTGCTGGGCTTTGTGAACCGCATTCTGCATGCAGAGTGTGACACTCAGAGAGTTTGGGGGCCTTGCCAAGGGCATGTAGCCTCAGGAGGGGGGCCCAGGGTCGGGCTTTTCACTGCACATACCCCAGCCATCTCTTGGGTCTGGCTGCTGGAATGGCCCTAAACAATGGCTCCTTTTCCTTGGGTCCTACAGTCTGTTGGCCTCAGCAGTATGGGGGGCATCCAGTGAGAAGGGCGAAGAGCAGAGCCGGGTACTCCTACTGCTGTCCTTGTGCAGCAGCTGAGTACCCCGGCTCCTTGGTCCGTGGGGGTTCCTACACAGCTATCATGGCTGCCGCTTTCTTCTTTCTTTCTTTTTTTTTAATGCATTTTTTTTCCTTTTTAAAATTTTATTTATTTATTTATTTGAGAGAGAGAAAAAGAGGGAGACAGAGCATGCACAAGTGGAGGGGAGGGAAAGAGGGAGAGGGAGAAGCAGACTCCTGGCTGAGAAGGGAGTCCAACGTGGGGCTCAATCCCAGGACCTTGGGATCATGACCTGAGCCGAAGGCAGATGGTTAACCGACTGAGCCACCCAGGCGTCCCCACTTTCTTCTTTCTAGGGACAAGGCTCCCCTTTCATCCCATGGTCAAGGGCCCCTGCCAGAGGCTGCTGGTCACTATAGAAGTTATTTGATCTGTCTTAGGGACTCTCTAGGTTTCTGATTGACTTGGGCCCTCTCAAAGATAATAGGCCCATTGGGTTGGGCTGGGAAGACTTGCTCTCTAGTGCCTTTAGGGTGTGACTATGGGGGATCCCAGGAGGGATGAGTTTTCTCAGAGGCCCTCTGAGTTGCAGCCCCGGGATGGCACGTGAAGGGCATCTCTTGGTCTCGCTCCCCTGTGGCCCTGCTGCTTGGGGAGCTGACAGCCCATCGATGCTCCAAACCCCAGCTCAGCAGTCACTGGAAGTGTGATCTGTCTCCTGTCCCCTCACCCCCTCCTGCTCGGAGGCTCAAGGCCCACTAGAGCTGAGGGTCACAGCATCCCTTCTTCCTCAGCCAGTGGCTCCATGGACTCATGCCTCATGGTCTGGCACATGAAGCCCCAGTCACGCGCCTACCGCTTTGCGGGCCACAAGGACGCGGTCACCTGTGTGAACTTCTCCCCTTCGGGACACCTGCTGGCCTCAGGCTCCCGAGACAAGACTGTCCGGATCTGGATACCCAATGTGTGAGTTACAGACTTGGAAGGGCTTCTCTGAGCCTGGGGTCCTGGTGCCGGAGCTGTCCCCACTCAGGTCACCACCCTGGCTCTGGACTTGTCACAGAGGGACATCTGCCCTACTTCTGAAGAGGGGCCGTGAGAAGCTGGGGCTCCAGTTGGGGCCCTCCCTTAGGGTCGGGAGAGGGACTTGGGGCTTACTGCAACCATCCCGGAAGGGCTTCCATCTGACGCTGCTCACGCATGGTCAGGGTAGGTGGTGGTTCTGGCCTTCCTTATTGGGGGGCTGGGATGGCAGGCGTGCACTGATGTCGGGAGGGGCCCCTGGCGGGGTGGGGAGAGCGTCCACGTGCTCACGGGCCCTCCTGTCACTGCCCTGGGTTTTCTGAGTCCAAGTACCCATCCCGCAGCAAGGGCGAGTCTACCGTGTTTCGTGCCCACACGGCCACAGTGAGGAGCATCCACTTCTGCAGTGACGGCCAGTCTTTCGTGACAGCCTCCGACGACAAAACAGTGAAGGTGTGGTCAACTCATCGCCAGAAATTCCTGTTCTCCCTGAGCCAGCACATCAACTGGGTCCGCTGCGCCAGGTGAGCGTCATCCTGCCCCAGGCCCCTCGGAGGAACCTGGGGCTTGAGGGGCCCGAGGCGCTGCCGGGTGCCAGTAGCATGACCTTGGGCAAACTAGCTCCTCTTTCATATTCCTGAGCCTCAGCTTCCTTATCGGTGAAATGGGAGCAGAGAAGTTGTCACATTGTAAATTGTCGAGGAGCTTCTAGCTCACACATGGCAAGTAAGTGAGTTCGTTGCCAGTCACGACTGAGCGCCTCACATCCAGGCTGATGTGGCCGGAAGCACGTCAGTAGGGGCTGTTTAGGAGCAAGAGCGACAAGGTGATGTCGCTGCTACCACTCCACGATTTCTTTTCCCTTTTCATGGCAGTCCTGCAGGCTAGGTGGTGTCATTCCCATTTTGCGGATGAGGACACCGAGGCTCGGGACAGCACAGTCTCAGGACAGTATCTTGCCCTTGGGCGCTCACTGGGTTAGTGGCAGAGCTGGGGTTTGAACCTGCTCAGAAGTTGATTTTGCTTGAGCTGCCGGATGGGGGTCGAGGCTTCTGAGGAGGCTGGTCTGGAGACTGGCTTTCCCTTTGCTGTGGGGGCGTGGTGCTGGAGGAATGGGGGCCAAGTGCACCTGGGTGGCTCAGTGGGGGGCGGGAGGGGGGAAGGGGGCCAAGTGACCCAGAGGACCTTTCAGGGTCCAAGGATCGCGGATATAAATGTGCCCACTTTCGGCTGTTCTGGTCCTTTCTCCAGAGCCCTCCCAGCTCCAGAGGAAGAGGTTGGGAGGGCTGGGGACGCTGGGAAACAAAGGGAGTCAGAGGTCGGGGCCTGACACGGTGTTCTTCCGGGGACCCCATGCAAGTTACTTGTTCTCCAGGACACCTAGGTCCTGGGAGGTCCCTGGTTGCTCAGAGAGGCCTCACCATCGGGCCCTTGAGAGTAGGAGGGGCCAGGCCAGCAAACAAGTGTGGAACCTACACCAGCCTTTGGTGGTGGGTCCCCAGGACCTCCACACATTTTTGTCAGTAGGTGGTTCTCAGAGTCAAGTGTGGACTCGGGGGACCTGGGAACAGGATAACGATGCTGCTGGTGGCTTCGGGCCACCTTCATGCTAATAGCATCGGCAGTCAGCACGCACTTTGCCACGTGCCGTGTGCAGTGCCGGGGGCCTCACACGCACGACGCTGTTTCCTGCTCCCCACGAGGTAGGTACCGTTCTTACCCATCTCCCGGAGGGAAAGCCACTTGCCCGGGATCACTCAGGATCGGAGCAGGGCACGTCGCTTTTGGCACCATCAGGTGGTGGGCAGGGCAGGAAGGTGGCGGTGGAGGACTGCGTGCTGCGCCCACGATGGTGGTGTGACTTATGCCCTGCCTGGTTCAGGTTCTCCCCCGACGGGCGGCTCATTGTGTCTGCCAGCGATGACAAGACTGTCAAGCTGTGGGACAAGACGAGCCGGGAGTGTGTCCACTCTTACTGTGAGCACGGCGGGTAAGTCACTGGACCTGTCCTCCTCCTGCAGGTGCTCAGGAAGAGCATGGACCTAGGCACAAAGAGGCCCCAGTGGCCTTACGTGGGGCCGCGTCTCTGCCACTGTCTCTGGATTTTTTCCTCTTTGAGCGGGAGGTTCAGCCTCGTTCCTGTCACCACAAATAACGGGGGCTTAACTTCAAGGCATGTGATGCTTGGGGCCTCTCTTTTCCTTTCACTTCCCGGTTCTCAGGATTGCACTTGTTTCTCTGAAAGAAGGTGACCTTGGTGACTAATCACATTAGTATGTTACCCGTGGTGATGGTTTTATCAATTATAGGCTTGTCAGGTTCTTGTAAGTTCTTGGTGGCGGTTCGAATTGTGCCGCATCATCAGGAGAAGGGGGAGCCTGTGTTGGAGCCAGGCCTCCCCTGTTCTGGTCTCCTTGATGAACCCCAGCTTCTGTCCTCCTCTGGTAGGCTGGGAGCCCAGGGCAAGGCTCCTCCTGAGAGCTAGCCGTGATGCCAGCCCGGGTGTCATGTATGGGCATACTGGGGGTCCTTGGCCTGTCTCCTGGAGATAGGTCAGCCAGAAGCCTTGGGGCCTTGCTGGCCCTTTGGCGCTGTGCCTGCCCTGTCTCCCGCTTTGATGAGGGCTTCAGCTCTGACTCAGAACACCCTGAGTCGTCAGCTGACCTTTGGGCTAAAGACCACTTTCTCTACTTGTATTTAGACGTGGCCGCTGGGATTTGCTCCCTGCTGAGTCTACTTCTGGTCCCTGCTGGCTACTGTTCTCACCCTCTCCTTGCTATCCCTTGCCACCTGGTAAAGAAATAGCCTGAGAACAGCCTGAGCAGATGTGGAGGGTTAGGAAAGGGCTGCAAGTCTGGGGGTCTGTTCTGAGCCCGGACAGTCCTCCCCTAGTGTGTGGTGGCCCTTGTCTTTCCAGATTTGTCACCTCCGTGGACTTCCACCCCAGCGGCACGTGCATCGCCGCCGCCGGCATGGACAACACGGTGAAGGTGTGGGACGTGCGGACACACCGGCTCTTACAGCACTATCAGTGTGAGTGTCTGGGCGCTGCCACGGTGGGGCTGGGTGGGAGCAGGCAGCAGGCTCGTCACTGTGGTGCTGACGCAGGCCCGAGGACAGCTCTGGTCAGTGGGGAGAAGCCCCGGGCCTGCTGGGATCTCTAGCGGCTGGTAGACTGTGTCATGGCCATGCTGGCTCAGAACCCTGGCCTGGAGGCGGATCATGGCTCTACCTGGCGTCCCCCAAGCCCTCTGGGAGTCTCACACACGCTGTAGTGCAAGACGAGGAGCTTATGGTGGGTCTCTGGCTGGGGTGCTGCTCAAGGGCCACTTCTCAGGGGCTGCCCTGCTACTGGCCCAAGGCGAAGGGGGCAGGTCTGTCAAAAGAAGTCAGTGTCTGTGCGACCTTGGCCACCTCTGGCCTCATGGCATCCTCCATAGATACGGAGCCAGGAACCATACAGAGGGTCCACTTAGGCTAGAGACCAGGCTCAGGAGGCAGCCCCGGGGCCGTGTCCCCTGATCCAATGGTAGCCCTTGGAAGGCAGAGTGACAGGCAGTCATCATGGGCCCTGTCAGGCCCTAGCTGGGAGGTAAGGGAGGGACGGATTTGGCTGTGATTAGGACGAGCTAGCCGAGGGTGCTGGCGTAGGGAGCTGTCTTGAGAGCAGGTGCGACTGGGCAGGGCCCTGAGCCACCTCAGTTGTGGGGATGGGGCCAGGGAAGGAAGCTGGCGAGGGACCACAGGAGGAACTGGGAGTTGTGCAAGGGGCAAAATGGTGGGCGGGCCTGTGGGCCTGGGGCCGAGACTGGGGAGGGGGAGAGCCGGAGTTGTTTGAGGAGCTGTGGTTCTTGACTTGGGACTAAGTTTAAAGTGCATGGGCTCCGTTCCCGAATTCACAAAGGTGTGGGACTTGGGGTTCAGAGCTCTCCTTTCCACCCGCTAGGAGCCCTTCTTAGTGGATTCTCAGATGTTGAGGCCGGCACTTTCTTGAGGTAACCAGGGCGAGTAGATCTCCCAAGAGGAGGGAGAAGCTTCTGGTCTTAAAAAGCACGTGGTGGAGGGTGGGCTCCGCAGCCGGTCTCAGCATTCCTAGTTGCGTGATGTCGGGCAGGTCACTTGACTCCTCTGGGCTCCCTGGGACAGTGATGGGGCCTCCCTCACAGATGGTGTTGGTAGGGTAACAAGTTGGTCTGTGTCAAGAGCTCAGAGAGTGGGCGCCTGGGTGGCTCAGTGGGTTAAAGCCTCTGCCTTCGGCTCAGGTCATGATCTCAGGGTCCTGGGATCGAGGCCCGCATCGGGCTCCCTGCTCGGCAAGGAGCCTGCTTCCTCCTCTCTCTCTGCCTGCCTCTCAGCCTACTTGTGATCTCTCTCTGTCAAATAAATAAATAAAATCTTTAAANGAGAGTGCAGGAACCAGGTGGTGTGTTCAGGATGCCCGTGTTGCCAAGTCTGGGTCCTGGAGATCCCTAGTGGGGAGTCTGGCCTGCGCTGCCCGACACCACCACCAGGGGGCAGGAGCTAGCTGCATAACTGGTTCCTTCCTCAACAGAGAGCCCTGGGGTTTGTCACAGTCCCTGTTTTAGGCAGAGCTTCTAGAACAGAACAGCTCCGGGGTCTGCTCTCTACTTGGAGACCACACCTCTCCTTCCCCTCTTTCAGAGGCCTTTCTTCTGCCCCGGGCCAGGCCTGGGCTGGAGATGGGGCGCATCTGCACGGTTGACTAGGGGAAGGTCAGCAGGTGTGGAGGAGTGCTGGGCGGGAAGGTGCCGCCGAGTGTGGGGTCAGAGCTAGGAAGGGAAGGTGATGAGGTGCTACAGGTTAGGAGTATAGGCTCTTTCCTATCTGCAAAGGGGGTGGTAATAATACCTTATGGGCATTGTGAAGCTCTGTTGGGGGAATCCACGTGAGTCCTGGAAGTATGGTTTGTACCACATACATCTTTTTCTTTTAATTTTTTATTATTACTTCTTTTCTCCACATAAGTGTTGACACTGAGGGAAGAGGATCCCTAGGAGACCCTGGGAGGGCCCAGCCTCACCTCTGATGGGTCAGGGTCTGGGTTTGTAGGGTGCACAGTGGGTACCCATTGGGGAGGACCTTGAATGCCATATTCTGGCCCATGGTCCCAGAGATGCAGTCTGGCCGGCCGTGGTGGGACTGATCCATCGCTCAAGGAGCGAAGGTCTTTCTGGGAGAACAGAAGCGCTGAGAGCCTGCATGGCGGGGGGAAGCCGGTGTGTCTGGGTGACTGGTGGGTGGGCCGCTTGCGCCCAGTGTCTGAGTGAGCGCTGGGCTTCCAAGTGGGGCGGGGATTGGGCCCGGGGGATAGGTTTCAGAGACTGAATGGAGTCAGGAGGTGGTGGTGTGGGTTGAGCGGCCAGCTGGGCCCAGGAATCGGGGGGTTTGAGAAGGGCTGAGGCCATCTGCTGGGTCCCTGCGATTGAGGGGCCACGGAGGGGAAGGTCCACAAAGCAGCCAGAGCGAGGGGAGGGAGCCGTCTCTCCCAGTATGGGAGGGCTGATGGGGCAGAGCCGGAGGCCTGAAGGAGCACAGCATCTCCTGAAAGTGTGATCAGGAGGGGAAGTGCTGAAGGCCATTTGAGGAGGGTGGCGGTTGCTGGAGAGAAGTCCCTGGAGTTCTTGAGGGGACAGCCCTGGCGGTGGGGCGTGTGGGAGGTCAGTGACTGCAGGGCTGGGGAGGTGGTGGGAGGGCTCGGGGGGCATCAGGAGCCAAGTCCTGAGGGGACCTGGGGTGCATGAGGCTGACAGGCTCCGCAGAGAGACTTCAGTGTGTTTTTTGCAGTTTTTTCTTTGCTCCTATGACAGAGCCACCTGGTGTCTTGTTCCTAAGCCACCCCAATGTAAATCAGACGCCTTGGGTGGCTTGGAGTATCCCATAAACAACCGGGCTTCCTCTGCTCTCTGCTCAGTGCATGGCACATGGGGCAGCAGACTCATCCCACTGCCTCTCAGCTCACCCTCTGGGGCTCCAGGAGAGCCCGGTGGATCTGAGGATGTTGGCCGGGGGACGTAGCCCACACCTGTTACGCTGCTTGAAGGCCCTGCTAGGTCTCCTCCAGTTTAGGGGCTTACCTTAAGGGCTCCGTTGCCGAACTTTCTACCCGACAGGCTCCCCCTCGCCCCTTCGCAGCAGCTGTTCCCTCATGCTCAGAGGTGCCGGGGCACCTGTTCGTAGGCTGATTCCCTGAGAAGGACTCCTGGCACTCTGGTAGCAGATGCCTGAGCTGTGTTCGGTCCCCGACCCCTGGAGGAATGTTTTTAGGGCTACCGTGACATTTCGTGTCCCCCTTGGTGACTCCGGATGAGTACCAGGTGTTCCTGGGTGGGCTTGGGGGCACGTGAGGTTGTTGGGCTTTTCTGAGACCCTTTGATTCCTGGTACTGCTGCGTGTGGTCAGCAACCCCAGCCTGCCCGTGTCCAGCTGCCCTGTGGTCGTGCATCACGGAGGACACTTCCTGTCCGGTGCTGGGTCGTTGGGACTTAATTCGGACAACAGCAGGTAGCTGGTACCATCTGTCTCAGGGAGTTTCTTGGCTCTAGCCTGTCCCTGTGGGGGGCAGTTCTGGTTTCCCAATTCAGCATGGAGACGGTGGGGCTGCTGGAGCTCTGGGAGCGCCGGGCCCCACGGAGGTGGGTTCGGCTCCATATGCTCGGAGCCCACATTAAGGCTGTTCAGACATCTGAGCAGCAGCCCCATCCGGAACCCGTAATGTGGTTTGCGGCTCACAGGCACGTGCGGGTCCGCCGTCCAGGGACGGGCCCAGGGGCGGGGGGAGGGGGGCGAACAGGGCAGGGCTACTCCCCATTTCACAGATGGGCAGTCTGAGGCTTGCCCATGGTCCCGCAGCTGGGAAGCTGGGAATCCGAGTCTCCCCAACGGAAGGCCTTCTCTTCCTTCCTGAGTGTGGCGTTCTCTCCACCACCCCGCGCTGGCTTCCTTATACCGCATCGATTCTCGTCATTTGCTTCCTGAGGTCCCTGGGAGGCCCTGGCTCGGCCTTCTCCAGAAATTCTAGTTAGAGCTCAGAGTCCCAGGTTCTCTGTCCCCTGGTTCCTAACACACCCTTCCGCCCTACCCCAGATGTGGTCATGGCAGGTCTTCAGGTAGCTGTGCAGTCGGTGGGGCGGGCCTGTGTCCTTTGACGTTTGGAGACCACAAGTGTTGGTCAGGAGGGCAGTGCCTCATCCCACCTAATCTGGCCAGCTCACAGGCCCTTTCCCATGTGGCATCCCTAAGTGGGCATTTATGTGACATTCATACGGAGCCCAGTTTTGAGCATCCTTCCTTGCTGGTATCAGAGCACCATCATTGTGTGATCCCTGGAAACCCAAGGTCGCTGGCGATGCCAGTTGCTCGTTGTGAGAAGCCGTCCCAGGTGAAGTGAGCTGAGCCCCTTGTGAGGGGGGTGGGCTGGGGCTCGGCCTGGTGTGGCCTGCCTTAGAAAGCTACCTCCTACTTGAGTACCTGGGACTCCTCTGGGCCCCCTGGTCCGTCTGGAGCCCACTGAGCGATGGGCCGGGTTTGCTGAGGGCTCGTCCATGCAGCGCTGTGTGGGCAGCGTGGGCTGTTAGTACCTAGGACTCTCCTTAGGCCACGTGCTGCCCATAAGTTCCCAGTGCGTAGGGGCAGGGTGTGCAGCGGCCTCGGTCTCACCCTCTTTGGGCTCCTGGTGACCTGTAGAATCTTGATGTTGGCATGTGCCTGACCATGGGTTGGAATCTCTTCTCTGGGGCGCTCTGCCATCACTTGACACCGATCATGGAAGGAAGAAGAAGGTCTACAAGCTTTGGGCTTGATGAGAAGTGGATTGTTCCTGGGTGGTCACTGCTCAGGACTTTATGGCGGAAGCCTCCCTGGGGGACTGTCGTGCAGGACTGGTTCTTAGGATGAGGCCTCCCTAGAATGTGTCTCCCACTTTCCTAGAGCCGGAGAGGCTGCCCCAGGCTGGCGGGGCCGGTGGGAGAGGCAGGAGCACAGGGAGGGCAAGGCGGTGGGTCATTGTCTAATACATCCTCCTCCCCCGGGCTGAGCCCTCTTCTGGAGTAAATGGTTCCAGGTGTTTCCATCCCAGCGAGGAGGCCTTTGATATTCCTGCCGTTTAAAATGGAGCAGGACTCTTGGTGTCCGTCTCTGGGGGAGATTCCCACCCCGGGATAGACCCGGCCAGCTGGGAGGCCCCTCATGGTGTCCACATCCCGACCCCTCTGCCCTGGTGGTGCTGGGAAGCCCTGGGCTCCCTGAGCTCGCCCTCCCCGATCCACCCTCCCGCCCCCGCTGCTGCTCTGCCGGCTTTGCCTCAGGTGGGGCGGGGTGCTGTTCATTCCAGGACAGGCTGCCAAGGGCCGCAGGAACGAGAATAGCGTGCCCTTCTCCAGGCGCAGGGACGTAGACGTGCCAGGAGCAGCATTTGAAGAGGCCCGAAGGGAGATGGGGCCTGGGGAGGAAGACGTGGGCAGGCTGCCTCTCAGCTGCCCCGCTGTGGGGCTAAGGGGTGGAGGGTGGCAGGGCCCCCCTCCTCCCACCCCACTTAATTGCCAGCGGGAGCCAGCACTCTGGTGAGCTCACTGGCCCCTCGGGAGTGCAGGGCCGTAGCTCTTAGCCTGTGGACTCCTGACCTGAAGGGCCGGCAGGAGGGTGCCGAGCCAGACTGGCTCCCGCCTCCCTGGGCATGACTCATTCTTTTGCGGGGAGGGAAGGATTCACTTTTTATCGTTCACCCAGTTGTGTAATCACAGTGATTATTTCCTGATGGTTAAAAAAAAAAAATCTGGGGCACCTGGGTGGCTCAGTCAGTTAAGCAGCTGCCTTCGGCTCCGGTCATGGTCCCAGGGTCCTGGGATCGAGCCCCACATCAGGCTCCCTGGTCAGCAGGGAGCCTGCTTCTCCCTCTCTCGCTGCCCTCTCCCCTGCTTGTGCTCCCTCCCTCCTTTCTCTTTCTCTCTCCTTCTCAAAAAAAAAAAAAAAAAAAAGTGGAAGTGTACAGAATAAAACGAGAAGCTCTCGTATTCCTGTCGTCCGCAGGGGACTCTATAGAAGGTCTCTAGCTGGAGCTTCCGTCCACTTCCCTCTGCATGTGTGTGTCCCCTTCCACGTGTGGGGCGTGGCGGTCGCACTGCACATTACGAACGTGCTTTCTGCTACTGCTGGTAGCTGGCCCCTGCCTGTTCAGTTCCCGATGGGGTCAGCTGTGGCTGAGTTCTTCGACTGTCTGTGCCCTAAGTCTCGGTAAACACTGAGGATGCTGACCTTCCCCACGCCTCACGCTCTCGAGGGTGGGGAGTGCGGCGGGCTGAGGCCCCGGTGCTCTGCCCCTGTGGAGACCCCGTCAGTCCGCGTGCAGGCCTGGTGCCGAGAGTGCTCAGACAGAAACGCCGCGTTCTGTAAAGCCCCGGCTGTCTCCCCTATGCGTGCTTGGGAACGTGTACCCACACGCCGCAGGCTTGCTGGCACATCAGCTGGGCGGGTGTCTGAGGGGCTCCCCCTACCCCCGTGGGCTGTGCGGAAGGCCGACCTGTGGTGGGTGCGTTTCCGGCCTAGCGCTGGTTCTTGCGACCTCCCAGGGCCAGGCTGAGGGGTTGGTTTTAGAATTTGTCTTTTCTGTTTCTAGCAGTTCTGATTCAGCAGGCCATGATTATCTCACCCCCGCTGGTGCCCCCCACCTGGCCTGAGGTAGTGGGGATGAAGACTCCGAGGTTTTCTTCAGCAGCTGCTTTAAGGTGTCCCCACGTTGTCGTCCGCACGTGGCCTGCCTGGGTCCAGCCGACCAGCCGCTTCCTGAGTCCTGCTCAGTGTCAGGCGTTGAGCTGGGAGGCCGGCACCCGACACAGCCCCCGCCTGTCAGAGCACATAGTCTCATGGGGGACCTGGCCACGAGTCAGAGCCACACAGAACCGTGAAACACTGCGGTGAAGAGTGTGCCCACCAGAGACTTGTGGTGCTTCAGGGGGACAGTTCAAGGGGATGGCCCTGATGAGGTCGGGAGGCTTCCCAGAGGAGGTGACTGAGCACTGAGCTTCAGGGTCGGGGGTGGAGGTGAGCAAGAGTCTCCCAGCTCTGTGGAACAGCTGGGGAGCTGACAGGGCTGGGGTGGCTGGATCTCGCAGAGTGAGGGTCCCCAGGATGGACGGGCGCAGGCTAGGCCACTAGGGAAAAGAAAGTCACGCAGATGAGATGGACAGTGGAGTGGGTAAAGCGGCAGGACCTGGAAGCTGCGGGTGACAGCCGGGGCAGCAGGGAGCCCATCGGAGGGCTCTCTGGACAGAGGCCTCACGGGCAGCCTCCCTCCCCACCCACTGCGCCCCAACACGTGGGTGCTGAGATAGAGCAGGAGAAACGGGCGCGGCATGTCAGGGTGCTTGCTCAGGGTCCTAAGGTGGGGGACAGCGGGGAGGCCTGCCCGGCTCCTGAGCGTGCGTCTTACCGTTTGCCCGCCTGCCCCACATGCCTACTCTGTCGGGCAGGGGCATCGTACTGGCACCTCAGGGATGGTCTTTTCCGTTCGGCTTCCCCTGAGTAGCGGTATGAGGACAGGTGGGCGCTACGTTTGAGCAGTCCGTTCTGCCCCAGCTCGACGGCTGCGTGCAGTGGGAGAGCTAGAGACTCGCTCGGGCCCTCTGGCCTTGTCACATGGGCTCCCGCCTGCCCTGTCTCCTGCCCCCTGTCCTCAGCGCTGGGCAAGTTCTCCTGTTCTTTGGATGTGGGGCTCCCCACGTCATCGGAGCTGTGGCCACCCTGGCCCGGCCCTGGGTCCATCTTCAGGCTCCGGCTGCACCCCTGGGCCTCCCGGCCAGGACCTGACTGACGTCCCTCCCCTAGTGCACAGCGCAGCAGTGAACGCCCTCTCCTTCCACCCGTCCGGAAACTACCTGCTCACCGCCTCCAGCGACTCGACCCTGAAGATTCTGGACCTCATGGAGGGCCGGCTGCTCTACACACTCCACGGGCATCAGGTGAGGGCATCAGCCTGGCGCTGGGCGGTGTGGAGGGAGGCCGAGGTGCCGGCCCACACGGGGCTGGGGTTCACTGGAGGTGACCCTTCTCTTGGAGCCCACTGGGGACGGTTTCTGGGGTCCCCTCACAGCCTGGGCAGTGGGGTGAGATGCAGAAACAGGTTCGCCCCTTGCAGGACCTATGACCTTTGGCAGAAGTGCTGGGCCTGGTACTACAGCTGAGAAGGGAGTGCAGGGGTTAACTTGGGGGGGTGGTGAGGGGAGGCATCTGGACACGGTCATACTTCGCCCGGGGGCTGCATGGAATCTGTCCCACAGTGACCTCCTGTGTCCCTTGGTCCAACAATTGAGTAGAGGCCTGGAACCCTTGCCCTGAATTGGGGTCTCTTGGGGGTTCTGCAGACATGATGCCTTTGGAGATAGAAACCACAGGTGCTAAGGGCGGAAATCTTCGTGTGTGTGTGTGTGTGTATGCTTGTGAATTCCAGGAATTGAATCAAGGGAGCAGAGGCCTTCTCGCTGAGTGACTTTTGCCAGTGCAGCCAGTGGCCTGGACTCCCTGGGCAGGCAATGACCAGCACTGGCCCCTGTGGGCAGGCCATGGGGGAGGTGGGCTGCTTGCAGCACCCTCTAGCAGCTGGCCTGGGTGCCGGCCTTTCGCAGCGCCCCATCAGGAAGTGTGGCTGAGCAGAGCAGTCACTGGGATGTCTCCTATCGGGACACAGCTGCCACCGCCAAGTGGGGCAGGGGTGCAGAGACCCGAGCTTTCAGTTCATCCCATCTCCACCAGGGGAGCAGGCAAAGAGGGGGAGGCAGGCAAAGAGGAGAGTGGGGATGGACTCTTGAGGGCCGCGGGAGGCCCGCCGTGCTCATGTATCTTGGGCTGGCAGCGAAGTGTGAGGTGTCTAGCTGGGGCTCTGGCTTCTCCTGCCCTCTGAGTCGGCCACGTGGGGGCTGTTGGCTGTGGCTTGGGGTGGGAGCGTGGGCCTTTTCTTCTGCTCTCTTGGGACTTGGAAGGCTACCTGCTCCCCTCAGCCCATGGTGACCGGATTGTCCTCCCTGTCACACGTTTGGAGTACAGGACCGGCGGTCCCTTTCCCCCAGCGGCTGGCCCACCTAGGTGTACTGTCTGACCTCCGGGCTGCCTGATTGCTGCCCTTGTTGCAAGCTTGTTGGGAAGCCACCTTGTTAGCCCTTTGGCAAGTCAGTCATTCAGATTCACGTGTAACCAGTTTGGGATCTTAATAACCAGGAGGACATTTGAAAACCACATGAACAGTGCTCTCTCCTCCAACTCCCCACAGAAAGCAAAAGCAACATCCAGAACCATCACGCAAACAGAGGCATGCCAAGTGATCACCTAGGGCTTTTGGGATGTGCGTGTGTGTGTGAGAGTGTGAGGGTTCTCTTGAAGCTGCTGACTCACCTCTCAGCCTGATAACCCTTAAATGTGGTGTCTAGAATGCCAGTCCCATGTTCGGGCACAGCACTGAGCACATAAAGGAAACCTGTTGATGTTGTTCTCCTGGAGAAGTGACACAGGAAACGGGAAACTGCGCGGTTGTATGTTGGCTGTGGAACCTGCAGACGTGGGAACTAGGCTGAGAGACAGCTGGCAGTTTGCATATCCCCGTGTGGGCTCCCTACTCGTGAAGTCCATCCCCTGGCCCGTCCTTCCGGGAAGCTGCGCTCCTGGACTCTTTGGGGACTCGAACATTCATGTTGTGTTCCAGGAGGTGCTAAGTGCCTTGTCAGGCACAGGTACCACCAGTCGCTTCCCAAAGCATAGAACTGAGCAGCTGGAGGGCTCCTGAGTGGATCCTAGGCTTCTGTCCCACAGGTGAAGACAGCCAATTTGAAAAAAAAATTTTTTTTTTTTTTTAAGATTTGATTTATTTGACAGAGAGAGACAGCGAGAGAGGGAACACAAGCAGGGGAAGTGGGAGAGGGAGAAGCATGCTTCCCACTGAGTAGGGAGCCCGACGAGGGGTTCAATCCCAGGACCCCAGGATCATGACCTGAGCCACTCAGCCACCTCTGAAAGTACTTTTGATCCCGGTGAGGCCCAGGGAGCGGTTTGGAACTCTAGGGGTTGCACGCAGCTTCGGCTGGCAGGGCTGGGACTGGTTGGTGTTCAGGTCTCTGGTTCCCACCCTACTCGCTTGCCTCACACGTCCGGCTTTTAGCTGTCGAGTTGTGATTTCACTCTTGTTTTGCGATTCCTGGTCTGAGTAGAAGGCCAGCAGGCTCTGTGACTGCTTGTGTCCCAGCCTTGCTGCCACGTGACCTCATTCTGGTCCGGCTGGAGGGAACCCTGTGAAACTTCGGTTTGGACTTGGCGGCCCTCCTTGGGATAGTCCCCAGGTATGGGAGGGATGAACTGTGAGAGGGAAGGCCACTGAGTTGTTCTGCCAAGTGAACACTTCCCCCTCATGCTTCTAGTTCCACCCCTGTGAGACGGGACAGTGCAGGCTCAGGGTCAGGCCCGCCGAGGGGAGCCAGCTGTGGGGTCTGAGGCCAGAGGGAGGCAGTCCTTGGCCAGGAGGGGACTCTGGGTGTATGCCAAGGGAAGCGTCTCTCTGTCCCATGTCCTCGGCCTCTGGGGGAACAGTGAGGGAGGGTCAGGGAGGAGAAGGAGGCTCAGGGGAGGCAGTGCTGTTGGCTGACACTCTGATCTGGGTTTGAGGCTAGAAGTCTGATAGGCCGTTTCGTGGTCTCCTAAAGGCACAGGGGCACCGGGATGGAGGCGCTTGCCAAGTGCCAGCGCTAAGGTCAGGATCACCCGAGGTAGCCCGGGTCTCCCGTGCTGCGTTGAGGGCAGCTCGTCAGCCCAGGAGTCTGACCACAGCAGCAGTTTGCTGGTTGTCTAGCACGCAGTCGGCCATACCTCCCACCGGCTGTGTGAGGCTGGCTCCCTTTGTGGGGTTAGGGGTGGACGTCAATTCTGAGTTCACTATGGGCCTCAAGGATTCTGGTGTTTCTCTCCTGCAGTCCTGGCTTTGGGACTTGGAGCTCTGAAGGGTCATTCAGGGGAGGTAGCCGGGGACTGAGAGAGGCTTCTGGCCCACGGAAGCTCGACGCCACCTCGGCTGTACCCCAGGAGCGGTTCCTTGGCTGCAGCTGGGGCCCGTGCGGCTCTTCAGAGGCTGCCACCACGTGAGTGTCTTCGAGTGACTGACTACCGCGTGCTGGGCCGAGAGCCAGTGGGCCCTTTGCTCTCTCCAGCCCGGGGGGTGCCCTGCCCCTCAGCAGCTCTGCTGCTCCAGCCTGAGGGCCCTCGGCAGTGAGGAGGCGGCGGGTGACGGGGCTGGTCGGACAGGCTGAGGGGAGCCCACTGGGGCTGAGAGATAGGGTAGCCCTCTACCTCCAGCCCGTCTGCCCATCCCAGGTGGAGGGTGGACGGAGTGGGGAGGGGACTGGT
This sequence comes from Ailurus styani, assembly GCA_002007465.1. Lineage (NCBI taxonomy): Eukaryota > Metazoa > Chordata > Mammalia > Carnivora > Ailuridae > Ailurus > Ailurus styani. The sequence goes on from LNAC01000008.1 coordinate 1,615,491, forward strand.
CGCCTGGATGTGGCGCACCGCCCTCTTTCCTCTGCCTTCGCCCCCCGCGAACACCAGAGCGGCTTCTCTCAGCAGGCTGAGCCAGTAAAGAGCCTGCACCAGTGTCCTTTGCCAGCGTCTTTGACTGAGGCGAGCGCCAGGAGGCCTTCCGTGGGGGAGGGTGCACACAGCCTCGTCTGGCAGGTGATGGCGCCCAGCTTTCTTAAGGAAACACCCCAACATTTCCAGGAACAGACAGCTTGTACCCACCTGTTTCTGGTTTGGAAAAGCCACGGCTACTCTCCCACCTAGTTCAGCCGAAAAGTCTGAGCCTCAGGAGGCGGGAAGAAGGGTGTCAAGGTCAGACCATTCCAGCTTTGCCTCTTACCCTGGGACGTTGGGCAGGACCTTGAGCTCTTCCTTATTTGTAAGAGCTGCCGCGTCTGCCTCATAACAGGGGAGCGTGTGTCTACACTCCCCAGCACCAGGCATGGTAGGTCTTTGCAGATACTGCTCCTTTTCCACTTCAGCTCTTAGGAAAGGTCTCGGCTGCTCTAGGTGAGAGCTCTTTAAAAGGCCATTGAATGTTTCTGTTATGGACACGGTCCTGGCACCCTGGGTGGGCAGTCAGTCTTTGGTAGGAAAAGGAGTCCCTGGCAGGGGTCTCTGATGGCTTCGCCCCCTCTGATGGGCCCGGGCCACAGTCATCAGCCCCTCCCCCTCTGGGCTGGGAGTGCCTGTTTCCCTTCCTTCCTTCACCCATGGAGTCTTTCAGGGGTTTATCTAGCCCTTCGTTTTGCTTAGGCTCACTTGTCCTCATCTCCCCCAGAACACCCTCTTGCTTTGGCTTCTTTGGCCACCCAGCTCCTGAAATCTGTCCTTGTGGTGACTCTCTGCTTCAGCTCACTTGCTCTGAGTAGGCGTGGCCTGCTCGAGCCTTGGTCCGCAGGTCTGTCGGCAGTGCCCTTAGGAGCCCCTCCCATCAGGCCATCTTTTCTAGGACCCGCCTCCCTGAGGACAGGCCAGGTATCTCGGCAGGAGGCTGGCCGGGGTGCCATTGCCCTCAGAGGCTCCGCAGGGTCTTGCTCTGGGGATCAGCCACTGCGGTGACAGTTAAGCAGGAGGAAGAGGAGTCCCTGCTTCTTGCTGGATCCCGTACAGACTTAGGGGTGTCAGCATACAGGGACCTCATCCTCTGCCACGCCTCATCTTGCAACAGGGAAGAGCAAGAGAAGGAAGAGCTTTCCCACGGAGTACAGCTGTTGTTCGAAGCCCTGTGCCCCGCGCGAGGCCCCCATAGCTCTGTGTGGCAAGTGTGGGGGCAGCGTGCTAGAAATACAGATTTATTTTTCTGTATTTTCTGAAACATAATCTTGAGCCATGCTCATTTGGTTTAAGTCCCCAGAGCTATTTGGGAGAGGATGGTGGGCGGGCGTGGGTGGGGAGTTAAATCTGGCGTTTCTGGCTAGGCAGTTGGCGTTCGTGTTGCTGCGGAGTGACTGAGCTGCACGGGGACCACTGAGCACGTGGTTCCCTGCACCCCGGCTGGCTCGAGGGCCTAGAACCCCAAACCAGGGTTGCTGTCTGCACCTAGGGCTGGCTGTGCTCCAAGGCTTGGTGGTTGTGAAATCACAGGCTCAGGGTAAGGGATCCACCAGGGTCACTGGGAGCTTGGGTCATGCCAGAGCTGAGGCTGGGGCTGGGAGTTGGCATTAAAGCGGGGCACAGGGTCAAGGAGGAGAGGTGGCAGTGTGACCCAGTGGCCTGGAGCATGTGGGCTGCTCCTCAGGCAGCTCCACATGGAAGGAAGCTCTTGGAAAGTGCCCCGCCCCCTTCGTTTCTTCTAGTGCTCTGCGGCCCTGGTGTAGTCATTTCATTTTGGAGAATTACGTGTGTGCCTGGGAGCCTCAGACCCAGCTTGGATGGTGGGGTACCTCCAGGGAGAGGTGAGAGGACATCAAGAGGAGGAACACCTCATTTACTCCAACCTGTGTAAACTGGGAGGTCGGCCTGGCCTCCTGTACCCCACCGGCAGCCCAGGGTTGAGGATTGGGAGCAGGCGTCCTCAGCCAAGGTCAGGAGAGAGCCTCGGCATTCCTGACCCACTGCTCCTCCCAGAGGCCACTCCTTGTCCACAGGGTCACTACTCAGACATACTTGTCTGCCCACGGCAGTAGCCTCCCTGCTCTGGGCGTGTCAGAGACCAGAGCTCCCCCACCGGGGGCTTCTCAGGCCTCCCTGGTCTCCATGTCTTTGTTGGATGGTCACCCTTTTATCTCTGACTCGAGGCATGTGGTGTGACATTCCTATTTGTTTGCTGGCAGCCAGTGAAAAACATTTCAGAAGCCTTGGGAGGTGGTGGCGGATGGGGTACCTGGCTGGGTCTTTGATAGTATAGCTGTGTGGGCACCGTGGTCAAAGTTTCAGGTGCACAGGGGCCTCGGGGAGTCAGGTGGGAGGGAGTGAGAAGAGCGGAGGGGTCTGGACAAGCTACAGGGGCTGGGGAGGGAGAGTCAGCAGGACCTATGGGATCTAAACATCATGGGTTGCTTTGCTTTGCCTTTTTTTTTTTTTTTAAACTTTCTTGATTGATGCTTGACGCTTTCCATGTGAGAGCGAAGAAAGCAGACTCTGTGGGTCTCTTGGATTTGAAGGTTGTCAAGGCAGAGACAGTATGTGATAAAGCGACTGGTGTGGGGCCAGCCAAGCTGGAGGGCCACGTGTGGCTGGGTCAGGAGGGAGAGGGGTGGGAGGCCAGGCTGCGTCCTATGCTTGTGATGACCAAGCAGAATCATCTCACTGAAGACTGGCCATATCTGGAGAGGAAGGGAGGGATCTGGTTGGACCCTGTAAGCGGTCCCTGCCAGCGGGTGTGACCTGCAGGCAGATGGGGAGCAGGATGTCAGGCAGGTGGGCACCTCTGGCAATCAGATGACACCGCTGAAGTCTCAGCCAAGAGCTCAGAGTCACGCTCAGAAGTCACTGCAGGGGCCCCGGGGTCTTGCCTGGGTGCAGAAACCACTTGGTGACCTCTCTGCCCTGAGCTGGTGAACTCATGCACTGAGAGTGGGTAACTAAAAAGAGTAAGCCATCCTGAAGGCAGACTGATCTCAAAGAACGGGGAATCCCATCTGATGGTTGTCAGTGATAAAAGGGACCCCCCTGCCCCTCAAACCACAGTGGTTTGGAAGCTAGAGTGCCCTCCTAAATAACTGCTGGGTTAAAGAGAATCACAGTGGAAACTCAACGTCTGGAGGCAGCTGCCAGTGAGAATATTGCACATTGGAAACTTTGGGGATGCATCTAAAGTAGTAAGTTAGAGGCACATGTGTAGCCTTAAAATGAGTTCATTTAAAACTGAGAAAGATTGGAAAGAATTGAATTAAGAGCTCAATGCTGAAAGTCGATGAAAGATCCTGAAAGCAAGATGAGACCCTCTGGAGCTTGTGGTGAGGAGCAGTGAGCAGGCCAGTGGGGCTGGAACGGGGTGGGGGGGTCTGTCAAGGTCGGTGGGGGCTGGGGTTGTCTGGGCCCCAGAAGGGGTGGGATGAGGGTCGTCAGTGGTGGAGAAGCCCGGTCTGTGTTCCAGTCCCTGCTGGCTCTGGCCCAAGGCAGAGCGTCAGACAGGTGAGAGCCTCTGTGGAAGGGTGCTCTCTCCGGGAACGCCAAGGTGCCCGGTGCAGGAGCTGAGCCATCCTCTGGGTAAACGGGCATTGCTGGGGAGGACTGCGGGCCCTGTCCCCTTACTGCTTGCCTGCTGCTGGCGCCAGCCCCAGAGTGTCTGGGCATTCGGACTCTGGCGAAAGCTCTAGCACCTGCTCTCCAGTCCAGTCCCCCACCAAGCCATAGGCTGCCGGCCGCCTTCTTCAGGGACGCTGCTACAGCTGGTCTCCAGCATCTCGTCCCCAACTTGGCATCTGGTGGTTGAGTGACAACAGGAAAGGGGACTGATGAGTATTTGTTTGGTTCCTTAGTTGCTGTGACTTCGTGGAAACTGGCTATTCCTCCATGAGCTCCGGGCAGGCAAAGAGCCCGGCTCTTTTGACACTCCCATGCCCTGGTTTCCTTCTCTTTTCCCTCTCCCCTCTTTGGTTTTCCTCAGAATGAAAATCGTTTTGTTGTTTTGTTTTTATATTAACATAGCAACGCCATATAACTCATTGTTTAAGAATTCAAAGTTTGAGAAATTACAGGATTTCCAAGAATCAAGTAAGAGTCATCTGAAATTTCCTCCCCCCACCACCCCAGAAGTCCTGTTCACCCTTGGGGGTTGTCCACCTAGAAGGCTATCTCAGGGATGCTCAGGCAGCCCCTCCCCCTCCTGCACTCAGCCCCACGCTGGCAGCCCGTGATGCCTTGCGCCTGGTATTTTGCACTGAACTGATGTCATTGATGTCATTCCCAGTCATAAAGATGGATCTCCTTTGTCCTATTGGATGGCCATGTAGGGCTTCCGGCTGCACTGATCCCCGGGCACTGGGAGCTCCACCTGTGAGAGAAGGCAGGGAGAAGCACAGGGGAGGGGGCAGGACCTTTTAGGTCTTGGTCTTCCTTCTGGGACATGTCACCTGTAGGGAGGGATCAGCATGCAAAGTCCGAAGATTATGTGGGTCAGTGCACCTCAGTGTTAACTGGCCTTGTGCTTATTTTCTTCCTCACCACCATTGTTTTGGGCATTTTGGAGAAGAGGAGCCATGGGTAGATTGGGGAATTGGAGGAATGTTCTGTCCTGCCCAGGATGCCCGGGCTTAGGGGCAGCTTTCCACCTGCCTTTCCCTTTTGGGCAGGCAAAAGCTTGTCTCGTTCTGTGACCGCAGATCCCTTTTGTAGCCCATAACTTGTCTGGTCTTTTTGGCATCGAGTGGAAGGTGTGTCCCAGTGTTCCCCTTGTCCATGCAGCTACCGCTTCTCCCAGCCCCATGGCCAGAGGCACCCATTTGGGCCACTGGGTCTCTTGCTGCTGCCTACTCTAGTCTGGAGGAATGGAGGTGGCCTTTGTGACAAGGCCGTGCTGTCGTCAGTTAGGAGAGAAACTTTTTTCTGGTTTTGCTCGAGGGATGCCAGGTACTGTCAGACCGTTTGGCTAGGAGGAATTGGTAGTTCACCATATCATGTGAACAGACTTGCTCCAGGCATCTTTCTGCTGTGGCTGTCAGGCACGTGGGAAAGAGCCTTCCCTCTATCCCGGGAGATCATGCCCCACTCCTCTAAGCCTGGATGTGCTCCCGGGGCCCTCCAAGCGCTGCCTGCACTGGTCTGGCATCCCCCTTCTCATAGTTGTGCAGACCTTCAGCCCCGGGGAAGCCAGAGCGGGCCCTTCTCCCCCCAAGGTCCTATCATGAGGCATGTGACATGCACATTAGAGGGATGCATCTTGTTGCTTCTCTGCTCAGGCACCTTTGGTAACCCCTTCCTCAGCCCCCTTCCTGCCCTTGTCTGGCCTCCTGTGTCCCCTGGACTCCCTGACAGCACTCCGCTTCTGCTCATGCTCTTGCCTGGGGCCGCGCACTTCTCTGCTCGGCTGCAGGGCGGTGTGGGGAAGGAGCATGGCCTGGGCCAGGGGGACCAGGTTCTGGAACCGGTGCTGGGCCCCAGGTGAGTCAGGGCACCTCTCTGACCTCCAGCTTGCCCTTGGGAAGCGGGGACGGTGATGTCAACCCAGAAGGGCTGTCAGTGTGCACTGCCCTGTTCGTTCCTCCCTGCCTACCCACAACCCCGTGGCCAGGCCTTTGTGCCGTCAGCGGCGCTCAGGAACATAGGCCTGCCTCAGCAGTCACATTCGCGGCTGAGCTCCGACAGGTGCCTCTGCCAAAGCCTGGGGAGGACTCCGGGCTCCACGAGGCCTCAGCCCTTGGTCTTCACGCTGCTCTCGTTCATAAGCTGGTTTTCTTCCTGTGCCTTTAGAAGCTAGAGTAACCTTTGCTGTTTGTTCTTTTTTGTTTGTTCTGATAGGGTCCAGCCACCGCTGTTGCCTTTTCAAGAACGGGGGAATATTTTGCTTCTGGAGGTTCTGATGAACAAGTAAGTAAAGAATGGTGTGAACAATGTTGGCTACTACTTACCACAAGAGAACAGGAGGCCAAGGCGCCTTGAAGATGGGCCAGGTCTCACCAGCTTCCTTGGTGGCTTTCGGCAACCATGAAGGCTAAAACTTGGGCTGAGGTGCTCAGACCGAGGGTGCTCTGCTTGGGAGCTATTTGAGGGGCCCCATTTTTAAACTGTTTGGCCTTGGGGAGAAGACGTGTAAGGAGGTCCTGTCCCATTTTGTCATCCTTTATGCCGCGGTTTCTGCCTGTCAGCCTTGGTGCCTCTTTCCCAGAATGTTCATTTGCTTGATGCTGGGCCTCACGACTCCGACTGCTCAGGCCAGGAAAGTCCCTTTGGCCTCCTAGCAAACCCCAGCCCCATGGACCAATTCGGGTTGAGTGTCTGCCAGGAAAGCAGAAGGTGGTTGGAGGCTTTTTCGGCACAGCCTAGATAAGAGACCGTGGGCGTCTTCCCATCCCAGCACCAGCTCCTGTGTAACCAAACAAGGGAGGAGGAAGGCCCAGGGGACCCCTGAGCTGTCCCTGAGAGTGGAGGCCTGGCTCACTGCTTAAACAAGGGAAAATCGTACAGTAAAGTCACACTCTAAATAGTCCTGGTGAAAGAAAGTCAAGGGTACAAGAGGCGGCAAGGCAGAAAGTAGGGCTTCCGCCCTCCTCAGGCCGTCCCCGTGAGCAGCTCCCTGGCTGCTTCTGAAAGTCGGCTCCGGGAGCCTTTGCGGAGAGACATGTGAATCTGTCCCCCTCCGGGGAATGTGGTCAGCCGTTGGACTAGTGCTGTTACACTGGGCCCTACAAACAAGTTGGGGGGGGGTTGCTAATTCTATTTGTAAACAGAAGGAGGAACGAAGGCCTCAGTGCCCTTCAGTTGGGGCAATAAACAGTGGGCTGCCCTGGGAGTGGGGAGCAGCCTCCCACAAAGCCAGGCTTGTGGCTGCGTGGCGAGCAGGGGGCCTTCCTGGGTGTGGTGACCTCTCATCTGATGTGGATCCGGGGCTCTTTCTGGGGCCTCCACTGAGCACCGGCCGCACTCCACAGCTCCTGCCACACTGTAAGTGACCCTGGCGCAGGGCGGCCACCTGGGGCTGACACCTTCTAGCGGGAGCTCTGTTGCTCCCCAGCAGGGGTGTTGGCCATCCTTTTGCTGGGGGAGCCTCAGGACATGAAGCTCCTTGAGGCGGAGCGGGGAGTAATGGGTGTGTTACCCACGGCTCCCTGGGTACCAGTGTCTGTGCCGAGCTGTCTCCTGTGAGGTTGGAAGTAGCATCATCCCCTCTTCACAGATGACCTGGAGGCACAGAGAGGTTGAGTCCCTTGCCTGGAGCCACACAGTAAAGGGTGGACCCAGGAATTTAACCTCAGTGGTCTGGTGTAACTTAAGACCAAGCCACAGCCCTTGGGAGGTTCTGTTTTGGTGGGGAGACAGACGATAAACGAGGACGAGAGATAGAGAAGTAACTGTGGAGTCTGAGGCTATGAAAGAAGTCAGTAGAGGGCTATGATAAAAATTAGTAGGAGACCAGGGAGGTTCTCAGAGAAGATGCTGTTGAAGCAGATGCTTGAGCACAAGGAGCTAGTGACGCGGACGCTGGGACGCCCCAGGGAGGGCCCAGCAGAGTGCAAAGGCCTGGGGACAGCACGCAGTGAGACCACCTGATGGTGAATCCTGGTCTTCTCGAAGCCTGTCTAAAAAGCCTGGGAAGTGGGGCAGGTCCCAGAGTTGAGCTGGGCTGTCAGGTGGGGACTGTCTTGCAACTTTGCGGGGGTCACCTCTGGGCTCATTTCTTCCATGAAGTAGGGCTGGTGTGATGTCTCTGTGCTTGTTGCTCTTGGCAGGTGATGGTTTGGAAGAGTAACTTTGATGTTGTGGATTATGGAGAAGTCCTAAAAGTGCACAGGCCCCCAGCCCCACTGGCCACGTCCTCCGGGAGTCTGGTAAGTGGCCCAGCAGGCATGTCCCGAACCCCAAAACTCTGTTGGGTCATGATGAACGGCTTTGGCACTTGGCAAATCACACTTTGGCACTTGCTGTACTTTGTTCCAAATCTAGAATGTACAAACAAGACGTGAAGGCTCCTGGGTGCGAGGCCTCGTGCCGTTCGGTGGGGGGGGGAGTGTTTCCATGGCGCAGGCCACTGTTGTTTGAGGAGAGGGAGGACCTGTCTCATGCCGAGCCTCGGGCCGCAGGACCTGGTGGCGAGTTCCTAGAGGGCGTGGGGCCTGAGCCACAGCTGGGACGGATGGGAAAGGCCCAGCCTTGTTGCTCTCACTTCCCCCTTTTTTTTAAACCATGGAAAGGAAGTTCCTCAGCCACAAACCATTTTTAGTACCTTTGTTGGTAAAAGGGCATTTAATGTTCCTCAATTAAAATAGTTAACAATATTTTTTTGACAGATACTTTTGGGGAAAAATTTGATAACTGATATGATCTCATTGAATGAAGTTGCATTCCTCTTTGGCTGAAGCAAGCTTTCAAGCCAAGGATGTGCAGCCTTGAGGGTTTTAAGCCCCAGTGGCCGCAGGGTGTTTAAATGACTCGCTCCCGGACCCTGGAGGCCACGTAGCCTCTCCCACGCACAGAAACTGGCCTGAACAACAGGAAACGGCTTGCCCAAGGCCCCCAGCAAGTCAAGGCTGGCCCAGAATAGAACCAGGAAGCCTCTGAGTCCATCTTGGGCTTGCTTTGGCTCCCGCAGAGGGATCGTGCACCCCAGCCTGAGACGCACGCACGCGCACACACACCCCCGATCTGTGCGTTGGAACACCTCTAGGAATAGGCCAGGTTGAGATTTAAAGCTTTTCTTCCGAGGGTTGCTCTGGGCTGGGAGGTTTTGTTCTCTATCCACATTTGCTAATGAGTAGCCGATTCTTAGCTTTTGGGTTTGGTGAGGATGACCGGCTTGCATTGCGGTCTGCTTGCTGCTGTTTGGTCTTCTGCCTAGAAAGACATTTCTCAAACTGCAGGACTGGGATCCTGTGGGGGTGAGCGCCCTCTCCCCTCCAGCTCCCCATGTGCTGGGCATTTCCAGTGAACCGAGCCCAGGCTGGCGGGTAAAGTTACTCCTCTCATTCTCAGATGAGATGCCTGCCTGCATGGCATGTCACCCATGCCTGGATGTCACATGCCTTAGTCACCTGCCTGGATGTCTGGACCTGGGAGCTCAGCACACTGGCCTCTGGGAACAAGGCTGACCGAGCTAGAAACTGTAGGCAGCAGAGGCTACCCGGCAGCTCTCCCTGATCCCAGGAGAGGGCACTGCCACCTGTCTCTTGGGAATGATTAGTAATCAGCAGCAAGGGGAGAACCCCATATACCTTTTCTTGTGGTTATTAGGCAAGCGGCTTGGACAAGCTGCCTCTTGTCCCTTCAGTCCTGCTCAGATAAGGGGTATGGAGCACCTTGTGTCCCAGAGCTGTGAGGCCTGATAATCTAGCACGAAGGCCTTCAGGGTTGGGGGAAGCCAGCAGTACCGGGCAGGTTTGGCAAGGATGGGAGACTAGCTCACCGGTACTCAGGAAAACCATGTGTTCCCATACTACCTTCTGGCCCACAACAGAGCTATGGCCACAGTTCCACTGGGCTTCGCCACATGGTGCTCACACAGGGGAAAGGATATGGGCTCTGGGGTCAGAGAACTGGGTCTGAATCCTGGCCGCGTGGCCCCAGACAAAGCAGCCATTCTTTCCACACCTCTGTTTCCACAATGGGACCTGAGTCCTCCCCTAGGCAGGCTCTGAAGACCCCATGTGGGACGTAGGTGAACCTTACTAACCCACACAGGGTCTTGACTTATTAGTCCTAAAATTGTTGTTTATGGCTTTTCCCTTATTTGTCACAAACCCCTTTGGGACGCTGAGGCGGTGTCTGGGCCCTCGTCCAGACACACACCCATGCCAAAGTGTACACACCACGTGGAGTACACGTCTAGGGGCATCTCTGATCTCAGGACTCCCAGGCCAAGAGGAGAGCTAAGGGGTTTTGGGTTGGTTGGTTTTGTTTTATGTACCTGACATAAGGTTTCCCTTTTGAACTATTTCGAAGCACACAGTTGAATGGCGTGAAGAGCATTCACACTGTTGTACAGCTGTCACCGCTGTCAACCCACAGAGTTCTTTCAGCTCCCCACGCCTGGGAGAGCCCGTCGGTCCAGCCCTGCCCAGCGGTTAGGTTTGCCCCTGCGGTGGGAAGGGAAGCTGATGAGTACACTCTCACCTGTCCTGCCTCAGGGCTTCCCTGGCACTGAGTTGGTGACCGATTCCATGCCTGGCCAGAGTGTCTCCGCTCACCCGGGATTCCAGGTCCTCTGCAGCCACATGCCAGGAACTGGTGCGTCCGATGAGCTCCTGCCCCTCCCGAGGACCCCGTCTTGGCCCTGCGGAGGCTGCGGCGGGGACTGTTCTGGGCCTTGTGGGATGCTCAGCAGCTCCCGAGCCTCTCCCCTCTGGCTGCCGGTAGCATCTCCCCACCCTTCGTTGTGACAACCCCAAACGTCTTCAAGCGGTGCCAGATCTCTTCTGGGGGGCAGGATGGCCCCCAGCTGAGCATCACTACCCTGACTCTGGCCTCAGGAGTGAGCCCAGAAAGGCAGCGAGTGCAGCAGCAGGAGTGTAGGAATCGGTGGGTTGGGGCCGTCTCCGTGGCAGGAGGAACGCGGCCACAGCGCAGAGGGTGGGCTGCCCCCAGTGTGATGACTCCGGAGCTCCTGCCCCTGCTTGATTGGGTCAGATCTGGGCTCCCCCCGGCAGCTGTCGCTCAGGTCTCTAGACTCTTTCTAACAGAAGTCTATTTTATAGAAATGTCTTTTCGGTCGGTCAGACTTTGGAACCTTCCAGAGATGACGGTAAACAACCAAAAAAGACCTTTAGCAACTTGGTTTTCTTTACTTACCGTTGGAGTGTGTTCTTGCCCTTCCTGCCTTCTGGCTTCCCTGGCTCTGAGATAGTAACTGGTGAGTGGTTTGGTTGCTGCCAGGGTGGCTTGGCTCAGCCCATGCCCCAGGAGCTCCTGCACCTTCTGACCCCCTCCCCCTGCAACCCTGTTTCCCCCCTGGGCCTGGGGCCCTAAAGCTGCCCGAGACACACCTGGGCATTTGAGGGTCTTAGAGAGCCAGCAGGCCAGGTGCTGTGTGTCTCATAGAGGATGGCATTCTAAAGCCGGAGGGCAGGCCCCCCAGTGGAGGGCATGGCCAGGGCAGCCCTGTGAGCGTGTGACAGCCCCTGTGCCCTGGAAAGGCCCCTGCCCCAGACCCCTGCTCTGACTGCAGCATTCAGCTCTCACTCTTGGAATGAAGGCCATCCTTGAGCTCACTCTGAGCAGAGAGCTCTGTTCACTGCCAGAGCTATTTTCAACCTCTGGTTGAAATTCACAGCTTATTTTTAGGCACATTTCATGTTGAAAAGCACAAGCCATTTCCCAGCCCTTCAGAATGAGAATAATGGGTTCCATTTTCCCTCTATTCCTGGCTGAGTTGTGGAGGAGAGTTGAGGGCTGTGGCTGGGAGCTTTCTCTGCTTGGAAGTCGGCTGAGGAAGGACTCCAGCCCAATGTCTGGGCTGAGGGTGGCCGGGAAGCTCCACATTCTGCCCTGTGACACGCTGCAAGGCTGGAGGGAGGCCTGGAGGGCTGCTTGCAGGCAAATGAGTGCCTCCCAGAGGGGTGGGGGGGGCAGGAGGTGGGCCCTGCGAGTCGTCTGCAGCAGGTGCCCATGCTGCAGTTTTCAAGGGTCTGATGCTCCCCTCTGCCCTGAGCCGCAGCCCCGGCCTCCTCTGTTCTCTTGGCACTCAGCCACTCAGGTTCTAGCTCCCTCCTAGCTCCCTCCTGCCCTTACTGCTTTGGGGCCAGCCCTCGAGGTGTCAGGGTCACTGTGTCTTGGCTGACCTTGGATTTGGCCCCTGCTCCCCAAGCCCAGCTGCCATAGGACTGATTTCTGCCTCAACCACAGAAGCAGTTTTAAAACCACTTTTAACAGAAAAGATGCATTTGTTCCGATTTACTCTTCTTGCCTTTCCTCTGAACACCTGGAAGTCCATTATGTAATTGCGAAGGAAGGTTGTGCTGGGTGGGGAGGGAGGGGAAGAACGCAGAATTCCAGGTAATTCAGGAAAACTGAAAACCGCTTCCTGCGCTCTCAGGGCTGGCTGCCCTCCAGTTCAGACAGTAACCTTGAATTCTGGGGCCTCTCAACCTCAGATGGGGAGACGCCAGGCCCTCCTCCATGAGATTTCACGAGGTGGTGCATGCCAAGCAGGCACTTGGAACCATGCCTGGCACATGGCAAGTGCTCACCAAGCTTTAGCTATTTTTAAAATGTTCCTCTTCCTTCCACTGTCAGACTGAGAGCAGGATGAGCCCCCTGCCCAGTCGGGGTGATTGTGTGTTCCCAACTTGCCAAGCTCGGGGCAACATGCAGCATAGGGGGGATTTTGACGGAGATAATTTTCGATGTTGACTGCTCTCTGCAGGTGCCTTTGTGAGGTCGGTGAGGGTTTTAGACCATTGCAGGAATCAGTCCTGCTTCCTGATGAGAGACCCAAGTGCTCTGTGCTCCCAGAGGCCAAAGCCAATCCATGCAGTGAATAAAAACAGGCTTCTCTTCCTCCACCAGCCCATGACTCCTCAAAGCAAAGTGGCTTCCCGCCCCCCCGCTGCGCCCCCAGAGCCTCAGTGCTAGAACTGTCCCCAGGAGGAGGAGGCGAGGTTGGCCAAGAATGCCTGACCTGAGGGCTCAGCATTTCCTGAGGATGGCCTGTTTCTTCTTCCTAGTTCCTGTTCTGAGGGTGAAGCCCCAGCCACCTCTGGCACCCATGCTTCCACTCCCACTTTCTGTTTTGGGGGGCACCCATGGATGGGGCTTGACGTAGGGGTTCTGGGGCTCCTATTCCACTTGGCACTGGCTCTTACCCCATACCGAGGATGTGAGGCTCCTGGGTTCTCACCTCAGGCATCTAGCCTGAGGAGTCCAAGTTGAGGCAGGGGATGGGGTCCATTTCCACCTGCCTTGTAGATTTCCCTCTGTTTGGAACATGGAGGACTGGGGCCTCTTGCTAAGCATGTATATTTCTGGCTGGCATTTGCTTTCAGTAGTGGGGAGAGGTACTGATTTGAGGGGACGCTTGGCAGACAGGGCATTGTGGGTGTTTACGGCAGGAGTGAAGCCCGGATTTACGTGTTTTAGAAGGGAGCCTCTCCTTTCTCCAACTGACCCTGGTTCTGGCTCTGAATTTCCCAGGACTAGTTAGTAAAAGGGGCTCTTGTCAGCAGGTGAGTCGGGACACTTACGAGTCTTGGAAGAGGGTTGGTTTCCTGGGGCCCAGACTCCCAACAGCCTGTAACCACTTGGTTGGGGTTTAAGAGCTGTACTGCCCCTGTTTGCCGATCCAAGAAGAAGCTGGAGCCTGGCCTGATGTGGCAGGTCTCTCCTATAACCCCAGGCAATCCGTCTCGCTTCTCTGTACTAGGATTTCCTCCCACCAGCCTACGATACCTCCTTCGGGCATTCTCTGTTTTCCCAGCTCACTGCATAAAAACCTTCTCCTGGGGGTGGGGGCAGAAGGGCGGCCACAGTGGCCTTTGCTGACTCTGGGTGGCCGTGGCCCCCCGACAAGAGGCCTCACTTCACACTCGGGTTGCGTTTTCCTCACCTTTATCGGAGTGGAAGTCATGGAAAGTGCTCTGGGCTTCTTAGTTTCAGCGGGAACACAGAGGAGAATAGAAAAAAGAAGATTCAGTATTTGTTACCAAGCTACAAATTTTAAAAATAGTTCCTGCTGGAGTCCGAGTTTCCCTGGACGGTGGCCGGGGGGTACCGTGGCTGTGCCCAGTCTAGGAGCACCAAAGATTCTGATGCTCCCTGCAGAGGGGTACCCTTGGCCCGGGGACCAGCATGGGGGCTGGGCCCTTCCCTTAGGCTCTGACCTGTTGCATCCGCTTCTGGGAACTAGGCCAGACCCCCTCTCCTTTCCCTTCCAGAGGCCACAGCTCAGTTTCCTGGGAGGTGGGTCAGGGCTGCAACCAGGCGCATGTTAAATAATGATTGTGTTTACCAGAAGGGGGACATTGCCTTTGGCAGCGCAGTGAGGAGACAGGCCTTTGACCAATTCACGTGGATTGTGATAAGCTTCTTGCCAGAACTCTCAGACCTCAGTGTGCTTCCGAATCACCCCGAGGGCTTGTTGAACACAGTTTGCCCCATCCCCAGAGTGTCTGACTTGGTAAGGAATTTGCGATTTCTAGGTCATTCCTGGGACCCACTCTGAGAGTCACTCTGGAAAACAGTCTGGTGCTCTACTGGAAAACAGTCTAGCCAGTTGTGACAATGGCTTCCTGAGCAGGGACATAGGGGGAAGAAGAAAGTCTCTGACCATCTTGGGAAGTTTCCATGGCTCGTGGGGACTATAGTTTGGAAGAAGCACTTGGAGAACTGGGGTCCCTCTCAGCCCACTTTGGAGCCTTGTAGCCCACCTCTATCCAAAAGAGGAAAAGTGTTATTATGGCTTTGGTTCTAACTCAGTGTAGTGGTGAAAGAAATCCCAGTGCTTCCCTGTGGGCTCTTTAAACCTACAGGCACCCACCAGGCTCTACAGATGGCTGGTTTTATTACCAGCCAGGATGCACCAAGGGGGAGGCTGGTACCCAGCACAGCCCTCCGAGGGCCCCTGCCGCCGGTCTTCCTGGGTCGGCTCCTGTTCCGTCCATTAGTGCTGCTGCATCAGTCCAGTGACCTGCCCTGGAACCCGCATTCTGTGGGCCACCTGCCTCTTGTCCTCAGTGCCCCTGCCTCCTGCACCTGTGTGGTTGGGTGCCTTCATCATCCCCCACCGTCCAGAGCCTGTGGGGCCTCTAGGGAAGCCAGCGGGTGAGAGTCTCTGGCCCCTGAGCTTGAGATGAGCTGGGTGCTGGTGGCTCAATACCTAAGGCCTCAGGTCAAGGTCTGCTTTCCGGAGCTTTTTGGGGTGGCGAGAGGATGGGGCTGTAGATGGGACTTGGCTCTACACCCTTCTCAGAGTAGCCCCTTGGAGTGGTGGTTTTCTGCCACTGAAAAATTCTCATCCATTCCACAAACAGGCAGGTCCCTATCCAGAGGAGGGTGGCACGAGGCTTAGGAAGGAAAACCTATTTAATGACTTAAACCAACAGCAGGCGTGGTCTCAGAAACCCCAGGCAAGGCATGGTAAGACATTGATGGTTTCAGGAAGATCCAAGAACCTGGCTCTGGAACCCACACAAGTCCCAGAGGGCCCTTGCATCTGGTCCTGCGTGCTCGGGGGCACATGTGGAGCATAAACCTGGGCACCCACACACACCTTTTGGAACTCTGTTAGCTCCTTCAAGGGTATCGTAACTGTTAGAGGTTTTCCTTTCCCCCTGCTACCCAAAGCGTGGGTTCAAGGTGAGTGGAAATTTCCACATCGCACGTGAGGAAATGATCGGGACAGTGGGCAGTGGGGTCCTGATACCATGATGTACCAGGATGCTTTACGACCAGGCCCACATGACCTTAGGACCACTGCTGTGACATGCCATCCTGCTGACAGTGGTGACGAGCATCTGCAGCCCCGTCAGGCCAAGCCAATGAGTCTCCATCACGGAAGAGCCGACAGAGACCATGTATGATTGCGAAACAGAGAGGGTGCACACCAGCTGAGGCTGTTGTGATCTGAGGGTCTTCTTTAGTTCTGTGCTGTCTTTTCAAACCCAGAAACCTGAAAACGGAAGAAGTGAGCCACAAGTGGAAAGGGACCCCGTTGCTTAAGTCTGACTATGATTCCCCAGCAGAACTCTACTCAGCCATATCCCCTCTTCCCAGATGACCTCTCCTTCATGCAGCTTTCCCCGGGAGGCCTGCAGCTTGTGAATTCTTCCTGCCCCACCTGCCAGAGCACTCTGCTTGCTGGAGCAGCCCCTCTTTCCTGTAGTCAGTCATTTGCTGGCCTGTTGTCTCCCTGGAGGGTTGGGTCCTTGGTCTCTTTGTGGTGCCCAGCATGTCACCAGAACACAGAATGTTCTGGAAGTCCGAGCTCAGTGGACACATGCCTGCAGTCTGTGGGCAGCGTGGGTTAGGCCTGTGAGGCAAAAGGCCGGCACTGGCTCTTTTGGTGTTTTTGATGGTCCCAGTTGAAGGAAGGAAACCACTTTCTGGCCTGGCTTGTCAGTGTGGGGGCAGGTGCATGGGGTGGTAGGGGCAGTGACTGGGCAGTGGAGGTGGTAGAATCAGCATGTCTGCACTAGAAGTCTCAGTACTTCTCATTTTCACTGGAAAAAAGCCTTTTGCAGCTTGAATTTTCCAGATTGGATGGCAGCGTTGGCCCATGTGGTGTAAGGGTGTTAGATAGCGCTTGTGTTTATGTTCTCATCGGTTACCATGGAAAAAATCAGAATAGATGGTTTCCATGGAGATTATCTTAAAATTAGTTTCTTTGACGGTCTGGACATTGCTGCAGGGTTCACAGAATGCTTGTGGTGCCATTGGGGGATTTCTCTGTGGCAGTGCCAAAGACCGGCCTGAACATTGACGGATTCAGACAAATCTGCCTCCTGTGCTTGAAAATGCCAGGACACGGGGCTGGGGACACGTCCCCAGCTTCCTCCTGGGTTCTCATTCTCCTGGCCTCAGCTCCGCGGCTCGGTCCAGTCACCTGGGAGCTTTTTCTTTTTCACTAAATAAAACAAAACAAAAAAACCTTTATATTGTGGAGAATTTCAAGCTAGCACAGAAAGTAGCGAGAATAGTGTAACAGACTCCCATGTGTCTTTCATCTAGCTTCCAGCGTTTTGCCAGTCTATTTTGTTCATCTCCCTCCCCCCATCTTTTTTAGAAGAGTTGGGAGTATTTTTGTTTAATCCCAGATACATTATTTTACCCTAAATAAAGACTTCTCTGGGTTATATAACTGCAGTGTTCTTGTCACAATCCAACAAAATTAATAATCCCTTACTATCAAATGCCTAGTCCATACTCACATTTTTCCACGTTGTGTCAAGAGTATGGCTCTGTGCTTTTTGTTCAAATAAGGACGTGGGAGGCTTTGAGAAAACCCACGTCTCCCCTCCCCACCATGGTTCTGGTGCCTGGAAAGGCTGAGCAGTCGTGGCTAGAGGTGCGGTTGGGCTGGGGGCAGGAGGAGCCCCGGGGTGCCGCTCTCCCCCTGTCCTCAGGGACATCAGTATACTGCGAGCTCCAGGACACCCTTGTTCCAGCCTGGACATGGGTCAGCTAGTGGCGGCTGTCTTGGGCCAGGCATCCGCTGGAGGGCGCTGTCCCTCTTTGCAGCCTGCCGGGGGAGGCAGGAAGAGAGGTGATGTAACCTTGGTTCACAACAGCTGTGTGCAAGTTAATTTTCCAGGAAGGGGAGGCTGAGAGACCCCGTGGGATGCAGCCTCCCTCGACTCGTCCCTGGGGGTGAGGGCTTTGGCCCAGAAGAGGCCCGACGCCTCTGTAGGGTAGGCAGAGCTGGTCGTGGTTATCTGCCTTGGCAGGCCGTGCTCGTGTCCTGAGATGCTACACAAATTCTGAATTGCCGAGCTTGGGAGTGATGCCCGGGTGTGGTCGGTGCCTCTAACACTCTCCATTGAACTAAGTGCAAGGAGAGTTTAAAATAGCCAGCCTTTGTTCCCGAGGTTTTAAAAATTCAACCCCAGTAGTTACAATGAGCTGTCTTCAAGTGGATCTATAAATAAACCGCTACTGTTCCTCTTTGTCACCGAGAGCTTCGGCGTCTTCCAGAGACGTCGGCTCTGCCGCTCATCTTCATTAGCTGCCTCTCATCTGTGGGGCAGCTGCGGCCATCAGCAGGCTGGGCTGGCAGGGCGGAGTTTGTAATGACAGCAACACGTTCCCTTTTAAAAAGCCACATTTTAAAAGCCAAGATTAAGTACACAGGGAAAGATGTATTTTCGCATTGAGGAAGCCTGGCAGAGAGGTCATCACCGTTGGTCAAGGTCAATGCCACTGATAATATGTCCTGTTCACGTGAGTTCTGCAGTATCAGGTGGTTCGCTTTTGTGGTGTTCTCGTCCGTTCCGATGGTGAGAAAACACTGGACAGACCCATATCAAGGGACATTTGACAACAGAACTGATCAGTACTCTTCGAAAGTGTCAAGGTCATGAAAGACAAGGGAAAACTGAGGAGCTGACCCAGACTGCAGGAGACCAAGGAGAAGTAACTCAATGCAGCATGAAGTCCTGGTTGGGATTCTGGAATAGCAGATCCAAGGACATTAGTAGAAGAACTGGTGAAGCTCAGCTGGGGCCCTTAGTTTGG
Source organism: Ailurus styani (assembly GCA_002007465.1). Lineage (NCBI taxonomy): Eukaryota > Metazoa > Chordata > Mammalia > Carnivora > Ailuridae > Ailurus > Ailurus styani. The sequence continues at coordinate 1,633,776 of LNAC01000008.1, forward strand.
TTAATGGTATTGTCCCAAGGTTAATTTCCTGCTCTGATCGTTGTCCTAATGGTTACGTAAGATGTTAGCACTGGGGAAGCCTGGGGGAGGGATATATGGAAATTCTCTGCACTATTTTTTGCAACTTTTCTCTAAGTCTAAAATTAGTTCAAAGCAGTCTGATTTTTTTAGAAGAAAATCTCCAGTCAGTCTTTGGGCTTCATCTCCCTCCCTGGGTGCCCCGGTTCAGGTGTTTGCACTGGGAGGGTAGGTGTTTCTGTCTCGAGGGCGGGGAAAGGTGACCCTAAGGCACCCAGCGCCCAGCCCGGAGTGGGCCTGCGGTCACACCTGTGGGACGGAACTGAGTGAGAGCTGGCCCTGGAAGGAGCAGGTCCTGTTCAGAGGGAATGGTCTCACAGGGATGCTGCTCACCGCCGTGGAGGCTGCAGGGTGGCTTCTCTGCTTGTCGGTAGCATGGCCTGTGCTAGTGCTCTGGAGGTTGCATCTGCTCCGGGAGTGGATGACTTCACCCCACCCCTGCCTGCTTCCTTCTGGTCCCTGTCGCTGGCCCCCGGCTCTGCCTTGCAGCCCACCTGTGTGTGTTTCTGGGTGTACCAGGTATGAGGACCTGGAGGGCGTCAGCCCCTAAACGCCTGGGGTGTTTTCCTACTCCCTCAGCACCCCTCTGGGGAGGAAGGCCGGGAACCCCCTCTGTGCTGAGGAAAGTTCTCGCTGTGTGATGGCCCGCTTGCTCTCCCACGGCCTCCACCCATTTCCAGTCGTTAGTCTCCCCCCACGCCCCCCAGCTCATCCTTGCTCCTTTCTCACCCCAAGAGCTCCCCTCACCTGGGTATGCCATGTGGTGAGATAGACCTTCCCAGCTCCACCGCTCTCTCGGGGTGGGGGGGGCATATCTGGACATTGGAATGACTTTCCATTTCCTGCTTCTCAGGGCAACCCTTTCATGCCTCTGAAGACTTTGGCTTTATACTCAGCCCTCTCGTGTCGGGGGAGATACTGGAAACTCTTGGAGAGTGTGGCGGGGGGGTGGGGGGTACAGCTAGGGGTCGCCAGGGGCAGAGCCCAGGAGCGCCTGTTTGTGCCTGGGTGTAGAAGCCTCAGTCTTGCTTCGAGCCTGGGTGAGGAGATGGGGTTCCTTGGTTTGTGCGTTTAGCAACTCCCATGTACCAGGCCGGTCTGTGAGTGACGAGGGTGTGCTCGGGTGCCACCTGCCTCCAAGGGACCACTCTCTGAGGAGAGGACTGTGGGAGGAGAGTGGGCCAAGCTACCTGGAGACCCAGGGTGGGTCAAGCATGTGGATCCCTCATCCATTTTAGACCCATCCTTCGACCCTTTCACAATTCTTTGTTCAGAGGACACCCTGTCCCCTTCCGGTCAGTGGGGGCCTGGGGTCAAGGGATGGCTCTTAGACCCAAATATGACCCGTTGTCATAGAACGTTTATTTTTTTATTTTTTTTTTTTTAAAAGATTTTATTTATTTATTTCACAGAGGGAGAGAGATCACAAGGAGGCAGAGAGACAGGCAGAGAGAGAGGGGGAAGCAGGCTCCCCGCCGAGCAGGGAGCCCGACATGGGCCTCGATCCCAGGACCCTGAGATCATGACCTGAGCCGAAAGCAGAGGCTTTAACCCACTGAGCCACCCAGGCGCCCTAGAACGTTTAATTTCGTTCAGAGGCTGCCCTGCTGACCCCATGCCCTGTGTCCCTGAGCCTCTTGGCTCCCTCTGTGCACACAGATGACCCAGCACCCTGCCCTCCTTGGAGCCTGCTGCGGGGAGCACACGAGAGTACCCGTGTGCACGTTCATACTCTAGATAAAAGCCAACATGGTAACCAAATCCCATACTCATACTTAGGCTGGCTTGGAAGAACATTGGCAAGATCGTCGAACAATTAGATGATTTGAAGACACCAGAATTCCTCTTGGGTTCAGGGCTATGTTTAGAACCAGAAGTTTTCTCTCTTGTTGGACTCCAGGCCGGAACTCTAAATTATAGGGCAAACAAGGCTGTTGTAGATCTAGTCCACAAATATGTGCGGTGGATACAGCACTAGGTTTCTTTAGAGCTCTGATTCGAGAAAACGGCCATGCCTTTTTTCCACTTGAAGAGCTGGAGAGAAGCATGAGCTCAAGTGAGCTCTGTCCTCTTTTCTGCTCTCCTGGCCAGGATCAGGTTTAGCAAACAGAGGCAGGCAGACATAGACACCCATTAACTTTCCATGAGGGCAAATTGTCAGAGCCAAAGGCCCGAGGCAAAGACTAAGAAATGTGTACACGAATCTCTGCACCCTCACTTAGCGGACTACGCAATGAGCAGTTGGATGAAAGATTAAGTTGAAAAGATTTAATCATGGTGTGTGTGTCTGTCCATTTCTTCCAGTTTTGTGCTTAGCCCTGCTTTGGAAACACAGTGACACGCTTTGGTGTTTTAAGTGGGCCATGGCCAGCCAGACTGCCGCCTGGTCCCGTACAAGTTGGCTACCAGTGAGACAGCCCAGATCTTGGGCCCAGGTTACCTTCCTCTCCCCCTTACTGGCCCAGAATCAAGCCGTGGACCCGTTCCTGAGTACTTTTGTCTTGACACGGTTTGTTCCCAGAAAAGGGCGAGCAGGGGGCAAGGTCCAGTGTTAGAGATTAAAAGAAAAGGAGAAATTTCCACCTTAAGCAGGTGTTAATAATTGACCACCCCACTTACCAGAGTGGGGCGTTTGGTCACATCAGCTCACAGTATCTTTATGGTAAATCTCCGGCCACTGCTGGCTGCTGGCCAGGTGTGTGCAGACCTTGCTTGCTTCTGACTGTCAAGCTGCAAAGGGACCCCTGGGGCCTGACATTCCTCAGACGGGGTGACCACTGCCTCGGAAACGCTGCCCGGGGACCTCCGCTGACGACCAGGGAGACTGAGGCTTTGGGAATTGAGCTGCACCGAAACGGGAGCTGGTTTTCTATATCTGGAAACTGTAATCCCCAGACTAGTGGTGGGCCTCATGGGCCTCACTTGGGGTCTTCAGCCTGGGGGCTTGCCCTTTGGTAATGTCCATTGGAAAGCTAGTGATCTTCACCTTGAGTATGGAGTGGCCATGATGGGTAGTATCAAGGGCAGTGATGGGCTTCTAGGGGTATTTCAGTTGTAACTACATCTTTTTTTTTTTTTTAAGTCAGGCTTATTAACATACAAATCGTAGCATTCACCATTTTATTTATTCTTTTTTTTCTTTAAGAAAGCTTTTTATCCAACATGGGGTTTGAACTCATGACCTTGAGATCAGGTGTCGCATGCTTTACTGACTGAGCCAGACATGCACCTCAGCTTTCGCCATTTAAAAAAATGAACTAACTGCTGGGGTGCCTGGGTGGCTCAGCCAGTTAAACATCCAGCTCTTGGTTTCAACTCAGGTCATGATCTCAGGGTCATGAGATCGACTCCCACATACATCGGGCTCCATAGAGTCAGCGCAGAGTCAGTTTGGGATTCCTTGCCCCCTCCCCCTCCCTCCCCCTCTGCTCCTTCCCCTGCTTGCATGCTCGCTCTCTCTCCAAAATAAATAAATAAAATCTTTAAAAAGTGAATTGCTCTCTGAGTTTGGACAAATATGTACAGTTAATCACCACCATGATCAAGGTACAGAATATTCCCGTCATCTCCCAAATTCCTTTTTGCCTCTTTTTATCAGCCTACTCCTTCCACCTCTAGCCACAGGCAACCACTAATCTGCTTTCTGTCACTACAGATTAGTGTGTATGTTTCAGAATTTGATATAAATGGAATCGTGTAATTATATATTCTCTCTGGTTTTTTTCACTTAGCCTAATTACTTTGAGATTCGCCCATGTTGTTACATGAGTCAATAGTTCTTTTTATTGCTGAGTAGTATTTCATTGAATGTTTATCTGCCTGTTGGTGAACATCTGGGCTATTTTCAGTTTTCAGCTATTGCAAATAAAGCTGCTGTTAATTTTTATGTACTTATCTTTATACGGACATGTATTTCCTTTCTCTCGGGTACATACCTATCTGTGGAATGGGTGGGACATAATAAGTGGATGTTTAGCCTTTCAAGTAACTGTCATACTCTTTTCTGAAGTGGTTGTACCATCTTACATTCTCCCCAGCAGTTTGAATTTTCTACCTCCTCGCCAACACTTGGTATGGTCAGGCTTTTTAACTTTAGACCCTTCTACTAGGTGTACTGGTATCTTACTGTAATTTTTTTTTCTAAATATTTTATTTGAGACAGAGCAGGGGAAGCAGCAGTGGGAGAGGGAGAAGCAGACTCCCCACTGAGCAGGGAGCCCAATATGGGGTTTGATCCCAGGACCCTAGGATCATGACCTGAGCTGGAGGCCGACGCCCAACAGACTGAGGCACCCATGAGTGGCTCTTACACATCTCTTACTGTGATGTTTAACTTGCATTTTCCTAATGGCTAATGATGTAGAGCATCTTTAATGTGTGTGTTTGCCATCTTTATATGTTCTTTGGTGAAGTGTCTGTTCAAATCTTTGGGGGTTTTTGGTTTGTTTTTTCTTTTAATTAGGTTGTCTTCTCATTGAGTTTTGAAAGTTCATATATATTGTGGATACAAGTCCTTATCAGATATGTGACTTGCACATATTTTTTCCCAGACTATAGTTTGTGTTTTCATTTTCTTAACAGTATCTTTCTAAGAGCAGTTTTGAATTTTGATGAAGTTTATTTTATCAGTGGTTTCTTTTATGGGTCATGCTTCTGGTGTCATACCTAAGAAATCTTTGCCTAATCCAAGGTCATGAGGATTTTCATCTATGTTTTAGAAGAAAAGCTTATACGAATATTATAGTTTTAGGATTTACATTTAAGTCTGTGATCCATTTTGAGTTAGTTATTTTTAATATGTGGTATGAAGTATGTACCAAAGTTCATTCTTTCACATATGGCTATCCAATTGTTCCAGCAACTGTCTTTACTAAGCTGTTCCTATGCCTTTGTTAAAAAGTAATTGACCAGATATCTGTGGGTGTATTTCTGGATGGGATTTGTTCCATTCATCTATGCATCTGTCTTTTTACCAGTACCACACTGTCTCGATTGCTGTAACTTTAAGTCTTGAAATCAGGTAATGTGATTTTTCTAATTTTCTTCTTTTCATCAAAATTGTTTTGACTTCTCTAGTTGCTTCGCTTCTATAGCTGATTTCAGAGAGAACTGTCATCTCAACAACATTGAGCTTTTGGTACGCAAACATCTATTTCTCCATTGGTACTGGTCTTCTTTGATTCTACTCATCAGTGTACTGTAGTTTTCAGTGTACAGATTTTGCATATATGTTGTTAGATTTATGTCTAAGCATTTTATAGTGGGTTGACTGGTGGCCCCCTCAAAAATATGTCTGACCCCCAGAACCTGCAAATGCGATCTTATTTGGGAAGAGGGTCTTTGCCAATAAAATTAAATCTCGAGAAGAGATTTTATCCTGGATTATTGAGTTGGCCCTAAATCCAGTGACAAATGCCCTTACAAGAGCTACACAGACAGAAGAAAAGGCCATGTGAAGATGGAAGTAGAGACTGGAATTATGCAGTCATAAGCCAGGGAATCCTGGAGCCACCAGAAGCTGGAAGAAGCAAGAAAGGACTCTCAGTGCTTCCACAGGGTGGGGACCCTGTTGATACCTGAACTTTGGACTTGTGGCCTCCAGAACACAGAAAGAATAAATTTCTGTTGTTTTAAGTCACCAAGTGTGACAGTTTTGTTAGAACAACTATAGGAAATATATCACATTTCATGATTTTTGGTGCTATTAAAAAGATAATGGCCAAGGATTTTTGAAAATTAATGAAAGGCATCAAACCACAGATCCAGAAAGCTCAGAAAAAGGATAAGAGTCTGAATAAAAAAACAGAAGCAAACCCTACACAGATTACATTCAAACTTCTGAAAGCCAAAAATTAAGAGAAAAATCTTGAAGGTAGAAAAGTGACATTGTATACAGAGGATCAAAGGTAAGAACCACAGAAGAATTCTCATATGAAACTAACAATCCACAAGTCATTGGAGTAACGTCTTTAAAGTATTGAAAGAAAAAGACTGTCAACCCAGGATTCTGTGCTTAGCAAAAATATCTCTTAAAAATGAAGGAGAGGGTGCCTGGGTGGCTCAGTGGGTTAAAGCCTTTGCCTTCGGCTCAGATCGTGATCTCAGGGTCCTNTGCTTAGCAAAAATATCTCTTAAAAATGAAGGAGAGGGCGCCTGGGTGGCTCAGTGGGTTAAAGCCTTTGCCTTCGGCTCAGATCGTGATCTCAGGGTCCTGGGATCGAGGCCTGCATCGGGCTCTCTGCTCAGCAGGGAGCCTGTTTCCTCCTCTCTCTCTGCCTACTTGTAATCTCTCTCTGTCATATAAATAAATAAAATCTTTAAAAAATAAAATAAATAAAAATAAATAAAAAAATAAAAAAAAATAAAGGAGAAATAAAGACTTTTTTCAGACAAAAGCTGAGAAAATTTGCTACCAGCAAACTTGCTCTGTAAGAAATGTCTCTTTTCTTTCTCTTTTCCTTCTGGGATTCCAGTCACATGTGTTAGTTTGATACTGTCTCACAGTTTATGGATGCTCTGTCCTGGGGTTTTTTTCTCCCCTACTGTGTCAGTTTGAGGAACTGATCAATGCTGAAGNAGTTTGATACTGTCTCACAGTTTATGGATACTCTGTCCTGGGGTTTTTTTCTCCCCTACTGTGTCAGTTTGAGGAACTGATCAATGCTGAAGGACACTGATTCAGTTTCCTCAGCTGGGCTGAGCCTACCGATTAGCCCATCAAAGCCATTCTTCATCTCTCTTACTGGGTTTCCGATTTCTAGCATTTTCATGGACTCTTAGAATTTCTGCCTCTCTGGTGGAATTCCCCATCTGTCCGTGTGTATTGTCTACGCTTTCCAATACAACCTTTAACATATTAGTCATAGTTATTTTAAATTGTATGTCTGATAGTGCCAGCGTCAAAGTCATCTGATTCTGCTGATTGCTTTTTTTTCTCTTCAAGATTTTATTTATTTGAAAAAGAGTGAGAGAGAGTGAGTGTGCACGCATGAGTGCAGAGGGTCAGAGGGAGAAGCAGGCTCCCCACTGAGTGCAGAGCCCGATGTGGGGCTCAATCCCGGGACCTGAGCCGGAGGCAGACGCTTAACCGACTGAGCCACCCAGGCGCCCCTGCTGATGCTATCTATCTGACAGTGGGGTTTTTTTCCTTTTTGTGTGTGTCATAATTTTTTATTAAATGCCATACGTCATGTTTAGGATAGTAGAGACAGAAGTAGATAGTCTTATCGGGAGTTGAGCTTAGTGTTACTCCTTATCCCTATCTACATCTTGATGATGAACCAGCGAGACCACAGTCAGTCCAGATGGGTTGATTTCTTGTCACAAGGAAGACCTACAAGCTGTTTTGTTGTTTTGTTGTTTAGGGTGAGGTCTGGGTGTAGGAGGGTTTTTCTCAGTGTTTCTGCTCCATCCCCAGCTGTCATCGTTCCTGGGGGGCCTGTGTCTCAGAGGGCATCTATTTCCATGCTCTTACCCCTACCCCAGCAATAGGCTGCTGGCCCTCAGTTCTTGGGGCTGGCTGGCTTTGTTGTGGGTCTTTTCTGTTGTCCTGGACCCAGCTTCAGTCTTAGGCAGACCCTGCATCCCCGGGTCTCAGTAGAAGGGCATTCTTAGTAGTCCATCCACTCCCTCAGCCATAGGAGGCCTGAGTGATCTTGGCTCAGGATGGTTTCTTGCCTTTCCCCCCAAGGGCGAGGATTTTTATCTTTCTTTGCTTTCCTCCCAGTAGCTTACGGGTTTGTTTTGTTTTGTTTTGTTTTGTTTTGTTTTGTTTGTAGGGGAGAAGGGTCCTGGCAGGGCTTCATGCCCACTCCCTCCCTCCAGGTCTGCACCCTCAAGGATGGTTTTCTCCCATCTCCTGCCCTGCCCCTGGTCTTTTTCATGAACCCCCAGTGGAAGTCTATGAGACACCTGCAGGGGGGGCGAAAATTCCCCTTATGTCCGTGGCTCCTGGGGGTTCTTCACTCTCACCCTCTCTATCCTCAGCCTCTAGCAATGTGTTGGTTTAACTCAGTTCTTCTCACCCACTTGTGAAGCACTCAGTGTCCCTTCCTCGCCTGCTTTCCCAGAGGTGAGCTGATGCTCTCACTTCCGTTTCCTTAGAAGAGGCCATCTTTCCTTAGATTTCAGGCTAGTTGTTTGCTTTGTGACTTCAGTTTTCTGATTTAAGGAAGATGATTCTTTAGGATTGTCAGTCTATTTCTTGTTAGGCTGGGCTTAATGTTTTCCCCAACTTTCTACGTCCTTGGCACAGGCTCCTTTCCATATCTACATCTTACTGATGAACCAGTGAGACCATAGTCAGTCCACATGGCTTGATCCCTTGTCACGAGGAGGACCTACCAGCTGTTTTGCTGGTTTGTCTTTTAAAACAAATGTATGGGTTGGTGACCCGTGTGTTCAAGTGGCTGAGATCGACCAGATATCTCTGCAGTTTCTACTCTGTGCACAGTGCTGAGTTCCTGGTAGCCCATGACAGGCTGGCGGCAATGGAAACTGAGGCAAGCAGAAGATGAACCTGCTGTGAGAGCCCGGGATCCCATACCAGGGCGGGGACCATATCAGGGGGCACCTACAGACCCCAAGTGAGATTTCCACGAAGTGGAAGAGATTTGTCTCTTCTGAGCCTGCACCTTTTTTTCTTTCGACATTAGGAGGTTTGTATTTGGCAAAAATGAAAGCTGTCATCTTGGTGCCACTGCGTAGGTACGTGGTGCGTGCTGATGTCATTGTCCCTGAGACCTGCCAGGCAGGGCCCCCGGGACCCTTTGCTGTTGAACGGGCAGAGCCCTGATAGCATTTCCCCCTCACGTGCTGCCCCGGGTGCTCCATCACTGTCATCACTCACAGCCCGGTACGTGCGTCCCTTCCCACCCCCGTCCGTCATCTCCTTATCTCTGCTTATCGCCTGCTTGCCCGGCGCTGGAAAACGCATCTCCAGGGTGCTGGCATGCAGGTGAGAGGCTCCGGCGCCGTGTGGGGTGGGGCCACTGGCCCCTAGCCTTGGCAAGGTTTCATTACCCAGGAATGTCGCCGTGGTGGCCTGGGCTCTCGGAGGCGGCCCATGTTCGTGGAGGGCCTGCTCCGAGTTCAGCTCTGTGCCTGGCAGGCGGGTGGGGGAGCGAGGCAGACAGTGTCCGAGGCCAGACCTAGGTGGCACGCTGTGTCGCCTGTCACAGGCTGCCTGATACCAGGCAACTGCCTCTGCTGTGGGTCCCGATCCCCTCACTGTCATTTCCTGGGTGACTTTGGGTAAGATCGCTAACCTCCCCGAGCCTGCTGCCCCCTCTCTGAAACAATAAGCTTAATAATGCCTGCTGTGAAGGGCCACCGTAAGGATTAAATGAAGGGACATGTGTAAAAGCTGGCACGTGGTAGGTAACAAGGGGACAACGGCCCTTGCCATCTTTATATGCTGGCCCGGTGGCATGTGCGGTGCTGTCCTGTCCGCCGGTGAGAGAGCGGACAGGAAGCAGAAAAGGGCCGTGTCCTGGGGAAGGAAAGACAAGGACCAGACGGCGCGGCCAGAGGAATAGCCGGGGGCAGGCAGGAGCCCGGGCTTATGAGGGAGGCTTGAGGCCGGAGCCCTCCTGGGGGTCACTTGCTCTTGGAGCCTCTTCCTCCTCTGTTATCCCTTGGCTGTAGCCTGTGAGAGCTCGGTGGGCAGGAGAGCTTGGCGGTTCCCGCGGCCCTGTCCTCCGAAGGCCGCCTCCCCGGCTCGGCACGTGGCTGCTGTCCTCAGTGCACCTTTGGAGCTGGCTCTGTTTGGGCTCAGAAGGATTCCTGTTGCATGTCCGCGGTGCTCCCCCCTGCTCCCCCCTCTCCCCGTCATCACCGGGCTTCCAGAGACTCAGCTCGGGGCTGTCAGTTTCTGGGCCGTTTTTCAGAAACACTCAGAATTTCCATTCCGTCCTTCCCAGGCAGCAGGCAGCACCCGTCTGGCCACTCCTTGAGGATGCTGGCTGTGGGGACAGAGGGCTGCCTGGCTCCCGCCCTCCCTCTCGTGGCCTTTCCTGAGGGAGCCACGGGGACTCACGGTCCAAAGGAAGCGTGTGCATGTCTGGAAGTGTTGGGAGAGTGGTGGTGGGGGGGTGGTCCTTCGGAAGCACTGGGCACAGGGCTAGAGCCGCTTCTCAAGAAAGGCCTGCTGGTGATTTCAGAGAAATGCCTTTCACAGCCCAGCCCTTTGGGGGGCAGGCCCAATCATCACCCCCATCTTGCAGATGAGGAAGTAGAGGCCCAGGGAGGTTAAGCCTCTTGCTCCGGGCCACCTCGCCAATCAGTCCTGGAGCTCAGATGTCGGCCAAGGCCTGTCTGAATCCCAGCTCTTCCCCTACTGCTCTGTGCTGTGTCTCCTGACATTGCTGCCTCGGCCTGGGGGCTACTGCGGTGAGGTGAGGGCTGGTTGAGGCTTCTGAAACATTTCCTTTTGGGGTGGGCTCCCGCATAGGCATTGGGATCTGAAACTGTGTGCCTCTACCTGTCAATAACCAACGTTGTGGTTGAACTGGCCCTCGTAGTTCTTAATATAATTACAAGACACCCTTCAGCAGTAACCGTCAGGAGCCTTTGAAAAAATGAAGGGACCTACAAATAACACAGCGCACGTGAGGCCACACAGCAAGGATGAAGGGAGAGGGGACAGAGAGCAAGCGCCTGGGGTTCCACTTTTTAGGGGTGTTGAGGGTAGAGGCCTAGGGGTATTCAGGGCTCACTCTTTATTGGTGAATTTTAAACATAAGAGTGGGAATTTAACAAAAAACCATGTGGTTATATGGTCAGTTATCAAAATCTGCAAAGGAGCCTCCGTGGCGAGGGGTGGCCTAGCTCGTCATCTGGTCGTGGGCGGGCAGCATATTTATTCAAGATAGCCCTCTTCAAGTAGATGCCTCTGCAAAGTGGATGCCTGGGCAGGCAAGAAGTCAAGCACTCGCATTACAGACCAGAAGGAAAATCCCTACACCTGTCAGGGCCTACAGTAGCCAAGTGCATTGGTTTCTGGAGGCCCGGGGCCCTAGCCCTGGTGGGTGAAGGTCTTCGAGAGCAGCTGCAGCTCACAGCAGACTTGCCCACGATGGGCTCGCGCGCTCGGCCCTGCTCCTGTTTTCGAGCACACCTCTCGAGCCCTGTGTCTGACCTTCACATTCTCTTTCACCTCCAGAGCCTGTGTTTTTCCAGGTTCAAATGGACGTGCACTAAAGAGTTTGCCATCTATGAGACTGGAACACTTTCCAAATAAAGGCAAATAGGCAGTAGGGTCCAGGTGCCAAACTGCCAGTCTTGGCTGGTTGGGAATCCTCTCCTGGGCTCGTTCTTTTGTAGGACTCTGATGCCCGCCCAGGTGAGCATGTCCAGAGCAGGGCATCTTCCTAGGGCTGGGTTGCTGTGGGTTCATCCAGGAGATGGGCAGACTCTGCAAGCCGACCGCTGGTGGCACTTGTGCAGGCACTCGTCAGAGCCAGTAGACTCTACTGGCTGGGTGGAGTAGCCATAGCTCTGTGGCAGGCTTTGAGCCCAGTGATGTCCTAGATTCAGAAGGGAGAGGGGTGATGAGCGTAGGCAGGAGACAGGGAGAGGGACACCGACCCATGGACGGGCAGCAGGCCCTGTGGACAGGCTGGCATTGATTCACCCCGTTTGTGTGTCCTGGCCCTGGAGGTGGAGTGGCTGGAGGAACGGGGCAGGGGTAGGGCAGGCAAGGGTGTGTGGGAGCACAGCGGCGCTACCGACCAGGCGTTCGGGGTTACAAAGTGAGTAGAGGCTAGGATGCTGGGGGCCAGGGAAAGGAAGGGTGGATGAGGGCCTTCCAATAGGGGAGGACCTTGGGAACTGAGCAAGGGGGTGCAGAGGCAGGAGGGGAGGTGTGGAAGGAGGTAGACTGGAGCCGGGTGCTTTGTCGAGGTGCTCAAATTTTCTCCCAAGGGCAATGGAGAGCCCTGGAGGACTGGCGAAGCCAGGGAGTGACATGGTAACATTTGGAAGTTTGTGAGGTCGTGAGCCCCACGTGTGGCTGCCTTTATGGGTTACTGGGGCTTTGGGGCCCGCCGAGAGTGTCAGTCTCACCAAGCACATCATTCCCTCAGGGAGCAAGTCCTCAGAGGAAGGTTCCAAGACCAAAACTGGGGCACCTGGCGTCTGTGTCCTCGGGAACGGGGTGGCTCTGGGAATCCCACCCTGCCGAATATGCACACAGCGCGTCCTGGGTTAGGAGAAGCGTTCATCTGTACTTAAAGTGTTACCTGCGGTACCCATGCTGGACTGGGGTGAGTCCCCTGAGGAAATTGCCTGTGCTCGGTGATTGTGGGTGTGTATTTGGGGGCGGCAGAGGTGAGGCCGGCTTCTGCATTTGGAGGCTGAAGCCTCTCAGTGATTCCTCACCGATCCCTCACATCCCTGGAAGGCTCTCTACAGCAGCCCAGGGGCCTGTCCCACCGGGCACAGGAGTTCCACCAGCTGTCTGGATGTTCACACACAATGCTGTTTTCCCAGGGGTTCTGCACTAGGGTGGGGTTGGAACATCCCCCCAGTTCTAGGCCAACCTCATACTGGGGGTGGGGAATGGGCCTTGAGCTCTCCAGGAAGCGGGTGACTTCAGAGCCAGCCTGGGCTCAGGGTCTCCAGACTGGAGGGCCTCCTGGGGGGCGTGGGCTGCATGAGGAGCCAGCGGAGGGCACTCAGCGGCCCACCTGCCCACCTGCCCCTCCCCACCAGGCTCCTCCAGCCCTCACTGCCATGTGCTTGGATGGTACTCCTCACTCATGGTCTCTGCTCAGAAAGGAAGTCCTGGAAGGGGGCGTGTGGCCCGGATGTGAGAGTACCACCACACTGCGTTTCTCACCAGTATTTGGCAGTCATGTTTTCCAGTTTGCAGGTGGTCTTCCAGTTCATCCTTTTGAGGGGCTATTCCTCTCTCCATGTTTCTTTAAGCCCTGAATAACGACTGAAGGATTCCCTTTCTTTTCGTTGTCCTTAGCCAGAAGTGGATTTCCCCATCCCTCCAGGCAGAGGCAGGAGTCAGGAGTCGGTGCAGAGCCAACCCCAGGAGCCCACCAGTGTGCCCCAGACACTGACCAGCACGCTGGAGCACATCGTGGGCCAGCTGGACGTCCTCACCCAGGTAGGCCAGGACGCGCATCCACCCCACTTGGCCTGGTGTTTGGGCTATTTGAAGTTGGGCAGCAGGTGCTATATTTTTTAAAAAGTCATCATAATGGGCCTCCTTTCCAGCCCAAATTGACGAAGTTGCAGTGCCTGCCCTGAGGTCCTGGCTCTCAGAGCCATCCAAGCTCCGGCCAAGCCACCAGGCCCCAGAAATCACCAGTGCTGGTCCTGCCAGGGTGTGCCCTCCCAGGGCCGGCCTGGGTCACAGCAGAGCTTTGAAGGAAACACTGTCCATTCATCCTGCTCATCGCGGGCTGGGCACACTCCAGGGGCGTGCCAGGGAACTGTGAGCGGTGAGTCAGGCATCTGGGAGCCCAGGCTCTGGCTTTGAGCTGGCATTGCTCTTATCCTCCAAGCAACCTTGGCGAAATCCCTTCAATTCCCCAAGCCCTGGTGCGCTCCTCTGATGTGCGGTGGTCGTGGACTCCACGTCCCGTTCATGGTCAGAATTAAAGGAGGTGAATCTGTGGGAAGTGTTTGGCTTACGCCTGGCTCAAGGGAGCTGCTCAGTAAGTGTTAGTGGTGGTGCTGACCAGTGTCATCAGCAAGGTAGACATGGGCCCAGGCCTCTGGAGTGGAGGTCCATCTGGCAGTTGCTAATATGGATCTGGAGTGCAACAGTTTCCCTAAGAACAGAATGGCCTGGCAAGAGGTGGCAGCCGGCACCATGGGCATGAGAGTGGCCTTGGCAGGGGGAAGCAGCCTGCCTGCAGGACTGGAGGGGGACACGGGCACATCCAAGCAACGAGCAAAGCTCAGCGCGCTGACATGGGGTGTGGGTGGTGGGGGAGGGGAGGCAAGGCAGGATTTAAAGGTCGTTAGGCCCCTTCCCCACCTCAACTGTGGGTGTAGACTGCCTTCTCCTGTTCCAGCTCGTGGGTAGACCAAGGGTGTGGGAGGAAGGCAAAGGAGCCCTGAGTCTCTGTCAGAAATGGAGCTGAAGTGGCGTACCATCCTTTCCCTCCCTCTGGATCCCTGGCCAAGTGAGCAAAGCTCTCCATCATGGTCCATGGCGTGTCCCGGCATCCCGGCTGGCACTGCACAGCTTGGGCCCAGGTGGGGAAGGACCTGTGAAGCAAAGGTCCAGCATCAGTGGCTGGGGTTGGCGGGGGAAACAGGCACATCAGACAGACATTTTTGGAAGCCTGTTAACCCTTGAGAAGAAGGCCTGTGCTGAGAGAGGTATGAGCAACGTGCACATCCCCCACCTCAAACACGTCAGAAACCGCCAAGCCCGCCTCATGTTCTTCACAGCCTTGTCAAGTGAGAGATCAGGGGAGGTGGAATCAATTAGAACTTTATAGGATAAAATTGGAAATTAAGTCTGAGAAGATGGTTAAAAATAGCTTCATTGGATCGCTTCATTGGAGTATAGCACTAGAAGCGTTTCCTGTCACTGTGTTTCAGGGGTGCACACGGGAGGTTTTGTTATGTTAGCAGTTCCGAGTGTGATAGTAATTTTGTAAGAGACCGGCATCACCGAAAATAATGAAGGCTCTCTTGTGGCCTGGGCCTCTGGCCCCGGGTCTGGATGGCTGTGTGGCACCCTTGTCCTACCTCACACCGTCCAGCCCCTTTGCAGATCCAAACAGCACTCCACCCCCGACCAGATGCCAGGCCTGTCAGCCAGGCACCTGCTCTGCCAAACAGTGTGCATTCCTGAATGTTCCTGACGGACTTGACACATCCTGAAGAGGAATCTTGGTTTCCACAGATGAAGCACCCAGTTGAGGCCTCAGCCTACTTTCAGAGTGGTAGGAGGTGCATTTGTGCTAACTGGCGTGCTGTCCTTGAGCTTGGTTGCTGGTTGTTTTCCAGATGTACCTCTTCTCTTGCATTTGGGGCTCTAGCTGAGGCATCCGAGCAACAGCCAGAGCCGTCTCCTGTGGGACTAGGCATTCCTTTCTCTTGGGACCAGCTTGGCTGTGGGCAGCCCCATCTCTGGAGGCTCCCCCGAGGCCCAGAGGCAGGTGACCCTGCTGTGCAGAGCTACCCACGTGGGTCACTCAGCCGGTCTCTGAGCCTCCTTGGCCTGTGGGTATTTGCCTCACACACTACCCTCTCAGTGAGCACTCCTCACCATCTTGACATACCTCTGTGCTCTGGAGGGCCAGGGGTATCTTGGCTATCCCCACGTGGACTCCTACTTCAGAGTCGTCTGAATCATGGTGTTCTCCTCTGTCTCACCCCCCTCACTGCCCCTTCCCTCCCCCACAAGGAAGTCTACTTCAGAGAGGCTTCTGAGAGGGAAGTTGCCTTCCGGGTCCTTCGGTCCCCTATCCCGCAGAACATCCTCTAAGGAAGAACTGTGGGGGCTGCAGTGGCTAGGGATGTTTACTGAGTGAGTCACAGAGCCTTCCGCCCCTGGGTGACATGAGCAGGACACCCCATTGTGGAAGCCCACAGTCCTCAGGGCCTGCCTTCCTGCTCAACAGGCAGGTGTGGCCCAGTGACTGAGTCCTCCTCTCTGGATGTTCGTGGCCCATTTGTGCCATTCTGAAGGCCTGGGACCAATCTCAGTCCTCATCAGTGGCCCGGAGGTCAGGCGGCTGAGCGCGCCCATGGAGAGCGGTGACTCAGCTTGCTTGGATGTACGTCCCGGTGACCTCGGGCCAGGTGCTTAACCTCTGTGCCTCAGTTTCCAAATCTGGAACACAGAACTGATAAGAGTAGCCACTTCATGGGTCTGTTGTGAGGATTAGCTGTGTTAGCTCGCGTGAGGCTCTCTCAACAGTGCCTGGCAGTGCCATGTGCTGCCCTCATCGTTAGTCAGGGCCTGGCCGGGGTGGCGGGGGGATCACGGCAACTCCAGAAACACCTCCCTCAGTTCCCCACTATCTCCCTGCCCAGAAGAGCCATGCCTCAGCCGTCTCAGCGGGAGTGGCTCGTTCCCTTCCTTGCTTGAGCCCTCTCTGCGCCTGGGGCCAGCGAGCGGGCAAAAGGCTCATCATCGCCCAGGAGAGCAAACTCTCCTTGGGCCATGTGCAGCATCCAAAATCCAGCCCTTTGACTCCCCAGTTGGGGTTGTACCATTTTATTGTTTTAGGAATGCCTTTTTATACATTGTTCTTCAAAAGCGTACCCATTCAGGGTGGTTACTTTGGAATGCGTTGCAAGGTTCAGAGGCCTTTGTCCATCTCCCACTTGGGTGTGCTCTTTGGCCTGGCCTGGCCTGGCCTGGCAGGTCTCCGTGCAGTGTTGTTTTAGATGGGAAGTCCACAGAGGGTGGGATCATGCCCTCCTTGTCATCTGCCTCCTCCCGCTATTTATCTGGGCCCTGCAACTTTCCAAGGGCTCTCCTTCCTGGCCCTCATGTCATCCTCTCGCCTAGTGTCCAGCAGCTAGCATTGTGCCAGCCGTGGATAGGGGGGTGTGAGTAACGGCTTGCTGGGCTGGACCAGCCCCAGGGGCCACTCAGCCGGGGACTTCTCCAGGATGCTGGGTGATCCTGAGCTCAACCCACTGTAGGCTGGGGCTCCCCAGCTTCCCGTGCTAGAGTTTTGGTGTAGTCAATGTTGGCTCCCTTGAGGAATCCATCTGCAAGGGGAACTTGATCTTCCTGAAGGTTAAGGCCAGACGTTATTGCTCTGTGATCACAGAGCCTGGTAGCCCCGAGGTCCTGGGCCAGAGAGTATACCCGCCCTTGCTTTGGCCTTTCTTTGTGTAGGAGGCACCCCTCCTTATCCCTATGAGGTTCCCATTTGGGGCTTCACTGGTTCCTCCTCTGAGCTCCTTGGGACCCCGATCCCAGCTGGATGCCATGTTCTGAACAGCTGGGGTCTGTCTGGCCTTACACATCCCTGTCAGCTGTGGGGACCAGAGTGAGCCACTGGCCCATCAGTTTGGACACACCTGCCCTCCTGGATTTGAGGACCAACCCCATCATTCATCACCTGGGTGACTGGACAGGTGATATTGTTCCCCAGAGCCTTATAAAGTGGGGACCGTCGAGCCAGCTTGTGTCTCTGAGCACTGTTGGGAAGCCCTTGGTTAACTGGATGTGTTAGAGCGGCACCAGCTGCTCCGTGGAGCACAGCATGAGGTCCATGTGCTCCCAGGAGAGTGTGGGAAAGTATCAGGCTGGCCAGGTAACACAGGAGTGTCGGGAGTGGACATTCCACAGGCCTCCGCAGCTGCTGGACTTGAGCCCCAGGAATGCCCTTGAGGTGCCAGTGAGACTCTAGCAGTCTGACTAGGCAGTAGGATGAGAGGGAGAGAAAGAAGAGCTCTTTCCCCAGGTCCAAGGAGGGGAGCCCAGGAGGTGATGGGGGCCTGGGGTGCACGGGGGCCTGTTGAAAATCAGGGATGGGTCATGGGGCCCATTAAAGATGGGACCCTTGAACCTGGACCTAGGGATTGGGCCAAGATTGAAGCTCTTCAAAGACATATACTTATTGTGATAGCTATTCTTTGAATTCAGTTATCCTAATGGTTGTTGGGGGAAATGTATTTCCTAACAGTGGCGTTTAGGTTTTTCTTTCCTTTTAAAAAAAAAAAAATTATTTATTTGAGAGAGAGTGTGAGAGAGCACAAGCAGGGGGAGGGGTAGAGGGAGAAGCAGGCTTCCCGATGAGCAGGGACCCCAATGTGGGGCTCGATCCCAGGACCCTGAGATCATGACCTGAGCCGAAGGTAGATGTTTAACTAACTGAGCCACCCAGGTGCCCAGAGTTTAGGTTTTTCTTTGGAAACTTTTTGGTGCTCAAAACCTGGCATGGGAATTCTCAGAAACTGCTAGGGTTGAGTGGGTACCCTCTCTTCTTCTTGTGACCGTATCCTCATACACACACACACACACACACACACACACACACACACACACACGCACGCACCCTGGAGAGAACACACAACTGTCCTATGGCTACCATGGGTCACTGCCTGTCCCATGTCTTCTCTTCCTGAGAAAGTTGGCTCAACCTTTGAGGACTGTGAGATCCAGAAAAAACTGCTCTGCCCCAGCTTTTCCTCTTTCTGTCTGTGTAGATCTGAGTAAGCCTTGGTTTCCTCCTCTCTAGAGGGGAGCCTTTAGGCACTGCCCATCCACCTATTCCATGGGGGAGGCAGCAGAGGTCAGTGCCTCACGTGGGGCCGGGACTTCCCTTAGGGCCTTGTTTCCATGAGTCGCCTTCCTATCTACGCTTCCCTTGAGGAAGGACTCCCAGGGTGGGCCCTGTGGCTGCCAGGCCTGCCTACTTGGGGCTGGGCATTCAACGTGTATCCAGACAGAGGCCCTAACCTTTCCTCTCATGTTCTTGTGGGGGTATGTCAGGTGATCCAGGGGTCCCTTTCACGGATGCTGGAAAACTCACCAGTGAGCAGGGGGAGGGTGCTTTCCACAATTGGCCTGGTTGCATGAGCTCACCTCCCGCGTTGGCCCCCTTTGCTTCCTTCACAACTCCTGAGTGACAGAGCTTCGGGTGGTGTCTGGGAGTTGCAGAGCCCCTGGATCTTCCTCAAGGGCCAGGGGTGGGGCGCCGAGGCGTGGACAGTACCCAGGAGCTGGGGAGGCTACGGCGAGGGGCCTGGCCCCAACAAATGGCTTGGCGGTTTTGCCTCCGAAGCCCACAGTAGAGTTATTTTCGACTCTAGTTTCACATCTTGCTGCTTTTTAAAAATACCAAACCATGAAATTCCTGCTCCAGCTATGTTTTTTTATGGCACCCGTGCTTCGGGCTGGCCACAGCAATGCTGTGATGTCACGTTCAGGTTCCTGTGACTCACCAGGGGCCACTGGGCTCCGGGACTGGAACATGCATGCAGTGGGGGGCAGGCGGGGGCAGGCCCACCCAGCCCCGCTGGTTCGGGCCTCTGACATTTGAGTCTATGAAATATCCAGGTTGTAACTCTGCTGACCTAACTCAACAAGGCTAAGGATTTTTGTCTGTGTGCTTTGGGAAGTTAGCTAGAGTGGCCTGTTTGGTTTGAGACATCCTGGACCCTCCCCAAATAGGTCCTGGTGGTTCCCTATTTGATGGGCTGCTTGGGTGAGGCGCCTGGTTCCGTGCTGTTAGGGAAGGTGGGAACGTAAGGCCTCCCTGACCACTCTTGGGGGCTCTCGGTATACCTCTTTCCTGGGCAGACAAACTGTTGTTTGTACAAATGGACTCCAGATTTTAAAGCAGTTGTGCCATTTTAGCTGGGGGCCAGCCCTCCCAGATGCGCCCGGACCGAACTTGTCGGAAAGGTGTAGAATGAAAGTCAGCCTCCCCAGCCGCCCCCACCCCCCGCCAGGACTCCTGTTTATAGGGTGCGTGCAGCTGTCCCGACAGGCAGCGGCCTGGGGTGGTGGTTGCTGGTTCCCACAAACGTGGTGCCTCTCTCCACATCAGCACATCTGGCCACCTGGCCTACCTAGTCCAGAGAGGGTCTCGCTGTCTTCCTCTCTACAGACATTCAAGAGCTGCCCTTGGGCCAAAGTCAAGTTCGGGTCAGCCTGTGCTCCCGCCACTTGGGGGTTGGAGACAAGAGATTTGTTTTTCCTCCATCAAGAGGCTGCTTCCTGGGGACAGGACACTCTGTGGTCTGTGTCAGAGGCATACTTGGGGTCTGACTCCAGCCGGTTGCAGAGGGGCTGGGCCCTGGCCCTCCCCATGCCCCCCCCCCCCCCCCNTCCACAGGCCCCTCTGGCTTTGCAAAAAAGCTGCTGCTCTCGGCAGTCAAAGACAGGCCAAGCTCACATTCATGGGTGTGTGGTGGGCTGCACGGCAGCTCCATTCTCTCTGCCGTTGTGGCAGAAAGCACCCCTCTCCAAAGAAGCTGCAGATCGAAGGCCCCCGCCCACCAGATGGGCTTGGGATGGCTGTGGTTACCTCAGGGGCCTGGGAATGTTCAGGGTCCTAGGAGATTTCTCCTGTGAGGTCCTGAGCCAGCCTGGAGTGGATAACAGGGCCATGCAGGGGCGTCTCGTTCAGCCTGACTCTGGGATGACTCTAAAGGAGGGAAGAAAGGGACTGCGGGTGGTTTGCTCGCGCTCCTCTGGGGACCCAGGAGCCCTCCGGGGAAGGGTTAAGCCCTGGCCGCAAGAAGGGGCCTGTGAGTGTTCTGGTTGGGACAGGCAGTCCCAATTAGGCCTACGTGGCTCTGCAGTGAACCAAGTCACAGCTGACCCATGGCCATTTGGCATTCTCCCAAATGAGGTGCCGCTAGAGCAGGGGCAGGGAGAGCTACAGTCGGACTGGCCACTTCCTTTCCCCTGCCCCTCGGGGGGCCCTCTCTGGGCCTGGACTGCCGGTACAGACCCTCTCCCTTGGTGGAGGAGAAAAGGCAGAAAGATGCTTTAAACTCAGAGAGGCATGGCTTCTGGGTCCATGCGGGTCCATGCCCCTCCCCTTTCTGATTGGGGCCCAGCTGGTGGCTCCAGAAAACCATCCAAGACGAGAGGCTAGGTTTCCTGCCATGGGTCAGTGGGTCCTCGGCAGGGCAGGGGAATCCTGTGAGCCCTTTCTCCCCGAGCTGGTCCTGTTGGGCTGGGGCTTACCGCCTGACTTGCCAGGCTGTCCTGAGGCCTCCAACAAACTACCTGACACTGTGTCTGACTTGGGATGATTGTATTTTATCAGGTTGTGGTAAATTAACTACCACTTAGTTTATAGATTGTTGGAAAAGTCAACTTCCGAAGAAATGGAATGCAGAAGGTGGTCAAAGCCAAGGTTCACGCCCCATGCTCGGCCCAGTTTGGACTCACCCGGGAGTCAGAGTACAGCAGAGCCTCTGGCCTAGCAGTGACTGGCATCCTGCACCTTCGGGCCTGTCCCTGTTACCCCCTTGCCTCCCTGGTGGCCTGCTCAGGGCTGACAAACAGATGAGCTTGAGCTCAGGCCAGTGTGGGTGGGATATGCAGCCCAGATCTTCTGTCCTGGTGCGGGTAGCCCCCC
This sequence comes from Ailurus styani, assembly GCA_002007465.1. Lineage (NCBI taxonomy): Eukaryota > Metazoa > Chordata > Mammalia > Carnivora > Ailuridae > Ailurus > Ailurus styani. Next base: position 1,654,889 of record LNAC01000008.1, read on the forward strand.
GTGGGTCCCAGGAGGATTCGGTTTTATGGATGGTGGTGAGTGGACCCACTTTTAATAGCTTCTCTTTTGGGGGTAAGTAGTAAGATGGAAAAGCCTGTGTTCATTTAAAAGGAGCTGCGTTTAAGCCACAAGGAAGGTAAATTAGCCAAGATTCCTTAATCCCATGGCTAATCCACCAATAGAAAATAGTGTTTCATGTACTTTCCGAGGAGAGCTAATCCTCAGTAGAGGTGGGGGCTGGGGGATGCAAAAACGGCAGAGAAATCCTATATCCCTGAGATAATGTGAAACAGAAACACGGACCTGTGGGCTCGAGGGACAAGGGCTCATTTTGTGTTGTTAGCAGCAAACTGGGGGGTGAAAGGGGTTGGTTAAAAAGACAGTTGCTGAGCCCAGAGAGATTGGGAGGAATTTCTTCAGAAACACATTTTGTTGTGCATCGACTGTGTGTGATCCTGGACAAGTTAGTCTGTCAGACGTCAGCCTGAGAGGGAATCTCCTTCTTTCCCTCTGAAGTTCAGGACTTGGAGCCATTAGCCCTTGTCAGATGAGGCCTGAGGTGGGAAGGGGAGGAAGCGGGCTGCTTCCTGGACTCCCACTCCAGTCTGTGCACCCCCGCATCCTGCCGAGGCCAACGCCAGCTGACAGGGGCCCCTCGGGTCTACCTACCCTCCAACCCCTCCCTCACTGTCTCCTCAAGCCTGCCAGGTCCAAGGCCTGAGGTGGGCGTGGAGGGGTTTCCTCACCAGCCGGCGGGCTCACGGGGACCTGAGCTGGCTGGCACAGGACCTGAATTCTCTGCATCTTCATGGCATGCAGGGCCTGGCATTTGTCCATCTAGCGGCCCATGTGGCACCTACTATGTACCAGGAGCTGTGCCTGGAAACAGGAGGACAGCGGTGAGCAAGAATTGACAAAAACCCCTGTCCTCGTGAAGCTGGCTTTTAGACTGTTGGAGGTCAACAGGCCGTCGAGGGCCAGCATTTGCTGCTTTGACTCGAGGGCCCCTGTGCCACAGACCACGGGGCGCTGGACAGAGGCTAGGGCAGAGAGGCCGAGCCTTGGCTGGTGGGAAGGGCGGGGCTCAGATCAGCAGCCCTGTTCCCAGGAAGCCGTGCTGGCCCTTTGGGCCCCCGTTCACCCCCCAGGCATATGGCACCATCCGCAAGACAGGGCCCTGCGTGTGCGCATGCGGGCGCACACAGACGTACACCAGCGGACAGAGCTGGAGCTGGCAGGAGACGAGGCTGAGCTGTGCGGGCGCTGAGCCTGGCAGCCCCACTTTGTTTGGATAGCTCACAAGACCCCACAGCAGAGATTCCCCTTTTCTTGCATCTGTTTTAGATCTTTAAAATCTGACTGAAGTCAAAACCATGCTACAGGGGAGATTAATTCCACATTTTTCCATCTTTGCTATGAAACCAAAGGAAAGTTAGACATTCTGTGCGGCACAGCCGAGACAGGAGCCTTGAGCCAATGGCCAAGGCCAGGACATTTCCTGCAGCCTGGCACCAGGGTCCCCAGGGTCCCCAGGGTTGGGCAGCTGTGCCCTCTCCCTAAGCCCCAGGGCGCCTGGGACACTACCACCGGTAATCTGGCTTCTGGGATGGGGGAGGGGGCTGGGATGCCCCAGCCCCTGTGGGAGACCGCCTGGAGGAGCCCAAAGCAACCACAAGCCTGGAAGTGATTAAAGGGAACTTTCCGTCACAAGAGAACTTTAAGGAGCAGCCAGACCACCACGTGCTCCAATGGCTCAGTCCCTACCAGGCCTGACCACGGGCTGCCTTCTTCAGGGCCCCATCAAACCCCATCTGTGCGTGAGACCCCCTGCAGCCCAGAGCTCAGCCGTGGCCCCTGTGAGGTGGGGAGCCATGTTGCCCACAGTACACCCCCCTGTCCAGAGCGAGGGCCACATAAACATGAGCTGTTAACACGGTATTACAGTGGAGCCGGGGAGATGCATTGTACAGACGAGGAATCTGAAACCTTGAGTCCAATAGCTTGCCCAAGGCTGCTCAGCAAGTTAGTAGTCAAGTTCAGATTTAAACCCAGGAACCCAGGAAGGACAGCCCTGGAGCACACAGAATGTGCTCTTACCACACAGGAGGAAGGTGGGGACCGAGGGTTTCCATGACAGCATTTTCCAAGGGCCCGCCCCCATGCTATGGCCAGGACATCCTGGGAGAGGAGGACAGGCAGGAAGTGTGGGGTGGGACCAGGAGGACTTCAGGGGGAAGAGGGTTGGAGTGGGGCTTTAGGTGGCTTTGGTCAGAGAGAGCAGTAGTAACAGGCAGCACAGGCCTGGAGTCCGGCCTTCAGCCCTGAGCTCCTGCACAGGAAAGCAATGTGGCAGAAGCGGCGTGGAGGTGAAGGGTGACCCAGGAACCCCCAGAAGCTGAGGCGGAAGGTGGGGCCTAGGGCACCTGCCCCACACTGGGGGCCCTGGGGCAGGGGTAGCCTGCCCGGATCCGGGGAGGACACTCCTCGAGCAGAGCCCTGATGTGAGGGCGCTGCCCAGCCTGACTAAACAGCCGGAGGGGTTGTGGACAGCAGGGTCCAGTCACGGGATTGGTTCCCCGCACCCTGTCAGCCCTTCCTGCCACCTTCACCCGCCCCTATGCTCACCACTCCCCCTGCCCTCTGCCCAGTGCTGCCCCCACCCTGCATACTTCACCTCCCTCCCTCCGACTTTCTCCCCACTCCGCGGCCCTGGCACGCAGCTGCCCGTGTGGCACCCCCCACCCCAACCGCTTGGCCCTCCTGCCTCGCTGCTCGTCTTGCCCCCTTCAGACACTGATGGCTCCGTCTCCCGGTTTCCGGCTACCCTGCTGTCCCAGGACAGGTTTAGTTCTCCTCACCACTGTGCCCCGAGCCCCGCAGAGGGCTTGAGGGGGGCGTGTGGCTGGAGGTGAGCTCTCTGGCCCAGCCACCCCGTCCACTTCCGGGCCACCTGTCTTCCACGTTTTGGGGAGGCCCAGGAGAGGATGGTGACCCTAAAAACCACCTAAGAGGGGCGCATGCTGCACCCAGAGCTCTAATGAGAGCAGGGGCGGACAGGAGGAGTGCCCTGGCTGGGGCGGGGGCTGCAGGGGAGAAGCCCGGGCCGGGGGAGAGCTGCAGGGAACCGGCCTCCACGTGCAGGAGCCTTCTGTAAGGAGCCGGCCGGATATCTGAGAAGCGCACATAGAACGGCTGGCTGGTCTCCCTCTGTCTCTCTCCCTCCTTCCAGAACGTTACTCACCGTTAGTCGTGGCCGAGCAGCTTCGCCAGAAGCCAGCCCAGACAGGACCGGTGCGGCAGCCATGCCAGTGCCTAGGAGCCCCCACGAGCCAGAGTCTCTTGCTGGCGGCAGGTGGCAGACCTGTCGGATGTGGGGGTGTCGGGAGGGCCCCGTCGGTGTGCTGTGGCCCCTCGGGGCTTTCTGGAAGTTAGGCTCCCTGTTTTGCTGCCATATTTGCCCGTGGGCTATACAGGAGAGAGGCTTGCAGCAAAGCTCTTCCGAGCAGCCTCGCTCCAGGCGGAGGAGCAGCTGCCGGAAGGTCCCCTGGCTTAGAGGGTCTGTCCTGGGTCTGTGTTCTGAAGTGCCAGTTCACTCCCTTCCATTTCACCTCCAGCTGGGGCACCCCTTGGCCATGGTCAGTTCCCGGGCTGAGCCTCTTCCCCCAGACTCTCTCTGGAATCAGCTCTGAAAACTGGCCACTCTGAAACTTGCTCAGACCTGTGAGTGTGATAAGGCAGTGCCAGGTTGTGGAGGCTTCCCTGTTCCTGTCCCTTTGTGGCTGAGGGCCCTGGGGCCCCTCCTCCACCTTCCTCGTGGCCACCACACTCTCTCCCTGTTCGGCCACTCCAGACCAACCACGCTGACCTCCTTGATAGGTCTAAGTGCGCCATATTCTTCTGTGCCTCAGGGCCTTTCTACCTGCTGTGCCTGGGGTTGGAATGCATTTCCTTCAGGCTGTCTTGTGTTGTCTCCTCACAAAGGCCTCCAAAGCCCTGGTCAGAGTTGGAGCTGGACTTCACTTGGACCTTACTCTCTGTGAACACATCCTGCTCCTTTTCTTGCCTTGTTCCCAAACACATGTGAAAAGGGGATGGAAAAGAGACCTGAAAAGGAGGTAGAAGCAAGGGCTAGGGGAAGGAGCTGAGGAAAAAAGTGCAGGACAAGCCCCTGTCAAAAGGAAACTGGCCTGGGGAGAAATAAGAGGCCAGCAGGGCTAAAAGAAGGGGAGGTCATGCCGTGAAGAAGTAGGGGCGTGGGAAATAGGCAGAAGGGACCAAGGAGAAGCCCACCAAGCCCAGGAAAAGCGCGATGGCGGAACTGGCAGGGGGAGAGTGGTCCCCCGAGGACTGCGCACTGCTCCGTGAGGTGAGCGGGGCCCCCGAGGGTCGGGAGTCCTTCCCTCGGAGCACTGGACTCTCACCTCCTGCACACGATGCCCGTGCAGAGCCCGCGGGAGCATCCTGGCTCCCCAGCCCTGGCACCCAGCCTGCTCAGGCAGACGCCCTGTAAACCCACTTTGGCCTCTGGTGGCACTACCCATGCCTGAGTCCCCGTCACACACCAGGAGTAGGGGCTGTCCCCTTGGCCACCTTGGAAGCCAGTGGCGATACACACCCCAGGCTCTGCCCCACACAGGGCACCCAGAGTGGCCCGTCTGAGCCCTTGGTGGGCGTGGGGACAGTGCGGGGGCTGGGCTCTGCTGTTGCAGCTGCCAGAGCCCCACAGCCTCAGGCACGCATCGGAGACCTGCATGCCTGTCGGGAGAAGGAGTCTGAGGCAGCGAGGTGCGGAGCCACGGCGTCTGTGGAGATTCCCCCCGTGCTGTGTTGTCTCCCACTTGGAGTTGGGGGCCCTGGGTGCCAGACATGTGGCTGAGGACTGGCATTTTGGTGCGGCTTCTTTGAGCATCACTTAGGTTCTTAGGGGACTAAAAATACAAGCCTGTCACTCTAAAATCGGTTATTTTTGTACCCCACTCAGAAGGCCCTTTAGAGTGTTACATGAACCGTCTTACACATCTTGAACTGTGAGTGAGAGAAGCCGCTCGCCTGTCGGTGTTGACTCGACAGGGGACAGGTCCGTGTCTGCTGTCCCCTGAGCAGGAAAACGAGGATTCGAGTGAGATGCCCGTGTTCAGCCTCTCCCGGGAGGATTTTCCTCCGGAGAGCTCAGGCAGCCACGGCCCGCTGGGAACGCTTCCCCGCCCCCAGCCGGAGCTGGCCTCCCTCGTGCTCTTGGTTTTGGTCCCCAATGCCTCCTCCCTGTCCGCTCCCCTGTGCTGGGCTGTCCCTTCCTTGTCACCCACTGGGGGGCCAGGCTGCTTTCCAGGGGGCTTTAGCGGTGGCCCCGACATCCTCATGCCCCCGATTCTGTTTGGGGCCCAGGGGCTCGTGGGGCCACTGCTTTCCACCCTCCTGTCTCCCACTGTGCCCTCAGCAGTGAGGATGATGTCAGCAGTGCCGAATAGTGCTACTGCTGGCTCAGGCCCCCTGCCGGGCCCTCACACTTACCCTGTCCTCTCTGGAGCCCATTCTGCGCCTCTCTTGCGGGGCCGTCCTGTCCTGTGATCTGTCCTGTGTTCAGGGCCTCAGGGAACGTCCCTTTTCCCATCCGCCACCTGACTTAACCGCCAGGTGGTTGCAGTTCGTAGCTCGTGGGTACGTCTGGTTAGGCCTCTAACACCCTAACCACAGCCATGCGGGGCCTCCCCAGAACATCCCCATGTGGCAGCTAGAGGGGTCTGTTCCCCACTCGGCCTGGGACCACCAACACCATCCTGTGGCCCCGTCTCCTGCTTCCGTGAGGCCCTTCCTCGTTCCTGCACGGGGCCCTCCTTTGCTCCATACCTCCTGTTCCTTTCTTTCCCTGCCACCTCTGGGCTCCGTGCTCACTGATCCTTTGGCCCCAGCACCCTTTGTGCCTGCCTGGCCTGGTGAACTCCTCCTTAGCCTTTACTCACCTCTCCCTTCCTAGGGCCACTTCCCCTGCCCAGACCCCTCGGTTCTTTCCAGCACACCCTGCTCCTCCATCCTGCTGCTTAGTACTTGGCCTCCGCACAGGGGTGTGCACCCCTTGTGTGTGCCCTTGACACCCTCGGTGCCACAGGCCAGCCCAGGGGTTGCGTGCCAAGGATGAGTGCATGAAGAGAGTCTGGGGCAAACTTCCTTAACGGTAGCTATCAGGCACTGTGGGCCAGAGGGTCTCTGTCACAACCGTGCAACCCCATCCTCGCCAGCAAGCAGCCATAGACGATACATAAGCAGATGGGCACGGCAATAAAACCTTATTTATGAAAGTGGGCAGCAAGCCGAGTGTGCCAGGCCTCAGTCTAGAGAAACAACAGAATACGTTTAACAGCAAGCAGGAGTGTTTCTAAGGGCACTATTTCCCATGGCCGGGGCTGTGGCTTCCTGGAAATTGCCGGTGACCGCAACAGAAAGTGGTTCAGAAACAAACCCTCCAGTATGACCCTCTGACCAGGTGTGACTTTGAGGATGAAACTTCTGGGTCTTCTGCGACCTTGCCCCATGAGGCTCCCCCGTGGCTGGCAGGTGAAGGCTGTGACCTTGGAAGTGGTTGGTGTTAGACGATTGGTGACAGCTTCGGGCATGGGGTCTGAATCCTGTTTCCTGTCCCTGTGGTTCAGGAGAGAGTAGTCAAGCCCCGCGTTGTGAAGGGTGGGCACCAGCAGGGAATGGGGTGAGTTCCATGGCATGTTTGGGAATTGGTCACTTATGCTGAGTGACACAGCCCCCCAGTGAAAGAAAGAGTCTAAAGTTCAAGTTTTTGGGTGGTTTCTCATCACGTATCTACTAAAGGTTCTCGTTGGTAATGTCCCTTTTATCCATATAATGTTGCCTTTTTGTAGCCAAGATTGTGACATTCGTGGTAATTCTAAACCTAAATGTTCCGTCAGGTGAGAGACTGCTTTATGGAGTTTGGGGGCGTCTCAGGCCTGGGAACCACCTCTGAGGGTGCCCTGATGGTGTGAGGAGGGTTGTCCTTTCCCACTGCTTCTGCTCATTTAATCTGGAGCCACTGGGCCAGGTGACCTGGACAGGATAGAAGGTGGCTGCTGGTGGATAAGAACAGAGATCCACAAGCTTCTCCTTAGACTGCCTGAGTTTGGGCCTTGGGTGGGGGACACACAGGCCTCCTGGGGTTACATGGCCAGTAGCCTTCCGGCATGGCTGGTGCAGGTGGGGAGGACTAAGGTCAGGCCTCACCTTATACATGCATCATGGGGATGGAGCAAAGGTGCAGCCCCCAGTGCCTTAGCCCAAACTCTGAAGCTGGGCCACCTCAGTTTATGGCCCCGGTTTGTCATTTATAAGCTGCGGGACTTTAGGCAAGTTGCTTAATGGCACTGTGCCTTGGTTTCCTCATGTGAAAAATGAGGATGACGAAGCCTCCCATCCTGAAGGATTGCTGAAGAGTGCTTGGTGTATCGTGAGCTCTCCATGAACGTCGGCTGCCAAGAGCGACCCCTGGAGCAGAGTGTGTCAGAAACCATGAGGATGACCACGCCCCCCCCCCAAGCCTGTCCTGGGTCTTCCCACCAGTCTCCCTTCGAGTCTGGGCTCCACACGCCAATTACAGAGGGGACTCAAGAGTAAGCTGCCCAGATGGCACAAGGGTCGGAGAGGGAATGAGTTGCTTGGTTTCCCCAAGGTCCATAGACAGGAGGGACCTTTCTGGAGGAGTTTAGACCCCAGCATGCAGGGGGCCTAGGAGATGGGTCCCCTTGCCCAGACGGTCTGCCCAGTAGCCAGAACCCTGGCCTCCTCAGCACTTTCTCCACTTTCCCTTTGCCCTGCTGAAAAGGCAGAGGCCCGCAGACACCTGCGGTTTAGTCAGGGCTGCTTCCCTTCTTGGCATCTGCCACCAGACCTCCTTGGGGACTTACAAGCTGTGGGACTTACAAGGGGGAGAGGCTGGGACCAGACCTCTGGCCCACCACTCCTCTGCACAGAGAAAGCGGGGCCGGGGGGTGGGGGGGTTGCCGTGTGGGCCCAGGGGCTGCTTGGGAGGCCAGCCCTCATTTGCCCTGAGTGAAAGGAGGGTGAGAAGGTGGGCGAGGGTGGGGGTGGCGGTGTCTGGAAGACTGTGGGGCTGTTTGCTTCAGCGGTGTGCCTCCCCACTGCCTGGGGCAGGTGGGCCTTATCTCTGGGCAGTGTGTGGCAGGACCCAGGGCACAAGGCGGGGTGAGCAGCCTACTTGGCGTGGCCCCGGGCAGCCAGAGGAACGGACTGTGGCCTCTGCCCTCTGGATGCTGAGGCAGCACGTACTTACTGAGGCTGGCGGTATGCCTGCCATGTGAACAAGGCCATGCAGCACGGCCCGGAACCGGTCCTTGCTGCGGATGCCCTCGCCCACGTGCTCTTCCCTTCCCCCAGAGGACCCAGTAGCCGGGAGGCATGGTGGCACCATGGTGGCCTGGGCTGAATCCCTGCAGGTGGCCCGTCCCTCTCTTGCTCTCTGCACCGCCACCCCTGAGCATGTTTGCCCTCTGCTCCTCGAGTGCCCCAAAGGCACCCATTCCATCACAGGGGAGACCTTTTCCCCGGTGGAGGGAAGGCATATCAGCAGAATCAGGCACTGGGATTTCTAGGTTTCACTTGACCTTGAGAGAGACCGTTTTCCATGAAAATGACATCCCATGCTTTATTAGAGTAGGATTATTATTTTTTTTAAAGATTTATTTATTTGACAGAGAAAGAGAGATCACAAGTAGGCAGAGAGGCAGGTAGAGAGAGAGGGGGAAGCAGGCTCTCCGCTTAGCAGAGAGCCTGATGTGGGGCTCGATCCCAGAACCCTGAGATCATGACCCGAGCCGAAGGCAGAGGCTTTAACCCTCTGAGCCACCCAGGTGCCCCTAGAGTAGGATTATTAAGGAAAACCTGTGGATCAGAGAACACCGGGCAATGTTCTGATGTACAGATAATCCAAAAATTGCCCTCCTCTCCCTGGCCCATCCTTCTGGCTGGGGGTTGGGTGGGATGAGATGTGAGTGCGAAGAGCCTAGTGGGCCTCATCCCTGGATGGGGGCTGCCACTCAGCATCTCAGCAGAGCGTGCCGGGGGCGCGGGGGAGCAGGAAAGTAGAGACCAAACACAGAGGTGATGACTCTTCCAGAGTCTTTTGCAGCTGGAAAAGGGGAGAAGTGGGAGAATGGCAGGGAGAAGGAGGAGCTGCAGATTTGAGGAGTAGTGGACTTTCAGTCTTTTTGTCTACAACGGGCCATGAAGCACCCCCTCAAAGCTCGCCAAGGAAGGGCCCACAACCGGCTGGCACCCTCCTTCCAGGGGGCTTCAAGTGAACGAGGGGTGTGCAGTTATGTTTAAAGAAGTGTAATATCGGGCGCCTGGGTGGCTCAGTGGGTTAAAGCCGCTGCCTTCGGCTCAGGTCATGATCCCAGGGTCCTGGGATCGAGGCCCACATCGGGCTCTCTGCTCAGCAGGGAGCCTGCTTCCTCCTCTCTCTCTGCCTGCCTCTCTGCCTACTTGTAATCTCTCCCTCTGTGTCAAATAAATAAATAAAATCTTTAAAAAAAATAAATAAAGAAGTGTAATATGGACAAATGGCCGTATTCCTACCGAGCTGAAGCATAGGTCCCCTGTGGAACTAAGTGGAGGCCTCGTGAAATGCGTGGCAACCCCCGTATTGACATTGGCCCCGCACCCACTGCCTCCACATTTGAGGATTCCGGTCCCTGTGGAAAGTTAAAAGGGGCGGGCAGGGGGCGGGCAAAGAGGAAGAGCAGGCTGGCTTCCCGACGGGGGCCCCGAGTCCGGGGCCATCGGAAAAAGTCTGCATGGGGAAGGATTTTAGAGCTTGGCTCAGCGCGCGTTTCGCAGCAGCCAGTGGAAACTTCCAGGAATGCTGCTCTGGGCCAGCCAGGGGCTGTTTCCGCCGCCCCTTTTACAAGGTACAGACCCCTCGGCGGCTTCTGGCCAGCATGGGGGGGAGTGTGACGATCTCCTTCAGCCCAGCTCTGCCTCTCGGGGTGCGGCGCACCTTTTCAGGCTCAGGCCTGTACCCCAAGGCTCAGGGCCCCCGCAGCCAAGGCCAGCTCCCTCAGAAAGGGCCAGGCGCCAAGAGGAGCAGCCCTCCGTGAGCAGCCGACATCCGTGCGGGATGCTGCGAGAATTTATAGCAGCCCGAGGGGGGAAACTCCCTCCCAGAATGTTTCAATGGTTTATTAAATGTATGAAAGGAAAGTTTCCGTTTCACTGGACCAAGGCCCAGAGCCTCCCTGGAGCCTCAGGAAAGGTGGCAAAACCTCTTGGGAAAGCCCACAGACAAATGGGTAAAATTAATAGAAAGTATCGTTTCTCAATCTGGCCCCTTTCTGCTGGCCGTCGGCTGCACAGCACAGGGACCAAGCCTGCCTCGCTCGCGGCGGACTCGGCCCGGGCCTGGTGCGGGCCCAGTACACACAGGCGCCCACCCAGCCCTCGGGGAGGTGGTGCAAGAGAGCTCAGCCGGCACGGCCAGCCTGGCGAGGGCTGGGCAAGGGCTGGGCTTGGCCATGTGCCTGGTGGGCAGGCCCTGGGCGGGAGTCCTTGAGGGCGGTGGGCCAGCTGCTCTGTGGGGAGCACACGGGCCCCCAGACAGCACCGCCCCTCTGCCAGCGCTCTGTCCCACGCCGGAGAAGGTGGGTACATTTTTTTTTTTTTTTAAAGATTTTATTTATTTCACAGCAGGAGAGAGATCACAAGGAGGCAGAGAGGCAGGCAGAGAGAGAGAGAGAGAGGGGGAAGCAGGCTCCCTGCCAAGCAGAGAGCCCGATGCGGGCCTCAATCCCAGGACCCTGAGATCATGACCTGGGCCGAAAGCAGAGGCTTTAACCCACTGAGCCACCCAGGCGCCCGTGGGTACATTTTTTGCAGCCTTGTCCAACAGCCATGTCTGCGAGACTGGCCTTGGCCCATGAGGCAAATGCGTCCGCGGGACGTGGACGTGGGGCTGGGGGCATTTGGCAGGCCAGATGGCTAGGTCCACAGGCCAGCCATGCTGCGTGTGCAGGGGAGGCCAGGGAGCCCACGGGCTCGGCCTCTGGAAGCCAACACGATGATGAGCGTTGCCAGCATGGGTCATGGCTAAGAAGTGCTGGCCCCATCTTGAGTCACCTCCTAGGCTCCGGGACTCCTGTGACTTTGGCATTGTCCTTCCATTACAGAGGAGAAAAGGGGCTCAGAGACGGAGTTAGGGCCTAACTCCCCAACGACATATTCCTACAATGGGCCTCACTAGACTCGGACACGCAGAGGCCCTCCTAGGCTCCGGGTCACTCAGTCACTCACCTCCCAGCCTGGGAAGCCCCTCCAGGTGTAGAGGTGAAGGGCCTGAGACATGGGCAGGAGCCAGGTGGGGTGCCTTCACTTGGGGGTGTCGTTTTCTTACCCTTGGAATGGAGATGGGTAATGATCTCCCGTTGATTGTGGACAGAAGCCTAGTCCAAATGAAGAAGTGGTTCTGCTCCGGACTCCCATCTAAAGGCCAAAGTACCGGAGCTGGGGATCCTGACCCTTGGTTGTCTTGGGGAATGACCAAGAGCTATGGGACCCACTGCCTCCCTCCCTTCACTGTGTCCTCCCCTCGCCCGCAGACATCAGGACAGCCATGCAGAGCCAGGAGGAGACCCAAAGGCCAGAACTGTTGGCAACAGGGACCCGGCAGGACGGCGGGCTGGGCGGCTGAGCAGGACTGGCTAAGGGGATCCGCAGGGCAGCCCCGTGGCCCCTCCGTCCTCTGAAGCCTGACCATTTGTCTTGCAGACCGTCTCCATTCTAGAGCAGCGGCTGACGCTGACAGAAGATAGGCTGAAGCAGTGCTTGGAGAACCAGCAGCTAATCATGCAGAGACCACCACCGTGATCAGGGGAGCCAGGATCAAGAGCTCGATCGATTTGGGGGGGGGGCGGGGTGGCAGACTGGGGATTTGTACTATGGGACTTGGGTCGATAAACGAAGGGGATTCAGCTCTGTCCCCGAGCCCCCAAGGTTAGGCACTTCTGTCCCCTACCTGCTCTCTGCCCCCGGAGGCTCGCCACCTGCCAGCGGAAGGCCCCCTGGGCAGGGCCCGCACATGATGAGTGGACTGTGTTTGGTTCAATGGGAAGGAGTCACTTGAAAATGTTTGCTACCTCGGAGTCCTAATGGGCCCGAAGATCGCAGCTCCCCGCCCGGAAGAGGTCACCCCAGGCCGCCTTACGGGGGTTTGTCCCCCTTTCTGCCAGATGCCTGGCTCTTCCCACCCACGACAGTTTAGCAGTGGACTGACTGCCCATTGGATGGGCGAGCCAGGAGTTTTCTCTAAATCTGACAAAAGGCCCCATGGGGGCCCATCTGAGTCAAGTTTGTCCAGGAACAAGCAGTCGGCGGGGCGGTGGTGGCTTTGCAGTGGCCTGTGTTTCTGCCCCACACGTGTTCACTGAGGCCCGGTGGCTTCCTCTTCTGTACGCCTGAGGGTGAAGGAATCTGAAATTAAAATGGACTTTATTGAGCTTGTCATAAAAGTGGCTTGTTCTTTTTTTTTTTTTAAGATTTTATTTATTTCACAGAGGGAGAGAGATCACAAGGAGGCAGAGAGGCGGGCAGAGAGAGAGAGGGGGAAGCAGGCTCCCCGCTGAGCAGGGAGCCCGATGCGGGCCTCTATCCCAGGACCCTGAGATCATGACCTGAGCCGAAAGCAGAGGCTTTAACCCACTGAGCCACCCAGGCGCCCAAAAGTGGCTTGTTCTGAGTGAGACAGCATCAGTGCCCCCACCCCCCTCCCCGGGGCCCATAAAGGGAGAGTGAAAGCAGTGGCTTCGGAGGCCCCCTGCCAGGTCACCTCGGGCGCTCGGGACACCCTCGTCTGCATCTGCTCAGGGAACTGGGGGAGCCAGGACACCCGGCGCCCCTCTGGCTGGCCCCAGCCGGCTTCGTCGATTGGGTCCTGGAGGACTCAGGCAGCTGCATTTCCACTTACTCTGGAGGGTTCCCACGGGCTCCTCCCCGGGCACCGCGCAGGGAGAGCCAGGCAAGTGCTCTCCACACGTCTGGGTGCCGTCCGTGCCTCTCGCATTTGGCTTCTTGGGGCCCCGCCAGCCAGGGAAGTATTTATCCTTCAACATACCTGCCGTGCCCTGGAGGGCCGGGGGGCCGCGTTAGATCTTCTCAGGGGCTATAGGTACCACGCAGCTAATGAGCTGCCCAGCCTCTGCGGCTTCCAGATGGGAGCGGAGCCCGAAGGCCTGGGAGCTGGGGCTGACACGGAGGCGGCTCTGTGGAGCCTGGATGAACGGCAGGGATGGGGAAGCTGCCTCCTCCAGCTGGTGGGGAAAAGCCGCAGTCCAGGGTCAGGCGTCAGACTTCCTTCGGCCAGCTGTGTAGCCTTGACACGGTCACATAACCTCTCTGAGCCTCAGGTTCGTGTTTTAGGTGGGGGTGGTAAGCCCTCCCCGCCGGGGGGGGGGTTGGAAGGTAGACACACTCCCCATGAGCTGTGAGTGGGGAAGAGGCTGCCGGGCAGGCCTGCGGGTCTGAGTTGGTGGGTAAGGCGCTCAGATGCCTCGGGAGGTCAAGGACTCCTCCTCCGTAAAGGCTCTTAGGGAGTCTGGGCAACTCTAATAAGGGAGGCTGCTCAGGATGCACTTGCGGGGCCGGCCTGGTCATCCCCTCCTCCCATGCCAGCTGACCTGTGGAAGCTTCCAGGCCCGAAGCTGGAGACCCCAGTGTTGGGGCTCTGGTGATCTGAGCTGCCAGCCCAGGGGGAGGTCATCTGCAGAGACACAGATGGCCCCCCCTTGGGGACAGCAGGACAAGAGCCACGTCTCCAGGCATCGTGTGGCGGCTCTTGCTCTCGGGCCAGGCCAGGCTTACCATCTCCCTGCCTTCAGTTTACTCCAGGATTGAGTTGTGAATTCCTCTGTGAGGAAAATGTGGATGGAGAGCCTGTCAAATGGCCTGGGGGCAATGGCGTCAAGTCTCTGTCCCTGGAAGCCACACCGGTTAATAATTAATCAGTTAATCGACCCCCTCGCCCCCTCACCACAGCCGGATCTGTGGCTCTGAGACGGCCCAGCCTGGGCTCTCACCCAGAGGCTGCCACCGGCTGTCTGAGAGGCAGGGCGATCCTGAGGGGTTTCCTGCACACTCGCACCCCTGCTTGGATGGAGCCACCAGCCAGACCCAGAACTGGGAGGAAGATGGTTTTTGGAGAGCTGCGCTTGTCTTTGAATCAGCACAGAGACCCACCTCTTCCAAGCCTGAGGGTCAGCATGTGACAGAGGGCAAAGGTGTGAAGGGGCCAAGTGCTTCCCCAAAGAGTTCTTTTCTTGCTCATGTGGGGCCTGACTTGGGACCTCACTGCTCTGAATGAGAATCTAGGGGCCCAGATTGTTCCTGAGAGAAAGGGGACAGGAGACCCTAAGGTGCTCTGACCCCCCACAACCCACTCTGTGAAGGTGCTACAGGGCCCTGACTTGGGCGACACCGGGCTGGTCGGCTGTGGGGGCCCTCACAAGCGAGAGAGGAGTAGGGGGCCCGGGCAGGCTTGGGGCGGCTTGGCAAGGTTGGGGGCCACAGGACAGGGCCTTTCTTGTGGTGTCTCCCTGCCACCCCTTGCCAGCAGCTCCCCTGGAGCAGGGGCTCTTACCAGGCCTCCCACCGGTGCTGCCAAGCTCAAAAGCAGCCTTCTGGAAATGCAGATGCTTCTGCTCAGCCACCGTCTCAACTGATTGTGGATTTTGATAACTGAGCTCCAAAAAAACCAAATTGCAGGCATATCTCTCTCTCTCTCTCTCTCTCTCTCTCTCTTTCTCTCTCTCTCTCTTTCTCCTAGGGGGGTGAGGTGACGATAGGGGTTTTTGTTAGGTGTATATCCCAGCGGTAATTCCCACCGCCCCCTCCTCTCATGGCCCAATTTTCCTAACGTGAACTAAAAGAACAGGTATCGGTGATTGATTTTTTTTTTAAGATTTTATTTATTTCGAGAGAGAGCGAGAACATGAGTTGGGGGGGGAGGCAGATGGAGAGGGAGAGGCAGACTCCCCACTGAGCAGAGAGCCCGATGTGGGCCTCGATCCCAGGACCCTGAGATCATGACCTAAGCCGAAGGCAGAGGCTTCAACCCACTGAGCCACCCAGGCGCCCCTGATTGGTGATTTAAATTGCGATCCCCCACCTGCATTTGCCAGATTCTTGGGGTTCCAGGATGAACCTGTACTTCTGCCACAGACACCGGGGACGCCCCTCAGGCCAGCTGGACGACCGAGCCAGCGAGCGGCAGCCGAGTCCTGTCGTCACCCGTGGCAAGCCTGCTCCCCTTTCATTCCTGAGTCTCTTCTCCCCATGAGCTCCTGACAGATCGGCCAGCCTGACCAGGAAACTCTGCCATCTGCCCACCCAGCACCGTCCTCGTCCCTCTGTCCCAGGACCCGCTCGCCACGGGTTCACGACCTCTCCATGCTGGCGGGCTGTGCGCACGCAGGCTACTGAGAGGGCGGAGCAGGGGAGTCAGGGGTTCGCTCTGGGAGTCAGGGACCCCTGACCCACTGCCCGAGTCCAAATGCCGGCTCTGCCACCTGCTAGCTCTGAGATCTCCAATGAGTTCCCTAAGCTTGTGGCATCTCCATCTGTAAGATGCCGCCTGTCTCATTGGGCGCATGAAGCGCTCAGAGCAGCGACTGGCACAGAGCGCAAGTGTGGTCCCTGTGTGACCCCCCCCCAGCCTGGGGTGCTGTCACTTCCGGCAGGTCAGGCCCCATCCCTGGAAGTTGGTCCGTGTGTCCATGTGCTGATGGTCCCAGGACCCCTCTGGCTCTGGAACTCTGGGTGGCAAGAGTTACAACCTCTTGACGCTGTGGGTCCTGCCCTGGGCATCCCCAAGGGTGCAAGAGGGATTTGGGCCGGCCGGCAGGGCAGCCCCTCCCCCATGAGAGGCAAGCACTCTAAGGCCACCCCCTTGGCTGTCACCAAGGCCACCACCAGGGCCAGCACGAGCTTGAGGGTGGGTGTTTGTGATGACCCGGAATCCCGGAAACCCAGCCCGCTGAGCAAGCGAGAGCGCGGTGAGTCACGCTGGCCCTGTTGTCCTGGCTCACTGTCATTAACCTCATTTTCCTAGATGATGTGCTCAAGATGGGCCCCTGATGGCTCCCGCCTTAATTGGTGTGTGGCCATTTAAGGGGGCCAGGAATCCCCCCAGGACTTCTCACTGAGCACCCCCGCTCCACCCCACCCGTCCCGGGCTGCTGAGGAGGGTCCCCCTGGCCAAGGCTGCGGTGGCACGCCAGCGGTGGCCTGGTGGCCTGGGGTGCCATTCCACTTCCTGTGGGCACCAGGCCCTGGCGCAGGGCCTTCTCCCATCGCCTGACAGGCGCTAGGCCACCCCAGCCAGGAGGCCAAGGCAACCTAGGCTCACTGGCTTGGCCACTCTGGGGAAGTCTTCTAGAGGCTTTGCCCCTGACTCCCTGCCGAGGAGGGTGCAGCCTGTGCTCAAGATACGACTGGAGCCAGGCCAGAGAGCCTGGGGCGAAGCCATCAGGAAGCTTTCCTGCCGACCCCTCCTGGGGCTGCAAGCTGCCGTGCGCAAACAC
The DNA here is from genome assembly GCA_002007465.1 of Ailurus styani. NCBI lineage: Eukaryota > Metazoa > Chordata > Mammalia > Carnivora > Ailuridae > Ailurus > Ailurus styani. The sequence continues at coordinate 1,671,475 of LNAC01000008.1, forward strand.
TCTCCCAAGAACCTATTTATAGAGCAAGGCCAAGGTGAGGCCACCTTGAACCCCACCTGCCTGGGAGTGCTTTCTGGCTGCGGGAATGTCTCCCCCTCACCCCCACTCTCCTACCACCTCTGTGAGCGCCGGTATAGGGAACCTGGGCAGGAGAGGAAGTCCTGTTCTACAACAGCTTCCCTTTCTCGGCCCTAAGCTGCTCCTTCAGGCACACTGTGTGTTCCTGCAAGTGGGACTTGGGCACCTTCTGTGGGTAGCCAGTAGGTGGGGGGGCTGACCCGCAGGAGCCGGGGCCCACGCCAGCAGTGTCACTCTGCCTTGCATCCTGACGTCAGCCCTGGTCACCTCCATTCTCCTCCCGCCGGATGGCCGGACTCAGCATCAGAATCAGGACTGCCTTCGGGGCCATAGATGTCCCTGAGCGCTGGGGGCCCACGTTTATCCAGTCCATGTCGCTCTCCAGGTCTCGGGTGTGGCCCAGGGCTCATGCACCCCACTGATGCTCTGCTCAGCCGGCCTCTTCCAGACCTTTCCCTGCCCCAGCCCTCCCCGGGTACATCTCTCTCTAGAACCACCTAGTTCTAGAAGAACTGTGGGCCCCACCCCACCTCTGCACTGAGCCCCTTAAATCCTGACCCTACCCAAAGGCATGCCCTCCTGCCCAAGTCTTGCCCCCCACTCCAGCTCAGCTCCCAGAATCTTCCTCCCGTGACAAGTGCTCCCAGATTGCCTCCTCAGAAGCCTCTAAAACTTGGAGCCAGGGAAGCAGTGTAATTAGTCCTCCCAGACCCTCCAGGCAGCCTCTCACATACCCCTGCTAACTGGAAACAGAAGGTGCTTTCTGTCACAGAGGCCAGGGCCAGCCCATGTCTGGGCTGCTGCCATGGACTTCTTAGCTTAAATCGTGAAGCTGACCTTTGCTCCTGGGGTTGCGCTGGTCCTGAGGTTGGGTCTAGCACCCCTGGTAGTTTGGGTGTGTTTGAGAGCCATTTGTGAGCCCCCACATGGATGCCCATGCCTTTTGAGAGGTGTTCTAAAGTCTCCCATTAGGGCATTAAGTGCCTCTGGTTTGGGGCAGGCTCAGCTCTCTAGGCCCTTCTGGTGAGGGATGGGAGCCTCAGGCTGGTGCAGGTCAGGTGAGGGCCCTCTCAACCTCCCCCAGAAGCCTGGGCCTGCCTACCACTCAGGCCATCCCAGAGCTAGCCCCCACAAGGGGCCAGAACCTGCCGAGATGCCTGATCATTTCCTGTCTGGTCTCCCACTTCTGCTCTTGTCCTGCCCCTTCTGTTCTCATCAGAGCGGCCAGGGGCTGCTAGGCGATCAGAATAAAAAGCAATAAATAATAAAGTGAGAACTGGGAAGATAGCCCATGCCATCCCTGCGCAGCTGCTTCCAGCGGTCCCCCAGCCTCCTCCACGGCCAGTGGAGGCCCCAGTGCGGACCATGGCCCTGAGGCCCTCCTCAATCCTGCCTGGCCCCCGCTCCGTCTCTGGCTGCCCTCCGCCCTCTTCTCATGGCCCTCCAGCCATAGCAGCCTCCCCACTGCTCCTGGGCCACACCAGGCGCGTTCCAGCCTCAGGGCCTTTGCACCCACTGTTCCTGCTGCCAGGAATGCTCTGACTTCACCTCTCTGTGCTTCAGCCTCCTCATCCGTAACATGGGATGGGAGCAGGAGTGGCCTCATAGGGCTGCTGGGAAGAGTCACTGAGACAATTCGTACAAGGCTCTAAGAGCAGGCCTTGTCCTTGCTGGGCTCCAGTTCATGGCCTGGGGAAGGGGCTGGAGGCAGAGGCTGAAGGGCTCCCAGCATCAGAGTCCTAAAGGTGGGCCAGTTGGCTATAAGGCCCACTCCAGCCTCAGCCTTGGTGGGCCAGCTGGAAACCTGGGGCTCAAAACCAGAGCTTCTGGGGGGGTATCCATTGTACCCCACAAGGCCCCCAGACTCTGGCCCTAACCACCATGCGTCTCTCTCACCAGCAAGGCCCCCCAACACACACACATACACACGTCAACATGGCTCCCTACACAGCCTTTTCCTAATGAGGCTTCCAGCCGTCAGGCCAATCCAATTACCCTCCCTGACGGGGGGAGGGGGGGCGCCAACCTACATGCCAGGCCCCGCTGCCCACCCACTACCCAGGAGGCGCAGAGGTGGGGGTCAGGGCTGACATGTCAGTGGCCCCGCTCACTCCTGGGCTCCCTGGTGGAGTAGGGGAAGCTCCCCACACCAGTCCCAAGAGGGGCTGGACCCGAAGAAACATTTCGCTCCTGGATGGCTGTCTAGCTCTGAAGGGGCTTCCTCAAGCCCCCAGGGTCCCTCCCATCCAGCTGGTTCTATCTTGCCCCTGATGGCTCGGAACCCCAGCCAAGCAGGGCTAGGAGGTTGGGGCTTTTTCCGCTTGAACGAGAGGAGTAGGCCCCCCCGAGGGTCTCTCCCACCACTGCCCCAGTGGCCTGGTGGCCTGGGGGTCTCCTGGGGGGGCCTGGGAGCCTGGCAGCCAACCTCCCAACCTTGGGGGAGGGCGGAGCACCAGGGCTTCTGGGGATAAAGACTCCTCCTCTTGCTCCTCTCACCCTTCTCCCCGCTTCCTCCTCCTCGTCCTCCTCCACACACGTTTCCAACCCTCTCTCAGGTCCCTCTCCCCCACCCCAGCCCCTTCCCGTTTCCTCTCCAAGCCATCCGCTCGCATGTGGGACTCATTAGGAGACCCTCAGGGCTCGTAACCCAACTCTGGCCCGGGCTCGGGGAGGGGGCCCTGTCCACGGCTCCCATGCTGAGACACGGCATCCTCCTCATCCACCCCGGCCCGCTCCATGCAGCTTCCAGCCGGCGGCCACCGGAGCTGGTCAGGGCCAAGGGCTGGTGGCTGCTGGTTGGGTGTCTGCCCCCCCTCCCCCACTGTGCCCATTTATCATCCTTGCCTCCCCACCCGCCTAGCTTCTGATCCCATGGGGCGGGGGTGGGGTGTCGGGGGGAATGGAGCGGAGGCGGGGGACGCTGGGCTTGCCGTGGGACTGCAGGGACCTTCAGCAGGGCCGGAAGAGTGTGGGGCTCTGAGCGGTCACCTTGCTGACCCTCAGCTTCCTATCTGAAGATGGGAAGGACACTCCAGGGAAGAGAGAGATGATGCGAAAAGCCACTGGGCAACAGAAGGCCACTTTCTCCCCTGAAGGACACGCCGAGGGCGTAGTCCCATGAGCGGATAGTGGAGGTTATGCCGGCAGCTGATGCTGCGGTCTCCGGCGTTTTTTGGTATTTTTTAAAAAAGATTCAATGTATGTATTTATTTATTTGAGGGGGCAGGGAGAGCAGAGGGAGAGGAACAAGCAGACACCTCACAAAGCGTGAAGCCCAATGGGGGGCTTCCTCCCACAACCCTGAGATCATGACTTAAACTGAAATCAAGAGTTGGACATCCAATGGACTGAGCCGCCCAGGCGCCCCTGTGATCTCTGGAGTTTGGGAAATGCCAGGTGAACAAAATAAACCCAGCTAGATCCTGGCAGGACTTGTCGGAGCCTTTAACACACTTCTATGCCATGCAGTTTGGGCCACAGAGCTCATAGTGTTTTCCCGACATTTAACCACATAACTTTTTTTTAAATTTTATTTATTTATTAGAGAGAGAGAGAGAGAGCGCACAAGCAGGGGGAGCGGGGAAGGCAGACGGAAAAGTAGGTTTCCCGCTGAGCAAGGAGTTTGATGTGGGGCTCCATCCTGGGACTCTGGGATCAATGATCTGAGCTGAAGGCAGATGTTTAACTGACTAAGCCACCCAGGCGCCCCCACATAACCTTCTTTACTGAGGTGTACTGGGCAGGCCCAGTGTTCCATGGATCCCACTTTGGGAAAAGCTCTGAGGAGGCAGGAGGTCTGGGTCAACGCCCCCCAGTGGGAAAGGCTCTCTGAGTTCAGAGCAGGGCCTGTTGTCTGCTGGGTCTGAGCGAAAGGTGGAAACTGAATGAGGGTGAATGAGCTAAGGAAGGGTGAAGAGAAGGCAGCAAGGGGCTGGTGTGGCCAAGGCTTGGAGGTAGGACCACGTTTGAGCCATGTTAGGGTCCTGATGACGCTGACTCCCTCCCTCCCCTTCATCATGGGGGGGCAGGCAGGTGGGTGGGCAGGCGTGGCCGCACAAAGGCATGAGGCTGGCGGGCAGGGCCTTGCCTCACGGGATGGGACCTGCATCGGCAGGCCCCAGGTGTTGGGAGCGTCCACACCACCGCCCCCACCCCGCCATCAGCCTCGGGACAGGGCAGCCACCAGTGCCAGGCCCAGCAGTGGTGCTCTGTCTCCTCCGTCTCTGTTTCACCTCCTGGTTGGGGCCGGCCTCTCTGCTCGAGGCCATTCTGCCCACGCTTTGTGGCACAGCTGCCGCAGGCCCCCTTCTGCTCCCTCTGCTCCAGGAAGCTTCCTTCCCTTGGGGTCATAGCCTGCCCCCAGGGCCCTCTCCCCACTGTCTGGGCCCAAGAGGGTTGAGCCAGGGGATGTGTGCTCAGCCCTGGGCTGGGCCCTCCAGGGGTGGGCTTCCTCCTGCCTCAGTGCACTTGGCATGGTAGAGTGCACCCCCACTTTATAGAAGAGGAAACTGAGGCCCCGAGAGGAGAGGCTGGTGGTGGAACCAGGACTGGAACCAGGTCTCTCTCGGTCAGGGCCCCCCGATCTCCACCCACCACCCACCCCTCCTCTCACTCCTGCCCTGTGGCAACATGCATGGCACACTCATCCCTTGGATTCTGCTTGGAGCCCTGAGAGTCAGAGTCCATTAGACTCCTCTCTCCCGGGAGACCTTAGCCTTTGCAGGGATGGATTCTGCCAGGTCCTGGGGCAAGAGCAGGGCCGCATGGAGCCAGGCCAGGAAGGGAGGTCTTCTAGACCGTTCCCTGGCGCTGCCCTCGGCGCCCGTCTACCTGGGAGCGTGGCGACACGTCCAGCCCAGGCAGCCCGATGGCTGGGCCCTTGTGGGATGGTGCCGGGCACTGAGGCCTCAACCCTGCGACCTCGCGCCAGGCCCGGGACAGCTGGCTCTCAGGCCATTTTCCCTGGCCTCGTCATGGTCATGTGGTCACCATCACTATCACCACCAAGGCCTCGTAGGTGGGATTCCTGAAAAACAGGGCTGCGTGGGCCGGTGGGGAGGGAAGCAGACAGGCCCAGGCGGCAGGCAGATACTAATGAGGCAATTAGGCCTGGCAGCTACAGAGAGACCTAGCAGTCTCCACCCCTTGGCCCACCCGAAGCAGACCCAGCCCAGGCCCCTGGCACTTCCGCCCCGGCAGATACCCTGGGAATTCCCAGCCTCCTCCACCCTCCCAGCCTCAAAGCTTGGACAGGCTTTACTGTCAGGAGCCTGCCCCTGCTGGTTCTCCCAGTGGGAAAACCATAGGCTGGTTTAGCAAAGACAGAACCAGGACCCAGGCAGCCGCTCCTGACTCCATGGCTACTTCCTGCCTTTGCTCTGGCTGGGAATGCCTGTCCAAGACACCCTCCTGCCTCGCACCCGCGGGGCTCCAGGCCCTTCCGGGCAGAGGTGGCCTCAGAAGGATCAGAAGCGTGGAGCAGGAGCCGAAGGGCAACATGGTGACTGGATAGGCGGGTGGCTTAGGACTCCTACTCCCCCCAAGCCCAGGCTCCCATCCCTCGGAGCCTGGGTGGGCCCATGAGAGGCTGCCCCTAAATCCCAAGTGTCACAAGAGGGAGGGGGATCAGCTCAGAGTACAGACTTCGGGAAGGAAAGGGCTCTGCCTTCATGTGTGGCTTTGAGGCAGGGACCTGGCCCACCTGAGCTCACTCGGGCTCTTTCCCTCTCTCCTGGTTCTTCTGAACACCCAGGAAAGCAGGCCGCGCCTGCCTAGTTTCCTGAGGCAGCTGAGCCGCTGTTGGCCCTTCTAGGGATGACCTCAGTGTCAGCGGGTGGGGCTCCCAACTGAGTCTAACCCCCAGGCCAGCCCCTCCTCCAGGCTGGTGGGTAGTGGTATAGCAGGATTGGAAGGACCCAGGCACCTTTGAGTCCACCAAGAGGTGGGCGCTTTGGCTCCATCTTTGGAGAAAGCGTGAGCCACACCTGGATGGAAGGGAAGGGGAGCCCTCTCTGGAACAGGGACATTGAGGCCTGCCGCTGGAGGTTGGCCAGGCACGTTGAGAGTGGGCGTCTATCCCTCCACGGCAAGGAGCCTCTTCTGGCTCCAGGTAATCTCACCGAATGACTCTGGGCAGGTCATGCGGGACAGGCTGAGGCCCAAGTGGGAAATGGAAGTGGGAGGCTTCCAGAATCACCCAGTGTGCAGGGGAGAGCCAAAGGCATTTTAAATCACGGGACCACGGGCTCATGGCGGACAACACAAAGGCTAGAAGGAGGCCAGGGTTCTAATGCTGGCTCAGCTACTTCCTAGATGCCCACTCCAGCTCTGGAGGACAAATGGGTCCGGGGAGAAGGATAAGGAGGTATTTAAAGGCAAGAGCTAGGAGGAGAAGTTTCCAGCAAAAGAACCAGTGAGTGCAAAGGCCCTAGGGACAGAGCAGGAGGACAACATGGGGGCAGGGCTCGGCTGGGAGAGTGAGGGAAAGAGAGTGGGGGAAGTCAGACGATCTTGGCCCTTGAGGGGAGGCAGGGCCGTGGGGAGAGGGGCCGAGCTGCTTCGTTAAGGGCCACGCTGGCCACGGAGAGGAGCTGGGACTCTGTCAGGACAATGGGAAGCTCTGGAGCAGGAGAAGGCCAAGTCTGATTCACACTCTCAAAAAATGCCTCTGGTTGCAGCATGGGGAACGGAGCAGGGGCTGGGAAGGAGGCTGGCGAGGTGGGCCAGGGAGAGCGAGGAGGGCCTGGCCTACATAGTGGCGGTCATGGGATGGGTTAGCCAGATGTGCCTGGGACATGGGGAGAGCGTTTGATAGCACAGATGCTATGTGCAAGGTATAGCCCCCTCTTGGGGTGAATAGCTTCACATGCCTCCAGTCTGTCCCCAGCCCTGCCAGTGTTGGTCCCCTGCCCCCCATCTTCCAGAAATGGGAAAGAGCAGGGAGAGCAAGTGTTCCCTCTGGACCGTGCTTGGGTCCCCTCCTGCATGAGGGGCCCGGAGCCACAGTAAAAGCCAGCTGGGAACCCTTCCCCTGGGGAAAAGGAGCTCTGGGTTCTTAGCCTGGGGTCCAGCCCCCTGCCACAGCTTGACCGGTAACCAAGGGCCTCAGTATCCCCCATCTGTCAAATGTGTTGAGGGCCTTTCCAGGCCTGATTAAAGGCTGGACAAGGAGCCAGAAGGGAACGTGATTTGAGACAGGTGTGCATGCCCAGTAAGCCCACAGGGGTCTGTGTGTGGGAGCTCATACCGGGAGCCCAAGGCAGGTTCTCGCCCCCGCCTCCAAGACTGCCCTTCCCACTTGCCTGTGTTTATATGTTTCCTTCCCATCACCTGGGCCACGGTGACTCACCTCGGGCCCAGTGGGTAAGTGAGTAACTGTCTGGGCCTGGAGCCAGGCCCTTGGGCAAGACATTTCGCTTCCTAGGCCTCAGCTTCCCCACCTGCAGAACAGACAAGGCCTGCTCTGGTCTCCCTGCTGGGGAATCTCTGATGAACGCAGGGCTGAGGATGTGAAAACCGCCGGAGGACGGAGGGAGGATGAGGGCAGCACAGGGTGTGACCTTTGTGCCAGGACAGAAACCAGGCCTGCTTGACATCAGTCCCAAATCCGCCCTGAGCAGAGAGCAGCCCAGGAGGCCCTCATCTCCCCTAAGGGGACCCTCGTGCTGAGGAGAGCGTGGAGGAGGGAGGGCCGGGCTAGGAGGAAGGCCTGGCGTTGGGGGGCCCCAGAACTCTGGGCGAGAGGCCAGGACTGCGGGAAGTCCGGTGATAACAGGGGCTCACACAGGTTGAAGTCACATGTGAGGCTCCCCAGCCGAATCGGCTCCATCCCAGATCCCTCCAGGCTGAACTGCCCTTAAGTGGGGACAGGGTAGAAAACAGGGATGACGCCGCGAGGATAAGAGAAGGAGCCAACTCTGCTGAAGTCCGCCAGGGAGATTTCCTGGGGCTGAGACCCTGCAGAAGCTGCAGATGATTTCAGAAGATGGGGGCACAGAACGAGGAAGCGTGTGGAAGCAGAGGTGCCATGTCTGGGCACAGAGTAGGGGGCAAGGGGAGGTCAGGGTGACATGAGCTGGGGCTGGGGACAGAGAGGCCATGAGGCCTGGCTATGAATTGAGGCTTTAGCCAATAGGTTTTATCTCCCTTGTTGACCACAATCAATCAGCTGGTCATGCCTGCTTGGAAGGGTTTTGAGGCCAGAGGACGGCTCAGCAAGAGGAAGTGCTGTGATTGACTAGTAATGTCTGCCAGGGACGAAGCCCCGCAGAGTAGTATAGGTTTGTCCTCTAGTCTGTCTCCTCAGGCTGGCTCCAGTGGGGGATGCACATGGGGAGGTTGGCTAAGGGCCTGCTCTGCCGCTGGGGGGAGCTGGGAGAGGGAGGGATTATGCTGGTGTAGTCCCCCTTCTAGGGCCCAATCCCCTTACCTGCACACTCCCTGGCCCAGGGCAGGAAATGTCTGAGCCCTAACGGTGGGGAGGCTCCACGGTGGCCTGGCTCTCCTCACTTCTTCCCCTTTGCCTTCTCCAGGCAGCTTTGGGGAGTTCCATCCTGCCAGCTCTTGTTCTCTGCTTCTCCTGGGTGTGACCCTCTCCCACCTGCTCCCCAGGGCCCTATCCTCCTACTCCTCTGCCCCACACACCTGGCCAGGGCAGGGGGAGGATGAACAGGCATGTGGCTCCCCAACCTGAGAGCTGTCCCAGGCAATAGCTTCCCTGGGCTGCACTGCCATCACCCAGGGCCTGGTGGCTCCCCGCGGGAAGGAAGGCAGGGGCAGAATTTGGTTCCATTCAGAACCTGTCACTGCACAGTCCCAGCAATAGCCGATAGGACAGGGTGAGGCCAGGTGACTAGAGAGCTGGGGCAGGGGAGTGTGGATTCTCCCAGCCTGTAACAAGCCCTCTGGGCTGTCTGTAGGTACCCCTCCAACAAGAGTGGCAAATGCCCAGACATACAGGGTCTGTGTGTGTGTGTGTGTGTGTGTGTGTGTGTGTGTGTTTAGCTAACGGAGAGCGTGTGTGCTCATGTGTGTTGTATATTTCTGCACACACCCATATTTCTGCCTGTGAGCACATGTAGATACAGGGTAGGTCTATGGGTGTTTGGGCCTGTATTGTGTGTGTCTTTACCTGAGTGCGTGTACACGTACAAGCTCAGGCGTGCACAGCCAGAGGTCTGGCCAGGGCAGGAGAGTTGCCAGGCCTTTCACGGTTCACTTCTGGCCTGGTTTAGACATGACCTGTTCTGACAGCAACCCAGGCAGGCACCTCACGGGGGGATGGGGAAGAAGCTGTCCCAAGGTTCTGGAACAGCAGAGTGACCCCCAGTCTGGGTCTCAGGCACAGTTGGGCTGGAGTCGCCAGGACTCTCCCCAGCCTCTGCTCAGCTCTCAGGGCAGGGTGTGAAATCGATCACCATTGCAAACTGCCCTTTTGCAAGCAGCAGGAGCTTACCCGAAATTTGTGTTAGTTTCCTAAGGATAGGAGGGCAAGGAACAGACTCTCCTCCCCTCCTCTCCCTCTGGCATGTGCTGTTCAAAACATGTTGGCCCATCTCTAAGAAATACAGGGACACTTGTGGGAAAAGGAAAGTCTGCTTCCAAGATGCTTAAATTATTCTTATTTTTTTTAAAGATTTCATTTATTTGAGAGAGCGAGCGAGATAGGGAGAGTCTGTGCAGCCATGAGCAGAAGGGAGGCCCAGAGGGAAAGGGAGGAGCAGGCTCCCCACTGAGCAGGTCCTGGGATCATGACCTGAGCCCGAGGCAGACGCTAAGCCCACCAAGCCACCCAGGCACCCCAATGCTTAAATTATTCTTGGTGACATAGTTCCTGGGCCACCAAGCCATGTGGATGGCAGGGAGGGGTGGATGGCAGGACGGGTGCACACCAGTTCACGTCTGCTCTGTTCACATCAAACATCCCACTATCATAGCCAAGCCTTGCCTTGCTGGGAAGTCCCCTTCACTGCTTGGTTCTGGGGCTGGATGTGTGCAGTTCGGGAAGGTAGCTCCGAACATGCCTCATGAGGTTCAGGCCTAGCACCCGGGGGAAAAGGGATGAGAGAGATGGCAGGAGGACAAACGGCCTTGAGGAGGTACACATGGGTATCCAAAGGGAGAAAGTCTGGTGGGGTTGCTGAACGACACTGATAGATTCCAGAGCAAAGATGGGGGCAAGGGTCCCAGGGGCATGGAGCAGGGGGCTAATTCTAGCCTGAGGATCAGAGGAGGCCTCCCTGAGGGTGACACCTGAACTGGGATCTTCTAGAAGGCGGCAAAGGGTGAAGCTAAAAAGTGTGCAGGCCACAGGAGTAGTGGCCTGAAGGTGTGTGGGAGAAGGGGACAGCCCTCAGAGAGCCCACCATACTCCACCTCCAGCCTACACCCCCCCACCCTGCCCCTCAGGGAGACCCTGGTGAGCGGGCAGAGGGGAGGTGGGGCACCTCTCCTGGGGGCTGCAGATGGGGGAGGGCCTGAACCCTGAAGGGCAGGAAAGGCCACATTCCTGAAGAGGAGGAATGTCTTTGATCCCAAGACCTTGCTCAGGGCACCCTGGCTCCGTCTTCCAGGTATCCTTCCCAGCATTCTTGAGACTCACAGTTACAGGGCAAGCTCCTAGGCAGAGGGGATCCTGGCCTCCCGCTGTCTGACCACGGGCTAGTTCCTGCTGAGCCCTGTAAGTCAGAGGATTCTGTATCCCCCCCTGCACACACGTGCACACACATGCCCCAAGGCATCCCTGCTATGATCCAGTTTATGCCTTGTGCCTAGCTGTTCAAGACTGGAGGCGGGGCTTCTCCTGAGAACCAAGGCTTTGGGCTACTCCTCCAAGCTGAGTGATGGGGGCCCAGGGCCATCCTAGTTATCGTCCACTCCTTCGCTTCACCTCAAGTGCCGCCCTCCTCCCGGATTCATCTGAACCCTGCCTCTTCCTCTGTCCCTTCTTAACACCTGTGCTGGAGGATGCCCCCCACTTCCTGGGGAGTTCCTCCATTTCCCCACTTCCTCACAGGTCTCTCCTCCAGCCTGTACCATTCCCCCGGAGGAGTCCTGAAGGGGAGACAAGGGAGCCATCACGAGCTAATGGGAGGGGTGGCAGGGCCTCCCTCCTCTGTCCAGGAAGACAGGGTCTGCGGGGACACAGTGGAGGCTCCCATCTCCCACTAGTGAGAGCAGTGACCAATTCCTCATCGGGCACTGCTGTACACGAAGCTCCAGCCAGCGATCAACAAGCCCGCTGAGGAATGATTCATCAGCCGGCAGGCCCCCTCCAGTGTGGGTCTGCTCAGGCTTCCTTTGCAAGTGCTGCCTCCGTCCCTGACAACCAGCACCCGGACTGCAGGCCAAGGGCCTGACCTCTGAGAAGTACCCTCATAGCTGGATAGATCTGTGACGGGCCTGCTGGGCTCTGTCCAGGCAAGGTGGCTGTGTGCCGACCAGCCTCGGGCAGAGTAGGAGGCGGAAACCCCATGGAAGTGGGGGCACTCTTCCCGCTGGGGACGGATCGGGCGGACTGCAGGGCCCGGCCGTTGGCTTCCTTCCTGTGCAGAGGACACTGGCTCCGGAGGGAAAGCGCGGCAGCCCGTGCGCACGCGCGCCGCTCGAGCCGAGCCGCTTTGTTCCAACGCTACCTGCGGCTCCATTCACCTCCTCCGCCCCGCCCGCCTGCGAGCCGATGCACTGCGCTCGCCGAAACCCCGCCCACTTCCCCGCGCTGGGTGGAACTGGTGACGAACCGCTCCTCCCGCCCCAACCGTCTCCTTCAGTCACGATTGGCCGTCTGCGCGACGCAGTCCCGCCTACCGTGAAATTTGATTGGCGCACTGGGAAGGAGGTTGGAGAGGGAGAGAGGACGATAAAGGAGAGCTCCCCGCCCACCCGCCCCCTCCGAGAGAAAGTCACGTGGCGCTTCACTCGGCGCCTGTCACCTCCCCGCTTGTAAAGCTTTCTTAAAGGGCTCGCTCTCTCTTCCTGGGGCAGGTCCTTTCCAGGATTTCTCCGCTCCTGCCTGCGGAGTGTGGCGCGGCCCTGGGTCCTCCGATTCCTCCAGTCCCCTGTTTGCGGATTCCCCATCAGGCCTGCTGGGGTGGGACCCCCCCTTTCAGGTCTGGGAGCCTGTGGCCCTTCTAGGGACCAGTCCCCCGCCTGAAACGCTGACCTTATCCTAAGCACAGTGTCCGGCACATAGTAGGCGTTCAGTTTCCATTTGTTGAATGAATTCCCTGAGAAAATGAATGAATGGGGTTGACAGACAGGAGGAGGGGATGTTAGCTCGGCGTGACCGCCCCCACCCACCGCCGTATCCCTAGGGAGATTCTGCTTCAGGGAAAAGTGGGGAGAGGATGCGAGGCGCAGGACGCCCCTAGGGCAGCCCTTCACGGTAGGACTCGGAAGAGCTGGGGGCGCGGGCATAGGGGAAGGGTCTTGGCCGGGTACCCCAGGCGGCTCTTGGCCAGGTCGGGGTTGAGGTGGAGCGACGGCCCGGGCGGGCGCAGGTCTCAGGGCGCACGGGGCCGCGAGCGCGCTCGCGTACTCCGTGGGGAGGGGCG